>CATIWC010001563.1:0-483793 GCA_948472305.1 Vicia faba | reverse complement strand
TAATTTTGTAGAACTCATATTGTTGTTGGACTAGAAAACAATTGCACTATTATCACAATAAATCTTCAAGGGTCTTTCAATGCTCCAAATGATGTATAGGCATGTGACAAAGTTTCGTAGCCAAATTGCATGATTCAATGCCTCAAAGCAAGCCAAACTTTACTTCTAGTGTGGAGGAAGCCACTAAAGTGTTTTTTGAAGACTTCCAGGGAACGACTCCTCCATCCAAGAGGAAGATGTAACAAGATGTAAAACATCTGTTATTCAGGCATCTTGTAAAATCGGAGTCAGAATACCCAATAATCTTTAAGTTATCTGACTTCTGATAAGTGAGCACAAATTCTCTACTTCTCTTCAAGTAGCACATTACACGCTTTACTACTATTCAGTTCTATATACAAGGGTTGCTTAGATATATTCCTAGAAATCATATGATGAATGCTAATTTGGAACGAGTTCAAACTTGAGCATACATATGACTCCCCACAACTGAAGCATATGGAACCATATGCATATTTTCTTTTTAAAGATGCATAGTTGGATGATGTTTGAGAATAAACTTGTCTCCCCTAGATATATGTAAGCATAGCAATAAAAACTCATACCCGCGGGTACCCATCTAAACCCGTCCTGAAGTTGACAGGGAAAACTCGATTTGACAGAGTTTAGATTCGAGTTTGGATTTTCCCCGATTAAAAAATATGGGGACGAGTCGGGTAATGGGGACACTAGTACCCACCCCGAACCTGTCCCATTTATTTTATTATGTACATTATTATATATTTTTGATAATTTAGAATATTAAATATGTGGCCAATGTTTTGATAATTTGCTTTGTATTTATTATTTAAAATATTTGAAATGTATGTATGAAACATTTTGAGAATATTTTATTTTATTTTTTTATAATGTAATTTAATTTTAGAAAATTAAATATTTCTATTAAAAAAATTGATTTTACTAAATGGATGGTGTGATGTGGCGGGGATACCCGAACCCAACTCGAACCCATTTGAGACGGTTTTGGGTTTTAATTCTCCATCCCCGTTAGGGTTTGGGGCGAGGAACGAGGATTATTTGGAGATTTGAGTTTGGGTTAGGGGGAGGTAAAAACCGTTCCCGATCTGCCCCGTTGCCATGCCTATATACATGTGTTTCTCTTGGTTTTCTATCTGTTGTACCCCAAAATTTTCCCTCCCATTTTCTTCAAAACACTCTTCTAAGATTCTCAAATACTCAAGGATTCTCAAGAGTTGATCAGACAAACTCACCTCCTAAGCAATGGATCCATAACTAGGGTTTTATCTTGTACAAGGAATAATAGTTTTTCAAGGGTCTCAAATGACTTTCATGGTTCGTCATAGGTTCTCAATAACGCGTATGTCAAGTTTCAAGTCTTGTATCACAAGTTTGCTCAGTCAATGGCTCAAATGATTGAAAATCAACTGTATTGGACAAAAAGTCAAATATGGACAATATATAGTCAAACTTCAAGATTTTTGGCCATCATAAACATTTTGAAGAAATATTCATCATTTGATCAAGGGTTGACCATGATTCCCCAAGGAAAGCCCTCAAATCACCAAAGATAAAAATTGTCAAAATTAGGATTTTGACTAAACATGACTGATCATTGACTGATGGCCTTGTACATGACCTAATGGTTTTGAAGCATGATCTCAAGGGTTCAAATAAAACATATTGACCTAATTTTATGGCTCAAGACATTTCCAAAGATACAAGTGATTGATAGTTGAAAATTTGAATCAATTAATGAAAAGTCAATAGTCACACAAAAGTCAAACTTTGACTTTTTGGTCAACATTCGAATTCAAAAATCAAGAATCATCAAGAAATTCAAAATTATCAAACTTGATCATCAAGAATCAAGAAAAAGTCAAAAGTCAAGATTTTCAAACACTTAGAAAAAATTCAAGTGTTTTTATACCTAAAAAATCCTAACTTCACAAGCAAGTTTGCTCAAGATACAAGCTGATTCAAGGAAAACTTTCAACATGAAATTTGTAGGGATTGATGAATTCTACAAATTTGTTAATGTGGGATGATCCTCAAAAAGTGATTAATTTAGGAGATATAATCCCATGAAGTTAAGATGTTTTTATCCAACACTTAGAAAATTTTCAACAAGTTTCATCAGTTTTTTGTCCCAACTTCATAGCCATTCTCACCAAGATCCCAATTAATTTAGCCAAAGTGGTAAACATGAAATTTGTAGACAGTGTTTCAAGCTTTCCAAAATGTCAAAGATCATAAAAAGATCATGCTTGAGCTATAATTTTCGAAGAGATGAAGTTGGGTATCTAAGGTTGCATTATAGGTCATTTTTGTGACAAGTTCATAACCAAATCTTCAAGCCATGCTGCATAATCCCACTTTTCGGGCTTCTAACCTCCAAATCTTGCTATAATCAAAAGATTTCATAAGCTTTTGAGCTATGATCCAAGTGATTAAAGCTTTGTACAAGCTTACTTGCAATTTAAGGGAGAAAGGTCACATTGCCATTTTGATAAAGTGACTTTATACAAAATGTCAACTCTCCTTGAGCCCATACATTGTTGCTTCTGACTTCAAAACATCTCAACACCAAGAAGAAACCATCTACAGCCTATCAACCACCCTACAATGTATTGAAACAATATTTCTTCAAATTTAAGAAACCAAACCATAACATGCTATCTTTTAAATCTGACTATCCCTTGCCCTCAAACCTTTTCTCTATAAATATAGGGATCATTTGCAAGCTAACACACGAATTTACAATCCCTCAAACACTCTTAAACTCATAATCACCAAGAAAACTCCATTGTTGCACATTTGAAGCTTCCAACACCCAACTTCAAATCCACTCGTGCATTTTCCTTTTTTATCATTCAAACATCATCTATACATCATATAGAAGTCATTCATACCCCTGTTTCATCACTGCAACACCTCCACCATCATTGTCCAAACCTTACTTTACACTGCTATAAATTGACTTGTCTAGAAGAATTGAGGCACTCTCAATCCAAGGTAGTCATTACAAAATCTTCCTGGGAGTTCAATGAAGCTATCCAGATCATCCTAACACCTGCAGAAGTTCTCTAACTTCAAACTCGATTCTCACTTCAGAGGTAAGTTTTCTAAAATTTGAAATCCCTGTACAAGCATTATTTGCATTTATTTTCTAAAGCAAAAATTGTAGATATCAATGCCCTGAAACTAACCATGTCCTTAGTTTTCATTTATGTTGACTGTTGTGATAAGAATTTTGGATTTGAAGTTTCTGAGATATTAGGGTTCAGTTTGGTACCAAACAAAATTTGTCCTAACCATTGATCTATAGCTTTTTTAAAGTTATATGGTTAGATTCGTGGTTAAAATTCAAGAAAGTTTGATGTTTACATTTTTTAAAATGGTTGAGAAATGAGAGTTTTACAAATTTGAACAATGTTGTTGTTGTTGTTGTTGTAAACGCGCGCGAGGAAGAAGATGAAGTCCAATTTTTGAAAACAAGTTTACTTTATATTTATTGTAACATGTTTTATAACCGGATGAAACAGCCACCCCAGTGGTAAAGGAAGCGCGCGTTAATATGAGGGACCTGGGTTCTAGTCCCAGTGGTACCCTTTTATTTTTCACATATTTGTTTTTTTCAGATTCAATACAAACAAATCCAAAGCACGCATAATGTACCTCATATCACAACCATCAGATCCTCATCAAGACTTCATCATCACCATGCAACACTTCAGCAAGCCACGCCCATGGTGTACCCCATTGAGTTATCACCACTGGATCACAAACAGCGCCTGGGCTCTCTATGTTGGGCCTGAGATTTTGCTACTTTTCAGACCCCATTCTACTTGTTTACACTCAGGCCCATTAAAATTCTTTTTTTTTTTTAATTTACTTATTCTTTTCTAAATCATTTTTTATTTAATAAAAAAATCATAAAAATGATTTAAAAAAATTAGATTTAGGCTTTTAATTAGTTAATTTAATTTTTGACAAATAAAAATTAATTTAATTTAATCACTTTGATTTTATTTTTCAATTAGAATTAGTTTTTATACTTCAAATATCTTTTCTAAATAAAACACCAAAATATTTTTTAAATACTTAGATTCTTTAGGTTTTAATTAATTAATTTAATTTTCATAAATAAAATGAACTAAATTACACTTTGTTTTATTTTAAATAATTAAATTGTAAATAAAATTAGAATTAGGGCTAACTTTTTATTTCACATTTCAAATATTTTATAAACAAAGAAACAATAACATATTTTCTTTAAATACTTAGAATTTTTAGGGTTTTTATATCTTTCCCCTTTCTATCTCCGCGCATTTGTTTATTTTTTGCATTAATACAATTATGTAACCGCCAAAAGTTTGTAATAGATAATTAGGGTTTATTTCTTTCCTCCCCCATTCATAAACTTGTACCCCCATCCCGGAAGAGTTGTAATAGCGTAGGATATTTCATTTCCGAAATTTACTGCTTTCCTTATTACTGTTAGTAATTAGGGTTTATATGTTAAGATTAAAATCAATCATTCGAAAACCTAATCTCAAAGATAAATACCTGAAATCAAAACACTTCGCACATACGCACCTTTAGGTTTACCCTCACTTGTTGCCTCATATTTAATCAATCATGTCCCTTGAACGTGGGATGCCTTAGCAAAGACCCTCAATTAAAAAATTGTAGTCCCTCGATAACCCTTCAATGCTATTTTCGGTAAATGATCTTAGTCCCTTACGACAATTGTTAAAGTATCTTACAAGTTGCATTCTATGATTGTACGATGACACACGCCTGTCCCTCACATCCAATAGTAGGACTTCTTACTAACTAATGGTAGGTAAGCACCATATAAAGGAGGAGGAAAAAAACAAAGACTTTTTGAGTAGGTAGATCGCTCGTAATCTCTTTCTCATAAACTAAAACTATCTTCACACCTCACACTTTTAAAAACAACTACTTTCAAAAAGCTTTATAAACACCCTTGAGGACCGATACAAGGGTTACTATAAAGCGAATTGCCTTACATTGGCATTTTCAAAACATCTTTTCACAAAACAAACACTTTTATCCAATAAATATTTTCAAAATAAACATTTTTTATACATTCTCAATGAAACGAGAATCATTACAAAATTGTCGCACTTAGGCATTTTTTCAAAATATTTGCAAACAAACACAAACACAAAGCATTTTAAAAAGTGATCAAGCGATTAAGATCCCGTAGATAACTATAGATGAAAAAGGTGCTAATACCTTCCCTCTTTATATCCTA
Source organism: Vicia faba (assembly GCA_948472305.1). Classification (NCBI taxonomy): domain Eukaryota; kingdom Viridiplantae; phylum Streptophyta; class Magnoliopsida; order Fabales; family Fabaceae; genus Vicia; species Vicia faba. Next base: position 478,491 of record CATIWC010001563.1, on the reverse strand, counting down.
CCCCCGAACTCAAGAAAAATTCTCAAAGGTCTTTCCTGTTCTTTTCACCCTTTCCTTTAGTGGATAAAAGAAAAGTCGGTGGCGACTCTTGCTATCCGTAACATTTGCAATAAAATACAAAACCTAAAAGTCAGTTCTCCCACTGTATTACAGAACTGGCGACTCTGTTGGGGAATACTAAACTAAAAGTGGGGTTACCTTAAGAGCTAAATGACCTTTATTGTTTTACTTACTTACTTTGTATGCTTTATATTTTAGGATATGCTTGGGTTTATTTCTTGTATAGATCCTATACCCGAATCTAGGGGAATTTTAGGTAAGTAACAATAGATCTTGAAAACTGTACGGCGTAGACCGATATGGTTAAAATGATGGCTACATTAGTGCGACACATTGGTTTGTGCTGGTGTCCCTTGAGTAAGTCAAGGAGAATACTGGGATGTCGCATGGTGTCATAAGCACTAACTGACCTTAGAACCTTAGTTGACACAACTTAGCCATTAGAAAGTAGTGAGATAGCTGGCTTTGGTGCAGACTGGAGTTGGTTGATACTCGATACTACACTCATTGAGATCATACTTTCAGAATATTTTAGTCGCAATTTAGATGCTTGTGCTGAAATAATTCCTGAGAGAAAGATCAGTGATAGTGAGGCTCATAGAACCCAGTTACATCTTTTAGGACAAGTTGAGCCAACTAAAACTTCAAAAGGGTACTTACCTAGAAACTTTATGCAAGCCTGAACCTAAGGCCTTATGTGTTTTATTTGTGTATGATTAATTGTTCGAACATGACATCATAACATCATGACATCATGCCATATCATTCTCATTAACCATTTCAAGGACCTGGGGATTTATCATTGTTCTGTTTTGTAGGTTATAGCTTCCGCTTGCAAAAACACTATCTAAATCAGTTTTGTGAGGATACCTTCTCAACTTAAATAGTTAGTCTCAAGACTTCCCGAAAGTTCTCCATTCAGCAAAAGGCATGGTTGACTACTCAATTTGGTTACCTCGAGTTTTGAAGAAGATATGATGAGTGCTCTATTCCAGTTCTTTGACCCTGTACATTACTATTTCACTTTTCCCGATTATCAGTTGGTACCCACAGTGGAGGAGGTTTCTCAATTACTGGGAGCGTCTGTTCTCAATCAAATACCTTTCACCAGTTTAGAGAAAGATATACAACCTGAAGAAATTGTAGCAGCCTTACATTTGAAGCGATCCGACATTGTAACGAATTGGGAAACAAGGAGTGGAGTCAAGGGTTTTCTAGATAAATTTATATTAGAGAAAGCTCGACTGTTTTTGGATGCTATGCATTTTCAAGCTTTCGAGGAAATCCTGGCTTTGTTGATCTATGGTTTGGTGATTTTCTCTAACCTGAACCAACTCATAGATGTGAGCGCCATCAAAATATTCCTTTCTCGTAACCCTGTTCCTACTTTGCTCAGAGACATTCTGCATTCTCTTCACACTCGTACTATAAGGAAGCGAGGGACTCTTATGTGTTGCATACCTCTTCTATCTAGGTGGTTTATTTCACACCTTCCCCGATTAATTTTGAAGAATGAACGAGGTTTGAGGTGGTCTTAAAGGATGATGTAGCTCTCTCATTCAGATATCTATTAGTGTTCTCGATATCTGGAAGATGACATTATCATTGACCGCTGTAGGGAATTCCCTAATGTTCCACTCCTTGGCATTGTGGGAGGTATTACTTATAACCCTTCTCTGGAACTACGACAATTTGGTTATGCTCGAAGAGATGGTCCTCATGGCGCACTGATGAGTGCTAAATAGTTGTAAATTTGAGTGTTAATAATTAGCACTCATCGGCTTAATTCGTTTTCTTTTTGTCAATAAACCTCAACTTTATTGTATATTCGGTATAGTTTATGTTATGGTGTATTTATTGTGTTATTATATAAATATCATTGAGTTTAATTGATTTTATCTCATTTTTGTAGGTATTAAAACATTGATATTTATACATTGTTAGAAAGAGCATTTAATAAGCTTTTCAACGCTTTAAACCGAGCGCGAATAGGAGTTGCGGTTCAAAAGTTATGGCCAAAATAGTGCAGAATGATATACTGGTTTTTCCAACTTTCTGTCATCCGTCGCGGGGCGACGCTTTTTGGTCGCCGGGCGATGCTAGGCGAGCTGTAGCATGGGAAAAACACTGTTTTGGTCTCCGAGCGACGCTTTTTGGTCGTCGGGCAATGCTGGAAAGTCATTGAAAGAACTGACCGAACCTTCATCTGATAATAAAAATCAATGAAGTTGCCACCCAACATCTTTTATCCCGCCGAAAGGGAAAGTTAAACATCGAGAAAACCTGAAAAGGGTGAAATCACGGTCTTGTGACCGAGAAATCGGGTAAGGGAGTCTGTTACGCGAGAGGAAGGTATTAGCACCTGTTGTACCCCAAAATTTGCCCTCTCATTTCTCCAGTAATCTCTCATAAGATCTCCTTTGGTTCAAGACTGCACAAGGTTTGATCAGCTCAAGACACCTCCTCAAGCACTGATAACTGAAAATTAGGGTTTGATTTTTCACAAGGACAAATGGACTTTTAATTCCCCATATGACTTTCATGGATCATTTTGGACCCTTAAGTTTGCTCATGTCAAGTTTCAAGTCTTGGATCACATTTTTGCTCAGTCAATTGACCAGTTGACCTAAAATCAGCTCTATTGGGGAAAAAGTCAACTGTGGTCAATTTACAGTCAAACTTCATAATTTTTTATCCATATCTACATCAGGAACTCATATATGTCATTTGGTCAAGTTTGGATCACAATTCTTCAAGAAATTTGATCAGATCATTAAAAGGGCAAAATGGTCAAAATTAGAGTTTTGACTGAGAAGGTGCAATTTCTGATTTTTGAACTAGCAAATGATTTATTGGTTTGAGACATGATTTCAAGGATTTAAATACTTCATTTTGACCTAATGGCATGGCTCAAAACATTTCTCAAGCTCAATTGATTGATAGATGAATTTCAGTCAATTGATGAAAAGTCAAATATACACTGAAAAGTCAAACTTTGATTTTTTGATCAAAATCAAGTTTCAAAGATCACAATTCATCAAGACATATCAAAATATGAAACTTGTTCATCAAGAAATCAAAAAGTCAAGATTTCATTTTGAAAAGTCAAAATTCCTAAACTTAGAAATTTTTCTGTTGGAAATTCACATTTTTTCATAACTTTGATCCAAATTTCAACCATGATGCAAGATGATTCAAAAGAAACTTCCAACATTAAAGTTGTAGATCTCAATGATATCTAAAACATTGTATAACACAACTTTTTCTATAAATGCATGGATTTCAAGTTATGATTTTAAGAAGACATATTCATGAAACTTGAAAAACCTAGTGAAATTTTGCCCTAGTTTAGGCAGGATTTTGACCTAACTTCATGGAAATTTTCCACATAGTTCCAAGATGAATTTTCGAAAATGTTCAATATAGAGGTTGTAGAGTATGTTACAAGCTTTACAAAATGTTCAATAACTCATTGAGATCATACTTGAGTAAGGAGAATCAAAGGCAAGAAGTTAGGGTTTCATTCTTGAATTACAAGTCATTTCTTGATGAACACATAATTCAATTTCAATGTTAGGATGCATAATATTGCTTTGAAGGCCTTCTAACTTGTGTATATATCCATCATTAATGGATTACACAAACTTTTGAGCTATAATCCAAGTGGTTTAAGTTTTATCCAATTCAAATTGCCATTTTGGGAAGAAAGTGAAGAATGCCATTATTGAAAAGCAAGCTTTATGTACAAAGTCAATTCTTGAGAATATCACTTATTACCTCTGATCACACTCCATCTACAAAGTCAGAAACAAGTTTGTTTAAAGCATAACCACTCTACATTAGCAAGTAAACAATACATTGAAACTTAATTTCTCAAAAATCACATGTTAAGCTTAAACATGTGATTTTGAATTCTGATCAGATACAAGCCTCCAAACTTGTTGCTTAAAAATAGAGGCACTATTTGTGAGATAATGGATGAGCTTAAGCACCCTAAAACTCTCCCAAACACCCTCAAGCCAGAAATTATCCAAAAGCACCATTGTTGCACAGTTTCTGACTTTGAACTTGTAACTCCCATTTCCCTCGTGCGTTTCTTTGCCTTTTAGTTCCTAATGCTCCTATACATCAAATATAACCTATCCCTGACCCTGTTACATAACTGTAACTCCATTTCCATCATCCTCCATAATAAAAAACAGAGCACTGCAAGTTGACTTCTCCAGACCATTCCAGCCACTCATTGCTCAAGCTAATCATTGCATTAGCTTCCTAGAAACTTGAGGAAGCTAACCTGATCATCACAACTCCTTGAAAGCAGCTCAAACTCATTTCACGATTTCTAGTTTTGAGGTACATTTCTGAACTTCTATCTTCTCATTTAGGCATTGTTAGGCTTGCATTTGTGAATATAAAATATAGACATCATTGCCCTGAAACTGTACATGTCCATAGATTTCATTTATATTAATTGAGCTTAGAGAATTTTAGGTTTGAATCTCTGAAAATAATTAGGTCAGAATTTGGTACTTTTAGAAATTCTCATTCATCTTTGATTTATCGCTTATGATATTTATATGGTTGGATTCATATCATGTTTGCATATTTCATCTTAGTTGAGAAATGGTGAAGTTACAGATGTCCAGGCTGGAGGTTGAAGATGAAGTCATATTCAGGGCATGACTTGTGTTATGTATTATTTGTTTTATTTATGTTACCGGATGTATATCAACCCTAGTGGCAAAGGTAGCGCGCGTGTATGCTGAGGGTCAGGGGTTCAACACCCAGCGCTACTTTTGGTTCATTTTTCACATATTTTCTTCCTTTTTTGTTCCAGCAAGCAGGCGCACGGGCCTCCATCAATGGGCCTACCATTTTTTTGCTTCTTCTAAACCCTGTCTTACTTTTGCACACCTAACCCAATTATTTTCTTTATTATTTCATTTTCATTTTTATTTTATTTTGTTTCATTTTTTATTTATTATATTTTTATTATTATTATTATTATTATTTTTATTAATAAAAAATCTAAAAATATTTTATTTCTTTTTACATTTATATATTATTTTCTTTATAAAACAAAAAGACAAAAACATTTTTCTTAATAAACTAATTTCTTTTTTCTTAAATAATTAATATTTAGATTTAGGTTTAATTATTATTTTTCTCTTTTTATCTAAAATCAACTTAGAATTTAGGTTTCTTTTAATTAATTAATTTCATATTGTTTTTACTAATTTAAAACCTTCCATACAAAAAAACCCTAAAAACATTTCAAACTTAATTTCTTTTCTTAATTAGTTTAAGTTTAATTTTTTAAATTTAATTAATATTTTTTTTAATTAGGTTAAAACCCTTTCATAAAAACCAAACAAAATCATTTCTTTTTCCATTTGCATTTGTACATTATTTTCTTTTCAATTCTTGTATATTATCCAATATGGTTGTAATAGATAATTAGGTTTAATTTTCTCGCAATCCCCATTTGTAAATTTATACACCCCCTCCCCTAATGATGTAATAGCGTAGTAATTTTACTTTCCGCAATTTATCGCTTTTATACAAATGTTAGTAATTAGGGTTTGTATAGCAAGACTAAAATCAACAAGTAGCAAACCCTAATTCAAGATAAACAATGCATGTAAATCAAACACACTTGTACACTTACAACCTTAGGGTAATTCCACTTTGTTGCCTTACAAAAATGACCATGTTATGCATGTGAGATGTCTTAGAAAAAAACAATAAAAAATATAAGATCATAGTCCCTCAGTGACGCTATAAATGTTGCCTTTCAAAATGATCTTAGTCCCTCAAAGAGAAATGCTAAGATATCTCACAACATTGCTATCATAGTTATACGATGACCCACGCCCGTCCCTTTACATCCAAAGATAAGGCTTCTTGCTAAATCAATGGTAAGATAGCAATATCAAAGGAAAGGAAGTAATGAACAAAGACTTTTGAGTAGGTAGATTGTTCCTAGTTGCTTGCTCATTTTCAAAACAAACACCCTTGCTTATTTTCAAAATAAACACTAACACTTTCAAAAATAAACTTTCAAAACACTTTCCAAACATGAAATATTTTCAAAAGCCCAACACTTTGTATACGTTCTTACAAACGAGAACTATTACAAAGTTTTCCTAAATGAAGGTGACTTTTCAAAATACTTTCAAAAAACACACAAAGCATATTTTCAAACAAAAACAAAGTGATCTAGCAAGCAACTAAGATCCCATAGATAACTATGGATGAAAAGGGTGCTAATACCTTCCCTTTTAATAATCTACCCCCCGAACTCAAGAAATAATCTCAAAGGTCTTTCCTATTCTTTTCAGCCTTTCCTTTTGGATAAAATAAAAGTCGGTGGAGACTCTTGCTAACCGCAACATTTGCGATCAAACACAAAACACCCAATCAGTTCTTCTACCGTATCACAAATTGGCAACTCTACTGGGGTGAAACTTAAAAGTGGGGTTACCTTAGGGATAAATCACCTTTACTTGATTTCATTGTTTGATTTCTTTGCTTTACATTTTGGTTCCTTGTTTGGGCTTATTCTAATCCTCTACCCAGATTTGGGATACCTTATAGGTAAGTAGCAATACGTTGTGGAAACTGTGCGGGGTATACCGACATGGTCTAAGCAATAGCTACGTTAGTGTGACACATTTGTGGGTATCGGTAGCCCTTGAGTAGTCAAGGAGAATAAAAGGCCGATGTGTAGTATCATAAAGCACTAACTGACTTTAGAACCTTTACTTGACCAACTTGGCCATTAGGACATATTGAGATAACCGGCTTTGGCGCAGTCTGAAGTTGGTAGATACTCGATACTACACTCATTGAGATTTGACTTCTCGGGATATTTCGGTCACCGTGAAAGAGGCTTGCGCTGAAACAATGCTCGATAAGACAGATCAGTGATGTTGAGATCCCTTAGAACCCGATTACTATTTCTAGGACAGGTTTGAGCCAACTAAACTTCAAGAGGGTACTTACCTATGAGACTCCATGCAAGCCTAAACCTAAGGACTTGTTTGCCTTGTTTGTATATACTTACTTGTACGTAACATCATAAACATAATAACATCATACTCATTCTAACCATTTCAAGGATTATTGGGATTTATCTTTGTTCTGTTTTGTAGGACATGGCTTCTATCTGCAGGAATACTATCCAAGTCAATCTTGTAAGAATCCCTCCTCAACTCAAAGAGTTAGCATCAAGGGTTCCTGAGAATTCTCCATTCATCGAAAGACATGGTCTCCTCCTAAGCTTGGTTACCTCTAACACTAATGAAGATATGATGAAGGTGTTATTCCAGTTCTTTGATCCTCTACACCATTGATTCACTTTTCTCGATTATCGGCTTGTACCAACTTTGGAAGAATTCTCTCAATTCTTGAGGATTCCCATTCTCAATCAACTACCCTTCAACGGTACGGAAAGAGATCCAAAACCTGAAGAGATTTCCCAAGCACTACACTTGCAACAATCTGATATCATGACTAATTGGGAAATAAGGAGTGGTGTCAAAGGTTTCTTAGCCAAGTTCTTGTTCGAGAAAGCTCAAGATTATTTTAATTCTTTGGACTTACAAGCATTTGAAGAAATCTTGGCCCTTCTCATCTATGGGATGGTTTTTTTTCCAAATCCTGACCAACTCATAGATGTAAATACTGTCAAGATCTTCATGTCTCGCAATCTAGTGCCTACTTTGTTGGAGGATATCCTACATTCTTTTCACTCGCGCACTATGAGGAAGAGAGGGATCCTCATGTGTTGCACTCCTCTCTTGGAAAGATGGTTTATTTCGCATCTTCCCCGGTCTGTGTTGAAGAACGAGCAAGGTTTGAGGTGGTCCCATAGGCTGATGACGCTCAAACATTCAGATGTTTATTGGTGTTCTCAATCCTTGGAGAATGTTACTATCATCGACCGTTGTGGAGAATTACCTAATGTCCCTTTTCTTGGCATTAGAGGAGGTATCACTTACAACCCTTGCTTAGCCTTACGACAGTTTGGTTATGCCCGACGAGATGGTTCACATGAGATGCTCATACAAGGAGTGGTTTATACGATCTTGGAGGATGGTGAGGAAAGTGGATAGAAAGACGTTGGGATACAAGAATTCCATTCCCCTTAAGCCCCACCTTAGGTGGGTACGAGCTCGTGCTCAGAAACTTGTGATGCCTTATCCCTCTATCTTACCAGTTATCATGGAACCTGTGGTTGAAGGAGATGTCCCGTACACTATCCTCCATCCAGACATGCCTACCTCTCTTGAAGACTTGCAAAAGGTTTGGATTCAACTAAAGGAAGAACGAGATACTTTTGAAGCTCAATTCTATGCTAGTGAGAAGAGGGTCTTGGATCTTACAAAGCAGCTATAAGAAGAGCAAAGTGTGAACGCCTACCTTGCACCAAAGAGGATGCGTTCAGTCTTTTTTATCTTAGAGAGTTATTTTGTAAGCCCAAGAGGCATGATGTAATCATTTTGAGCTAATTAATGAAATTTGGCGTTTGATCATTCTTTTGTCTATACAAATTTAAATTTCACAAATCCTTGAAATCATTTGCATATACATCTTCCATGCATCATAGCATGACAAGTTTTCACACAATAGGTTCCTTATCTTTCTACTGTTTATTTCAGCAAGATGGATCTAGAGAAAACTGTGAAGGACCTTCAGGCACAAAACTCTCAATTCCAAGAGACTCTACTGGCCCTAGCCAAGGGGAAACAAGATATGATGGTATTACTGGAAGTTAAGAAGAAACCCAAGAAGAAAGCCCTGGTCAACATGGGTAGAAGGTTCAAAGAGTCGGTTCGTCAGATCTTGGAAGTGGAAGACTCATCTGAAGAAGGTGAGAATCAGTTTGGTGAGGTTAAGAGTACCCAGGCTAACTGTATTAATGATCAAGCGTCTTATGATGATTATTTTGACGAGCAGTATCCACCCGCTGATGTCAAGTACAAGCAGTTAGAAGACAGATTGAAAGTTGTTGAAATCCAAGCCGTCCCCGGTTTAGATTGTGATGATTTGGGTTTGATCTCTGGGGTTGTTATTCCCCACAAATTCAAAATACCAGTATTTGCAAAGTACAATGGAGTTTCCTATCCAAAACTTCACCTGAAATCTTATGTGCACAAGATACAGCCGCACACCGCTGATAAGAAACTTTGGGTTCACTTTTTTCAAGAGAGCTTGACTGGAATGCAACTAGAATGGTTTTATCAGTTAGATGGTTCCCGTATCAATACCTGGGAAGATTTATCCACCATATTCTACCACCAATACCAGTATAACGCCGACTTGGCGCCAAAAAGGGTTCCGTTGAAAGATATGACTATGGGGAAGAATGAAGGATTTAAAGAATACACACAAAAGTGGAGAGACCTTGCCAGTAGGGTTCAACCACCTTTTACTGATAGAGAGCACATTGACATGTTTATGGGCACTTTATCTGGTCCATTCTTTAACTTGTTGGTTGGCTGTTCCTCCTCCGGATTCATCGAGTTAATTTTAACTGGTGAAAGAGTTGAAAGCGACATCAAAAGTGGGAAGATTTCCATGGCATCTGCCTCCACTTCCAATCCTGTCAAGAAACCTTTTGCTGCAAAGAAAGAAATCAATGTTGTGTACGGGGCAAGGGCCCATACCAAGAAGGATGACCGCCAGTCTGTTAATGTTATCTGAATTTCCAATCCAACTCCTGCTCAAAGACCATCTGCTAATCATCAACGGTTTGAAACTCCGAGAAGACAATTCACAAGGATAGGCATGTCACTATCCCAAGCCTTACAACATTTGATAAAGGCTAATTTAGTGACATTGCGTGATACTCCTACCAATCCCGACACCTCTTCACCAAAGCATAATCTGAACGCCAAATATGCTTACCACTCATGTAGCCCCGCGCATGAGACTGACCAATGCTGGGCCTTGAAGAATAAAATTCAGGATTTGATCGATAACAAGACTATTGAATTTGACCCTCCTCCAACTCCAAATGTAATCACCGCGCCTATGCCAAATCACGACAAGGGTGTTAATGTTGTTGAAGATACAATTTTTGTTACCTCTGTCTAAGACTTGACTACTCCACTGAATATCATCAAAAAGAATCTGTTGAAAGCCGAGATTTTCCCTGGCTGTGTAAAAGACTGTGTTTACTGTGCCAAACAACTCAATGGATGCGAAGGGATGAAGGAAGGCGTTCAACGCCTGATGGATAGCCACGAGATCCTATTTGAGAAGACCCCGCTTGCCAGAAGTTTGACTAATAAATGTGAATATCTCTCCATTATCACTATCTAAAATAAGCCTTTTAGGATCTCCTCCAAGGGTCCTATTAGGATTTAAAATGAACCAACTGTTTCTCCCTTAATAATTACCAATCCCGGAACAATTCCCTACTCTTCAAACAAGGCAGTGCCATGGAACTATGGTGCTGAGGCATTTTACCATGGGATAAAACAAGACGCTTGGATCGAAGAAGACAAAGCTGATAATGTTGGTAACATAACTGGCTCAAGAAAAGTGACCAGAACTAGGAGAATATTTTCAACCAATATCTCACCACCAGTTGTTACAAAGACACCCGTCCATATTACCGCTGCTAAGCCAAGTATTGATACAAGAGGGAATAAGAAAGTTGTTGAGCCAGTCATGACAGAAATACCCGTAAAGGACGTTACTAATGGAGAACCTTCTGCTCGTGAGATGGACGAGATCTTGAAAATCATAAAAAGGAGCGATTTCAAGATTGTGGAACAGTTGGGGCAAACCCCTTCTAAGAGTTCTAAGTTGTCGTTGCTACTCTGTTCCGATGCCCATGCTCGGACATTAATCAAATTCTTAAAGAAGGCTCATGTCCCTCATGAGATTACAAGAGACCAGTTAATTGGCGAGCTTGACGACTGATAATGGTTTGGGGTTCTCAGATGCCGATCTAACATCGCTTGGGAAGAACCACAATAAAGCTCTACATGTTTCTGTCGAGTGCAAGGGGACCACCCTAGCACATGTTCTGGTCAACACTGGTTCTTCCTTAAACGTGATACCCAAGGGGGCATTAGACTGCCTAGACTGTGAATATTTAGTCTTGAAGCCAAGTGATATCATTGTGAGGGCCTTCGATGGATCAAAAAGGACAGTTCATGGAGAGGTACATCTTCCAATCAAGGTGGGTTCACAAATTTTCAATTCCACCTTCTACATCATGGATATTTGTCCTGCCTATTCTTGCTTGTTGGGTCTCTCTTGGATCTATAAAGCTGGGGTAGTAACATTAACTCTCCATCAAAAACTCAAATATCCGATCAAGGGAAGAATTGTCACCGTCTATAGAGAGGAAGAGTTTATGGTAAGCCACCTCAACTCTTTCAAATACGTGGAGATGGATGGATAATTCATTGAGACCCCGTGTCAAGCCCTTGAAGTTGTACCACCAATGGTTGCTGCTACCAATTGTTCCTCTGATGAGCCCAAAGCTGTTAAGGTTGTGCTGAAGATGGTTTCAGTCAAAGATGCTTGTGATGCAATTGAAGAAGGAAGCTGTGATATTTGGGGGAAACTCCTCGAGATCCCATTCAAAGTGGATAAGTTTGGTTTGGGTTTCACCGTCAAGGCTCAGAAGGAAGTGAGACGCGCTCGGGCAGGAAAGCCACCTCTCTGCATTGGAAGCCATGAAGTCAACGCTGTAGGTGATTCTGATAAAGAGGTTGCATTTGAAGATTGGGTGTATCCTACTACAACGGAGCTGAAGAATTGGCATGCAAAGGACTTCGTGCCCATCTCCTTCATTGAGGAGTAATCTACTTGTTTATTGTTGTTTATTAATTCAATAACATTTTGTCTGTAATATTTAACGATGACTTTTAAGCCAAGTGCCTGGCCCGGGGCACTTTGGTGCATTTGTGAAGGGTTTTATTTATGTTCATCTAATCATATGATCATTCAATATAAACCATTGGACTCTTTTGCATTCAAATCTTTGTTCTCAGTGTCTTTCTTTTCTTCAAATACATTTTTCAAAATAGCCATGTATCTTACATGCACACACACGCACACACTCTTGCAGGTCCTCATCCACTCTGTATCTTATTGCCAATGACTCTACTATTACCGACTATGACTTCGAATGTCCAATTAACCAAGACGAAGACGAAGGTGAGGAAGATTGTGACACACTGGGAGAACTAGCCAGACTTCTATTATAAGAGGAAAGAGCTATTCAGCCGCACGAAAAGTCAGTTGAAGTCATAAATCTGGGTACCGAGACACATAAGAAAGAGGTTAAGATCGGCGCTAACTTGGAAAGCAGTGTCAAGAGAAGGTTGGTTCGGATGTTTCATGATAATGTGGAAGTATTTGCTTGGTCGTATGAAGATATGCCAGGGTTGGATACCGACATTGTAGTTCATCGTCTGCCGACAAAGGAAGATTGTCCTCCTATCAAACAAAAAGTTCGTCGCATGAGGTCTGACATGTCTGAAAAGATAAAAGCTGAGGTGATGAAACAATTTGATGCATGATTCCTAGCTGTGACATCTTATCCCCAATGGGTTGCCAATGTGGTGCCAGTGCCAAAGAAAGACAGAAAAGTTCGTATGTGCATAGACTATAGGGATATGAATAGGGCAAGCCCCAAGGATGACTTCCCTCTACCACACATTGACTTCTTGGTCGATAATACTGCTCAGCATAAAGTCTTATCTTTCATGGATGGTTTCTCTGGCTATAATCAAATTAGGATGGCTCCCGAAGACATGGAGAAGACAACTTTCGTTACGCAATTGGGCACCTTTTGTTACAAGGTCATGTCGTTCGGATTGAAGAATGTAGGGGCAACATATCAAAGGGATATGGTAGCTTTGTTTCATGATATGATCCATCCTGAAATAGAGGTATACGTGGATGATATGATTTCCAGATCACAAACTGAAGAGGAACATATCGATCACATGTACAAGCTATTCGAAAGGTTGAAAAGTACAAGTTGAGGTTGAAACCTAACAAGTGCACATTTGGAGTACGATCTGGAAAGCTTCCAGGTTTTGTTGTCAGCAATAAAGGCATTGAAGTTGATCATGCCAAGGTGAAAGCCATCCAAGAAATTCAAGTCCCTCATTCTGAAAAAGAAGTTAGAGGATTCTTAGGTCATCTCCATTACATCGCCCGCTTCATATCTCACTTGACTGCTACTTGTGAGCCAATCTTCAAACTCTTGAAGAAAGATTAAGTAGTCAGATGGAATGATGAATGCCAAGTTGCCTTTGAAAAAATCAAAGAATATCTACAATAACCTCCTATCCTCATGCCTCCAAGTGAAGGAAGACCCTTGATCATGTACTTGGCAGTACTAGAGAACTCTATGGGGTGTGTTTTGGGCCAACATGACGAGTCTGGCAGAAAAGAGCATGTTATTTACTACTTGATCAAAAAGTTTACCGATTGTGAAACCAGATATTCACTTCTTGAGAAAACTTGTTGCACTCTGGAATGGGATGTTCGCCGGTTAAGACAGTATATGTTGACTCATACCACTCTGTTGATTTCTAAGATGGACCCAATCAAGTACATCTTCGAGAAACCTGCTCTTTCCAGACAGATAGCTAGGTGGCAAATGATTTGGACTGAGTACGACATTCAATACATAACATAAAAGGTCATCAAAGGAAGCATACTAGCAGATCATTTGGCCCATCAAGTTGTGGATGATTATCAGTCTATGAACTTTGACTTCCCTAATGAGAACACCATGCTAGTGACCGACTGCTCGAAACCTGGACTGTATGACGAACCTGAACAAGGATCCCGATGGACTATGGTCTTCGACGGGGCTTCCAACACCTTGGGTAACGGAATTGGTGTTGTGATAGTCTCCCCTGAAGGTTGCCACACTCCTTTCACTACCAGACTATGCTTCGATTGAACGAACAATATGGCTGAGTACGAAGCGTGCATCTTGGGTCTGAAAGCTGCTATTGATTTGAGGATCAAGCATTTGAATGTGTTTGGGAATTCCGCTCTGGTGATTAGTCAAGTAAAAGGAGATTGGGACACTAAACACCCTAATCTCATCCCTTACAAGGAGCTTGTGCTATCTCTGATTCCTTACTTTGAAGAGATTACCTTTGAGAACTTCCCTAGGGAAGAAAATCAGCTAGCTGACGCCTTGGCAATCATGTCTTCAATGTTCAAGGTCAGATGGGACAACAAAGCTCATATGATTACAATTGAGAGATTCGACGAACCCGCACACTGCTATGAGTTTGACACTAACACATAAAAGCCATGGTACCATGAGGTGAAGAGATACCTTGAAGCACAAGAGTACCCTGATGGGGCATCCATCAATGATAGAAAGTTCTTACAAAGATTTTCAGCCAAATTCTTCCTAAGTAGAGGAATATTGTACAAGCGCAACCATGATTCTAATCTACTCCAATGTATGGACAAGAAGGAGGCAGAGGAAATTATGGAAGACATGCACAATGGTCTCTTTGGCACTCACTCAAGCGGATATACCATGGCCAAGAAAATCCTAAGAGCTGGCTACTATTGGTCAACGATGGAGACTGATTGCCATCAACACTCTAGGACTTGCCATAAATGTCAAATTTATGCTGACAAGGTCCATGTGCCTCTGATCCCTCTGAATTTCATGACCTCTCCGTGGCCATTTGCAATATGGGGCATTGACATGATTGGAGAAATCAAGCCCACTACTTCCAACAGACATCGCTTCATTCTTGTCGCTATCGACTATTTCACCAAATGGGTCGAAGCCGCTTCGTTCTCCTCAGTCACAAAGAATGCGGTAGCTAGATTCATCAAACATAACCTCATCTACCGCTATGGTATCCTCGAAAGGATCATCACCGATAATGGGACTAACCTCAACAATCCTATGATTATCGAACTTTGCACTCAGTTCAAGATCAAGCATCATAATTATTCTCCATATAGACCTAAAATGAATGGCGCAGTTGAAGCGACCAACAAAAACATTAAGAAGATTGTGTAGAATATGGTAGTAACATATAAGGACTGGCATGAGATGTTTCTGTTTGCTCTTTATGGCTATCGTACTTCAGCTAGAACATGAACTGGGGCAACTCCCTTTTCTTTGGTCTATGGCATGGAAGCTGTTCTGCCAGTAGAAGTTCATATTCCCTTACTAAGGATTATGAATGAAGTAGGTCTAGGAGAAGACGGGTGGATTCAGACAAGATAGGATCAGTTGAACTTGATTGATGAAAAATGACTGGCTGCTATTTGTCATGGTCATACGTACCAAATATGGATGATCAAGGCTTTCAACAAAAAGATCAAGCCTCGAGTATATCAAGCTGTTGACTTGGTAATAACGCGCATCATTCTGCCATAAGGCGAACCTAGAGGCAAATGCAATCCCACCTATGAAGGGCCATTTGTTGTCAAGAGAGTGTTCTCTGGTAGTGTCATGATGCTGACTACCATGGATGGTGAAGACTTCCCACATCCTATAAATGCGAACATAGTTAAAAAATACTACGCATAAGAGACCCGCTAGGTTGACACACATAGGAAAAATAAGGGCGTCCCGACAAACGAAAAGGTTTGGGCAAAAATTAGGGATATATGCAAAAGATTGTACACCTGGCAAGTTGAAAACCCGAAAGGGCGACTTGGGAAAAAATGGGTATCCTGGTGGGCTGAAAACCCGAAAGGGAGGCCGAGGCTAAAATTAAGGATTGAAAGCGTATGACTATGTGCTGTTGGAATCACCACAGTCAACTTTATCACCAAGGTCCGAGTACAAACGGATCAAGATCAATCTAGTCAACTTCTGTCAACGACAAGGGGCATTCTAAGACATTGGGGCAATAGTAAAGTTGGAATGCAATGAGATCATTTCCACATGGCTATTTTTTTTTGTTTTCAATTTTTGTTCGACGGTTTCCTCTTACTAAGATCTCCGTCTCTTCGTACAAAAACGCCTATTCATAGGCACAATATCAATACAAATATACTTTGAAGTGCGAACTTTCTGTTTTTGTTTTGAATGCAAAGTTGTCCAATGAATAAAATTGAACGAACATATGCATATGAACATAATTAAAACTATTTGGCACATGTGTCCTGCTAAGCAGCATCAAACATCTCTTTAATGTATATGGAATATCCCCACAGAGTTATTTCATTAGAATTATCCCCACATGGACGGCTACAATAAACCAATCCTCTATAAAGTTACCCACGAAGTCTCTTTGCATAGGTTAATCTCCAACCAGAGTCTCAATCTCTTGGCAGCTCTCTCCCCAGCTAAGTTGATCCTACAAGTAGAAGCCTTATGGATATCTTCCTCAAAGAACTCACCTCATCAGCAATTCATCAAGCGTTCATCAACATGGTTTATTTCCCCAACATGGTTTATTTCCCAAACATACAACAATTAACGAACAACGAATTTCCCCGGCATAGTCTATCCTCCCCAACTGAGCCTGTCTTCCCCAGCTGAGTTTATCCTCTCCAACTTGAGTTTGCCTTTCAGACTATTGCAAATCATAGGGCCATGACCCCTAGTCCCCAGTAAAGTCATCAATAAAGCCTTTATTGTCTCCAAAAAATACTATGAAACCTGAACCCGACCAGATAATAGTCCACTTCTCAAGTCACTATAGAGCCTGGACCCGACCAGATAATAGTGAAAACCTTTCAGATACTATGAAGTCTGACTCCGACCAGATAATAGTACAACTTTCAAATACTATGAAACTTGGACCCGACCAGATAATAGTTCAACTCTTCAAAGATATAGAAGAACCTAGACTCAACCAGACCAAGGTTTAACTTCTTTTCCCCAATATAGTTTGCCTCTACCCCACCAAGTTACTGTGAAGCCAGGATCCGACCAAATATCAGTTTTTAACTTCATCTTTTCAAATAAGTTATTGTGAAGCCTGGATCCGACCGGATAGCAATTCCCCTCAGAAGTTTGTTGTGAAACCTGGAATCCGACCAGATAACAACTAATTTCCAAACAAGTTACTATAAAGCCTGGACATGACCAGATATCAGTTCAACCCTATCTCTTTAGACAAGTTTATTGTGAAGCCTGGATCCAACCAGATAGCAATTAACCTCATACACCTCAGAAATCTGCAAAGCCTGGAATCCGACCAAATAGCGGCTTAATACCATTAAGTTACTGTACAGCCTGAATCCGACCAGATATCAGTTTTCAACATTCGTCTATTCAAGAAAGTTATTATGAAGCCTGGAGACTGACCAGATAACAACTATCTATAATCCCCAGTAAGCATGGACTCGACCAGATAATAGTATAACTTTTCAAAAACTATGAAACTTGGACCCGACCAGATAGTAGTTACCACTTCAAGTTACTATGAAGCCTGGACCCGAACAAATATCAGTTCAACTTCATCCATTCTAGCAAGTTACTTCAAAGCCTGGAATCCAACCAGATAACAGTTAACTTCCTTATCACCAGCAAGTTGCTGTGAAGCCTAGATCCGACCAGATAATAATTCAATTTTAAGAAATTTTCTACGAATCCTGGAACCCGACCAGATAACAAATAATTTATTCTTCCCCAGTAAGTTACCGTGAAGCTTGGAACCCAACCAGATAACAGTTTACTTCCTCGTCCATAGAAAATTGTGAAGCCTGGATCCGACCAGATAACAGCTGACATTCAAGAGATATTCCCCAGCAGAGGCATTCTTTCAACCAAGTTTGAAGATATGTATATTCTTAAATCCCCAACAACAATCTGGGATTCAGAACTCCTCAGCAACAGTCAGGGATTTATTTTTCCCAGACAAATATGCATCCCACATTCATACATCCTAGCATGTACATACAAAATGCATTTAGCATAATACCGCATCTGGTGAACATCATGCATACATCTTCATTTAACTAACCTTTTTTCCACAGGTGAAACATCAAGTTTAGGTATAAACCAACCAAAGATTTATGCTGATACTTCTTCCAGTGGTTACCAACATTCCTCCAAATGGCATCTATAAGCCCATTCTCAATCCATCTTCGAGTGCAAATTTCTGGGCACTCTAGTGTTCAATCATCTTCCACCTTCAAGTCACGAATGGCAGATCCGTCAATCTAACTCTTTAGGTTTAAGAAGATTGAACAGGAGCAGCTGTTGTACCCCAAAATTTTCCCTCCCATTTCTCAAGTAATCTCTCATAAGACCTCCTTTGGTTCAAGACTCCACAAGGTTTGATCAGCTCAAGACACCTCCTCAAGCACTGATAACTGAAAATTAGGGTTTGAGTTTGCACAAGGACAAATGGACTTTTAATACCCCATATGACTTTCACGGATCATTTTCGACCTTCAAGTTTGCTCATGACAAGTTTCAAGTCTTGGATCACATTTTTGCTCAGTCAATTGACCAGTTGACCTGAAATCAACTGTATTGGGGACAAAGTCAATTGTGGTTAATTTATAGTCAAAATTCATAATTTTTGATCCATATCAACATCATGAACTCATATATGTCATTTGATCAAGTTTGGATCATAATTCCTCAAGAAATTTGATCAGATCATTAAAAGGGCAAAATGGTCAAAATTAGGGTTTTGACTGAGAAGGTGCAATTTCTGATTTTTAAACTAGAAAATGATTTATTGGTTTGAGAAATGATTTCAAGGATTCAAATACTTCATTTTGACCTAATGGCATGGCTCAAAACATTTCTCAAGCTCAATTGATTGACAGATGAATTTCAGTCAATTGATGAAAAGTCAACTGTACACTGAAAAGTCAAACTTTGATTTTTTGATCAAAATCAAGCTTCAAAGATCACAATTCATAAACACATGTCAAAATATGGAACTTGTTCATCACGAAATCAAAAAGTCAAGATTTCATTTTGAAAAGTCAAAATTCCTAAACATAGAAATTTTTCTAAGTGTTGGAAATTCACATTTGTTTCATAACTTTGAGCCAAATTTCCACCATGATGCAAGATGATTCAAAAGAAACTTCCAACATGAAAGTTGTAGATCTAAATGAGATATAAAACATTGTATAACACAAGTTTTTCTATAAATGCATGTATTTCAAGTTATGATTTTAAGAAGACATGTTCATGAAATTTGAAAATTTTAGTGAAATTTTGCCCTAGTTTAGGCAGGATTTTGACCTAACTTCATGGCAATTTTTCACATAGTTCCAAGATGAATTTTCAAAAATGTCATACATAGAGGTTGTAGAGGATGTTACAAGCTTTCCAAAATGTCCAAGAAATCATTGATATCAAACTTGATCAAGGATAATCGAAGGCAAGAAGTTAGGGTTTCATTCTTGAATTACAAGTCATTTCTTGATGAACACATAATTCAATTTCAATGGTAGGATGAATAATATTGCTTTGCAGGGCTTCTAACTTGTGTATTTATCAATCATTAATG
Source organism: Vicia faba (assembly GCA_948472305.1). NCBI lineage: Eukaryota > Viridiplantae > Streptophyta > Magnoliopsida > Fabales > Fabaceae > Vicia > Vicia faba. The sequence goes on along the minus strand of CATIWC010001563.1, from coordinate 458,971 downwards.
GATTATACAAACGTTTGAGCTATAATCCAAGTGGTTTAAACTTTATCCAATTCAAATTTCCATTTTGGGAAGAAAGTGAAGAAAACCATTCTTGAAAAGCAAGCTTTATGCACAAAGTCAATTCTTGAGCATCTCACTTGTTTCTTCTGATCACAGTCCATCTACAAAGTCAGAAACAAGTTTGTTTAAAGCATAACCACTCTACATTAGCAAGTACACAAGACATTGAAACTTGATTTCTCAAAAATCACATGTTAAGCTTAAACATGTGATTTTGAATTCTGATAAGATACAAGCCTCCAAACTTGTTGCTTATAAATAGAAGCACTATTTATGAGCTAAGGGACGAGCTTAAGCACCCTGAAACTCTCCCAAACTCCATCAAGCCATAAATTGTCCAAAAGCACCATTGTTGCACAGTTTCTGACTTTAAACTTGTAACTCCCATTTCCCTCGTGCGTTTCTTGGCCTTTTAGTTCCTAAAGCTCTTATACATCAAATATAAAATATCCCTGACCCTGTTACATAACTGTAACTCCATTTCCATCATCCTCTATAACCAAAAATAGAGCACTGGAAGTTGACTTCTCCAGACCATTCCAACCACTCATTGCTCAAGCTAATCATTGCACTAGATTCCTAGGAACTTGAGGAAGCTAACATGATCATCACAACTCCTTGAAAGCAGCTCAAAGTCATTTCACGATTTCCAAATTTTAGGTATATTTTCTGAACTTCTATCTTCTCATTTAGGCATTGTTAGGCTTGCATTTATGAAGATAAAACATAGACACCATTTCCCTGAAACTATACATGTCTATAGATTTCATTTATATTGATTGAGCTTAGAGAATTTTAGGTTTGAATCTCTGAAAATAATTAGGTCATAATTTGGTACTTTTAGAAATTCTCATTCATCTTTGATTTATAGCTTATGATATTTATATGGTCGGATTCATATGAAAAAATGGAGTAACTTTTATGTTTGCATATTTCATTTTAGTTGAGAAATGGTGAAGTTACAGATGTTCAGGCTGAAGGTTGAAGATGAAGTCATATTCAGGGCATGACTTGTGTTATGTATTATTTGTTTTGTTTATGTTACCGACTGTAAAACCACCCCGGTGGCAAAGGTAGCGCGCGTGTATGCTGAGGGTCAGGGGTTCAACACTCAGCGTTACCTTTTGTTCATTTTTCATATTTTTTCTTCCTTTTTTGTTCCAGCAAGCAGGTGCGTGGGCCTCCATCAATGGGTGTTGCACCCCAAAATTTGCCCTCCCATATTCTTCAAAGTTTTAACAAGCATCATCTCAATTTGCTCAAGTCTACTCAAGGGTTGCACAGTTCAAACCATCCTCCTAAGCCAGTCAAGATTAGGGTTTTGGTTCTTGCAAGAAAGTTAAGGTTTTCAAGGGCTCAATCAAGTACCATAGGCCTATACACATTATCAAGCATCTACATGCCAAGTTTCAAGGCTCACAAGGTCAAGTTGCACAGTCAAAAGCCCTCATTTGCTCCACAATCAACTGTAGGGGTAAAATGGTCATTTGGCAGTCAAAAGTCAAAATTTTTGGTCAAAATCTTATTTTGAAGCCACAATCATCATTTGATCAAGTCTTGATCATGAAGCATGGCTCAAAAATCATCAAGGTGTCAAAAGTTTCTATTTTTGGACAGCTGAAAAGTCAACTGTAACTTGACCAAGGTATAACTTTTTCATGGTTCATCAGAAAAATCCCATCCAATTCTCATTTTGAAGGGGAGGACATTTCCTACAACTCATCTTCACATTCCAAGTCCAAGAAATGCTCTCACAAAAAGTTATCAATTTCAACATTATAGGTCATTTTCAAAAGTCAACAAAAAGACATTTTAAGTCAAAGACCATAACTTGAGATTGTTAAATCCAAATGACATGGGACCAAAGGCATTGGTTAAAGGACTTCAAGACCTTTCCAAAATGTCCAAGAACATGTTCATATGATCAAAATTGAGCAAGATATGCATTGGAGAAGTTGGGAAATATTTGTGAAATGGCAAAAGTCAACTATCCTTGAAACTTCAATTTTTGACAAAAGGGCCCACTTTCTTCCACTTGATTCAGCCTTGTCATGCCACCCACGTGTCCCATGATTAATTTCAAGACCAAACATTTATTTTTTCATTTTTATTTAATTTTTATGGATTTAATTCATTTTAATTCATAATAATTCAAATAAAAATCTAAAAATTAATTGAATGGCATCTTTGAGGTTTGAATGGCTTTCATGTGTCATATTCCACATACCAAATTCGTGCCAAGCTCAATTATGCATAAAATTCAAAATTTGAACAAAACTTGGAAAGTCCTTTAATGGTGGTTATGAAGAATCTCAAAACTTAATTGTAATGGATCATTGGCTCATAATGTGACCTAATATCATTCACATGTACATATGCAAGCAAACCAAGCCTCATTCACAACCTGGACATCCCTGAAACGGCCAAACCAATTCCAAAAAAAACTAAAGAAAGTTTGAAACTGAATTCCACCTTAGAAGCCCTTTCAAGGAGATTTAAGGATTCAGACCTATTGCTGGAAGCTTCAAGAGTGATTTGGGATCAAAACCACTTGATAGAACTCAAGAAAATGCGCTACACAGTCATACGGTTTGCATATTTGTCTCACAATCATAATTCATTATTCCTGCATCATTGATGAAATTTTTGTGTGCTTTACATTGCTAACACTCTTCTGAAGCTAATGGTATAAGGCAATTGCATTTTGGAGCCCTGAATCACAAACCACCATGGATAAGATTTAGGGTTTTCAAGCTTTTGAATTGGGGGTTTATCATATAGGTAAAATCAGAACCTCCAACGCCCATGGTTGAGATTGTTGGAACGAGACAAACACAAAACTATCCTCGCGCTCAATTTATCTTGCATAGAGACCTATTCGCTATTTTCTGCCATTCCATATTGTGGGGGTTTAAAACCCCCGCTAATTGTTTTGTTTTTACAGGAAAAAAGGAGGAAGACGAAGTACGTGCTTGCATCTGATTGGCTCATTCAAATAATATACGCGCGTTTTGTAAAATTCCAGCATAAGCGTTAGTTTCTTATATTATATTTATTGCATATTATATTAACAAGATGCAGCGTTTGGTGTAGTGGAGGAGGACGTGTCTGGCAATTAATGGGACCTGGGTTCGATTCCCAGGTCCCCCAAAAACTCTATGTTATTTTTCATGTTGTGTTCCTATGCAGATTCATAACAACATTCCACCATAGACTCCCATATTCCAGTGTGCCAAGTGTCTTCAACAACCATCCAAAGGCCAGGAGAGGAAGAGTACCATGTTCTTCAGTCAAAGCACATGCAGGAAATTGCAGAAGTCAACGCAGGCTTGGCATCAATGGGCTGGAATTTCTAAACAAAAACCTCCATATCTGGCCCAAACCCCCCTTGGTTCATTCTTTTTTCTTTTTGTTTTTATATTTTCTAATTTAGTTATTAATTATTTTTTTTATTATCATTATTACCATCAAAATTAACATAATTAATATTTTTCATAAAAATTCAAAAAAAAAAAACTAAAAATGTAAATACTTTTTATTATTCACTTAGTTTAATTATTTTTGTAAATAAATTCTAACATTAATTAACTTAGTTGTTAATTAGGTTTAATTTTAATCTTTTCACAATAAATAAAATTAATTTAGAATTAAGTCTTTCTTTTGACAACTTTTAATTCCTTTTATTTTATTTTCATTAAAAATATAAAAAACACAAAAATATTTTCCTTTTAATTAAATTAATTAATTAGTAATTAGGTTTAAATTTCATTAATTACAAAAAAGGGACAAAAATTTCTTTATTTCGCAAAAGGGTCAACACCCTAAGGACGTTCCCGATTAAATTTCTATTCGCGCGTATTTATTTATTTTGATTATATTTATGTATCTGTACAGAGTATGTAATAGTTAATTAAGATTTTATCGCCTTATTTAAATTCTCGCACTTTATTTTCAAAACGGGTTTTTGTTTTTGGCGATGTATAGACCCGCTCCTTGTAATAGTTAGATTTACATTTCTGAAATTTATTTTCCGCACTCCTAACTGTTAATATGCCTGTAAGAATGTATGACAAATAAAAACCAATCCGTAGCTCACAAATAACATGCAAAGACAAACATAAACTGAAATTCAACACACATGCACATGCCACTCTTAGGGTACGCCTCACTGGTTGCCTCGAACGTGGTCATCAAGTATAGGGTGTGTGATACGGTGGGAGAACTGACTTGAGTTTTGCGTTTTATTTTCGCAAATGTTTCGGTTGAGCAAGAGTCGCCACCGAATTTTTATTTTATCCTAAGGAAAGGTTAAAAAGCACAGCAAAAACCTTTGAGATGTTTTCTTGGGTTCGGGGAGTAGATTATAGAAAGGGAAGGTATTAGCACCATTTCTATCCATGGTTATCCATGGGCTCTTAGTTACTTGCTTAGATTAACTTGCCTTAATTTTCAATTGTTTGAAATGGTGCTTTGTGTATGTGTTTTGAAAATGTTTTGAAAAGAGGCCAATGTGGTGGCAACCTTTGTAATGATCCATGTTGGGATGTATACAAAGGTGTATGTCTTTTCAAAAAGTTTTCAATGTTTTTTTGAAAGTTGTTTTGAGAGTGTGTTTTGAAAAATGGCAAGTGTTTTTGCAAGTTTGATCAAGTAACTAAGAGTGGTCTACCCCTAAATTTACTCAAAGATTTTTCTATGTTTTTAACCCTTTTAACAATTTTGTTCCACCATTGTACTTGGTGGACAATCTTGCGTTTAGGATGTGAACGGGACGGGCGCGGGTCATCGTATAGACCATGATAGCAATGTTGTAAAGTATCTTAGTTTTTCTTTTGAGGGACTAAGATCATTTTTTTTGTAAGGCAACTTTCGAAAGCGTCATCGAGGGACTATGATCTTTTGGTTTTGTTTGTTTTACCAAGATACTTTACATGCGTAACATGGCCCATTTGTGAAAAGGCAACAAGTGGATATAACCCTAGGGGTGTTAGTGTGCAAGTGTGTTTTATTGCATACAAGAGTTTTTCTTTGAATTAGGATTTTCTATTTCATTGATTTTATCTTGCCATACACGTCCTAATTACTAGCAATAAGAAGCGGAAATATAAAATCCTACGCTATTACAACAATTAGGGGGTGGGGGATACACATTTGTACATGGGGGGTTCAACGAGAAAAATAGACAAAAAAGAAAATAGCAAAAAACAAGATAGAGGGAGAGAGAGAGAGGGAGCCAGCGCGCTGCTGAGAGGTCATCAGAAGTTCTGACTCAGATCCGCTGCCAGATGATCAACCTCTTGGTTAAACTGTATGAGTCAGAACTTCTGACCCTAGCACCTGCAAAACAGAAACCTGTTAGTGGGGAAATCAGAAGTTCTGACCCTCAGCGCTGCAAAACAGAAGTTTGTTAGTGGAGAAACCAGAAGTTCTGATTCTGCTGGAAAGACAATAACTCTCAGAGGTTCTGATATTATTGACAGCAAAACAGGCTTCAGATGTGCTAACGTCAAAGTCAACACTTGGCTTTTCCCTGTACTAATCAGAACATCTGCAATTTTGTTGTTATTCCACAAAACAGGAAACATATTTGGAACAGATCCAGCAAATGTCAAAATGTTTCAGAGGGAAGAACCAACAAGGTCACAGGCAAGTCCTACACTGGCTCAGAACGTTCTGAGGTATGAAAATCCTCAGAATATAAACAACAACAACATGGTATTTACATTATGTTTATTTGAGCATGCACAGCTGATGATGCTTAGTAACGTGATGAAGGTCAGCAGGTGCTTACTTGGCTGTTGGAAAAGTTTGTGGATGAAAGCTAGCTTTTGGCTCTGGTGGTGTTCTGGACAGATTCTTTTTGAAAAGGGTAGGTGAAGGTGTATGCGTATATAGGGTTAGAAGTTTGAAAAGGGGTTTTGGGTTCACAAAGAAAAACTGGGTATTGGATAAAGTTTGAAGGTGAGAAATTCAAAGTTATGAAACAACTGGGGATTTTGGCAGAGTTTCACAACACTATCTTGCTAAAGATTTCTGTTTCTCTCTTAGCAATTTTTCTGTTTCTTGAACGCCCTTTTTCAGTGGACAATGACTCTCTATTTATAGGCAAAGTTCTTGTGGGTGTCTTGAACATTAAAGCGCCAACAGAGTTTGAATTGTTCTTTGACAGAAATTCCTGGGAAGTTGTGATAACAGATAGCCTTTAGCCTAGGCTGCAGCAGCAGGCATGGATTAGAGTTAAGTGACCTCTTAAGTGGGTGGTGGCGTGTAGACCCATGCCAGAATCTGCATAAAGGCGTTTTCCAAGCCACACGTGAAAGGATTACTTTGATGAATGTTCAGGAGTGGTTGGAAGCATTAATGAGCATTAAATGGTGATAAGACTTATCAACATCAATATTCTTGTAAGGGAAACCAAACTTTGAACCAACAGTTCTGTTTCAACAAGAACAGCGTAAACCATGCTCTGGCCTTGGCTTCCTGTTGTCTTATTAAGTTCTGGGGATTCTCCTGATTTTCTGATACGTTCCCTGGATTTGCTTCTGGACCTCCTGGGCTTAGAGATTCTGTATCAGTGTAACACCCACTCTTCTGACCTTTTCATCTTCTGATTTCAGCATGTTCTGAAAGAGCCTTCAGACTTCCTTGCTTCTTTTGCATGCCTTTAGCAAATTCTGGCTGAGCTTGCGTAACTGCTGAAAGAGTCATGTTCTGTCTGAGGCTTACATATTGAACCACGTTTACAACTTCTGATTGAGTTGATGTAGCTGCTGAAGAGCCAACTTCTGTCTGCACTGAGCCAAGCTTGCAACTTCTAACCGTTTCTTATCTGGAATTGGTCCAGAAGTTCTGAAACGCTGATTTTTTCTTAAACACTCATTTTTTAGAGAAAAATTCCAAGTACTTAGAATTTAATTTTTCTCAAGCTAAAAGCGTTGTCTTTAGAGCTTGTGTGATCATCTTGCTCTTGTAAGTGGTTTGCTTGGGCAAAAATGACAGTTCTGGACTGGGATTTGTTTCAGAGGGCCCTTGAAAATCCAAGATGATTTCCTGAAGAAAGAGAGGGAAAATTTTGGGGTACAACAGTTGCCCCTATTCAATCTTCTTGAACCTGAAGAGTTAGATTGGCATGTTTTCCTTTTGTGACTCGAAGGTAAAAGGAGATTGGACACTAGAGTGCCCGGAAATTTGCACTCGCATAGTAGAGTATCAGCAATGTGATGGCGGGAATGGGCTTATAGATGCCATTTGGAGAGATGGTGGATAGGGGGATGGGCTTATAGATGCCATTTGGAAGTGTTAATCGCATAAGAGATTCCTTAGCGAGAACTTGCGCACTTTGAGAAAGACAGATGTTTTCCTGGCTTGTTACAGGTGTTGATCTTCAATCTCTTCATGCAGATATGCCCTGGCTAGATGCAGGTGTCGAGTCTACAATCGATTGCTCACAGATATGCCCCAACTAGATACAGGTATCGAATCTGGAATTAGTTGTCAACAGATATGCCCTGGCTAGATACAGGAATCGAATCTGGAATTAGACGGTTGATAGATATGCCCTGGCTGGATACAGGAATCAAATCTGGAATTAGACGGTTGATAGATATGCCCTGGCTGGATACAGGAATCGAATCTTCAAACTCCTCAGATGTGCCCTGGCTGGATATAGGAATCGAATCTGGAATTGTGACAGTTGATAGATATGCCCTGGCTGGATACAGGAATCGAATCTTCAAACTCCTCAGATGTGCCCTGGCTGGATACAGGAATCGAATCTGGAATTGTGACAGTTGATAGATATGCCCTGGCTGGATACAAGAATCGAATCTTCAAACTCCTCAGATGTGCCCTGGCTGGATACAGGAATTGAATCTGGAATTGTGACAGTTGATAGATATGCCCTGGCTGAATACATGAATCGAATCTTCAAACTCCTCAGATGTGCCCTGGCTGGATACAGGAATCAAATCTGGAATTGTGACAGTTGATAGATATGCCCTGGCTGGATACAGGAATCGAATCTTCAAACTCCTCAGATGTGCCCTGGCCGGATATAGGAATTGAATCTGGAATTGTGACAGTTGATAGATATGCCCTGGCTGGATACAGGAATCGAATCTTCAAACTCCTCAGATGTACCCTGGCTGGATACAGGAATCGAATCTGGAATCTCTTCAGACGTGCCCTGACTAGATACAGGAATCGAGTCTGGAAACTGATCACTCATAGATGTGCCCTGGCTAGATACAGGAATCGAATCTGGAATTGTGACAGTTGAAGGTAGTTGTCTTTTGGTTTGTCTTTTTCCCTGAAAAGGCAAAACATCAGTTGTATGCAATGTCATGATGTATGAAATGCATGATGTCATGATGTTCAAAATGAGATAGTGTCGTATGCACTTTATCATGTATGTAAGCAAGATGTATGAAATGTGAAATGTTTATGAATGTATTTTCGTCTAGGAAAATAAATCCTTGACGATTGGCTGGGGAATTAAATCCTGGGCTGACGTTGAATAGTAGAGTTCTTCGTTTCCGCTAGGGATGATGGTTGCGAGAGAATACCAGTAGGAGAAGATAACTCCGTTGGGGAATAAACTTGTTGGAGAGATTACCCTGAGGGGAATTGCTCTGTGGGAAGAGATACTTCGTTGAAGTTTTGATGAGCGCTCCGCTGAGGATTTCAATGATGGACCCCGCTGGGGATAACAATGATAAACTCCGCTGGGGATTCTGTTGATAAGTTATGTTGGGGGACTTTGATGAACTCCGCTGGGGATAGGAAGAACCTTGCCGAGGGCGATCTTCCGTGGTGATTAGCTGAGGATAACCCAGTTATAAGCCCTTGTGAGGAATAACTTTGAATAAAGCCCAGGAGAGACGTCCGTACTCTGCGGGGGAATAGCTTCCAGAGTCTACCGGGGATAAGCTCCAAGACCTGCTGGGGATATGGATTCCAATTTTCCTGGGGAAACTTTTCAGACTGTACTGGAAAAAAAAGGTTCCACTGGGGTGCCTGTATTCTGCTGGGGAACAATCTTAGATCAAGACTGCCGGGGATGCTTGCTGATGAATGCCTATACTCCGCTGGGGAACGTTGATATCTTCTGGGGATACCCAAGTTCCTTTAGGCTGGCCGTAGACCAACTCTGCTTGAGGAGAGTATTGCTGACTTGCTAGGGGAACAGGGTGCCTATTGTAGGGCTGATGATAGACTAACTCTTCCTGGGGAGAGTATTGCTGAATCTTGTCTTACTTTGTGGGGAGTTGAGGTAATTTGGTCACATTCTTCAGTTGAACCTACCTTGGTACCTTGGCGGACAGAGCAACTAGACTGCCTGGACAACTTTACATTGCCCCCGTTTCTGATGTCACCTGTAATCAATCCTTTGTTTCGCATGCAAGTATTTATGAGTTAGCAATTTAATGCCAAATGCATATATCAAAAATGAACATTGGACGTTCTTCGCAAGACAAAACAGAAAAGGAAAAACAATTGGCAATTTGTTTGGAAAAGTGAACTTGTATTGATTTTGAAATTTTCCTGTAAATAGGCGTTTTTTGTACAAGAGGTTGACGTCCTAGTAAGAGAACGCCACCAAATAACACAAAGTTTATACAATTTTGAAAAGGAAACAAAACAGCTATGTGAACAATATTCCCACTGGGTCCCAACTCTGCTATTTCCTTTATGTCTTCAAGCGTCTCATCACTTTGCTGCTTAGTTGAAGATGAAGCTGATTGATCGATGCCGAAGTCCGAGCCCGATAGTTGATGTTGAAATCTGGATGCAAGGTGATTCAATGAGACATAGTGTTACGCTTTATCCCTAACTTTTTCCTGGACCGCCCTTTCGGGTTTTCAGTCCACCGGGATACCCATTTTTGCCCAAGCCGCCTTTTCAGGTTTTCGACTTGCCGGGTGTACAATTTTTTTTCATTTCATCCCTTATTTTTGCCCGAACCCTTTTGGTTCGCCGGGAAGCCCTTATTTTTGCCTAGGTATGTCAACCTAGCGGGTCTTTTATTCATGCGTAGTATCTTTTTACTATGTCTACATTGGCGGGGTGAGGGAGGTCGTCACCATCCATGGTGGTTAGAATCATGGCTCCTCCTGAGAACACATGTTTAACCACAAATGGCCCTTCGTACGTAGGGGTCCATTTGCCCCTGGGATCACTTTGAGGAAGGATGATGCGTTTGATTACCAGGTCCCCAACTTGATACTCTTGTGGTCTGACTTTCTTGTTAAATGCCCTGATCATCCGTTTTTGGTACGTCTGACCATGACAGATAGCGGTGAGTCTCTTTTCGTCAATTAGGTTTAATTGATCAAGTCGAGTCTGGATCCAGTCATCCTCATTCAAGTCTGCATCCTTCATTATCCGGAGAGAGGGTATCTGGACTTCAATTGGCAAGACTGCCTCCATGCCATAGACCAAGGAAAAGGGTGCTGCCCCGGTTGACGTCCGTGCTGAGGTACGGTACCCATGAAGAGCAAATGGTAACACTTCGTGCCAATCTTTGTAGGTCACTGTCATCTTCTGCACAATCTTTTTGATATTCTTATTAGCAGCTTCTACGGCCCCATTCATCTTCGGCCGATAAGGAGAAGAGTTGTGGTGCTGTATCTTGAATTGCTCGCAGAGCTCAGTGATCATGTTGTTGTTAAGATTGGTACCATTGTCTGTAATGATCCTTTCTGGGACGTCGTACCGACAAATCAGGTTATGCCGAATGAAACGCGCCACGACGCTCTTGGTTACGGTGGCGTAGGAAGCTGCTTCTACCCACTTCGTGAAGTAATCAATTGCTACCAAGATGAAACGACGCCCGTTGGACGCCGCCGGTCGGATCTCGCTGATCATATCGATGCCCCACATTGCAAAATGCCAAGGTGCCGTTAGGACGTTCAGAGGAACCGGAGGGATATGCACCTTATCAGCATAGATCTGGCATTTATGACAAGCTCGAGAATGATGATAACAGTCGGCTTCCATTGTGGACCAGAAATATCCTGCCCGAAGGATTTTCTTTGCCATGGTATGTCCACTGGAATGTGTTCCGAATGTACCTTCATGTAGTTCTACCATGATCTTCTCTGCTTCAGTCTTATCCACACAACGCAGTAAAGTTGAATCATGGTTTCGTTTGTAGAGAATGCCGTTTCTAAGGAAGAATTTTGCCGCAAACCTTCTCAGGAATTTCTTGTCATTAACTGATGCGCCTTCGGGGTATTCTTGAGCTTCCAAATATCTCTTCACCTCATGATACCAGGGTTTTTCGGTTACCTCTTCGGCCTCAAGATCGCAGCAGTATGCAGGTTCGTCCAACTTCCAGATAATGATCCGGGGAGTCTCGTTGTCCCATTTGACTTTGAACATTGAAGACATCGTAGCTAGTGCGTCCGCTAACTGATTCTCCTCTCTTGGGAAGTGTTCAAAAGTTATCTCTTCAAAGTGGGGAAGCAAAGTCAACACATACTCTTTGTAAGGAATAAGATTTGGGTGTTTCGTATCCCACTCGCCTTTGATCTGATTGATTACGAGAGCGGAATCTCCGAAGACACTTAGAAACTTGATCCTTAAGTCGATTGCAGTTTGAAGACCCATGATACATGCCTCATATTCTGCCATGTTGTTGGTGCAGTTCAAACACAGCCGGGCGGTGAGTGGAGTATGAGTACCTTTAGGGGATATGATCACAGCGCCGATGCCGTTACCCAAAGCGTTCGAGGCTCCGTCAAAATGCATAGACCATCAGGATCCTTCCTCAGGTCCTTCATCCGGTCCAGGTACTTCACAATCAGTTACTACCATGATATCTTCGTTTGGAAATTCGAAGTTCAATGATTGGTAATCGTCCACAGGTTGGTGTGCCAAATGTTCTGCCAATACACTTCCCTTGATTGCTTTTTGAGTTGTGTATTGGATATCATATTCTGTCAAGATCATTTGCCATCTTGCTATTCTTCCAGACAGAGCAGGCTTTTCGAATATGTACTTGATTGGATCCATTTTTGAAATCAACAGAGTAGTGTGAGTCAGCATATACTGTCTCAGCCGGCGAGCAGCCCATACCAGAGCGCAGCAAGTTTTCTCGAGCAGTGAGTACCGAGTCTCACAGTCGGTAAACTTTTTGCTCAGGTAATAAATAGCGTGCTCTTTTCGGCCAGACTCGTCATGCTGCCCCAGCACACACCCCATCGAGTTGTCAAGTACTATCAAGTATAGTATTAGAGGTCTCCCTTCCACTGGTGGCATAAGAATGGGTGGGTCTTGGAGATATTCCTTTATCTTTTCGAAAGCGGCCTGACATTCATCGTTCCAACGTACTACTTGATCTTTCTTCAGCAATTTGAAAATTGGCTCACAGGTAGCAGTTAGATGCGAGATGAATCGGGCAATGTAATTCAGTCGTCCTAGGAAGCCTCTGACTTCTTTCTCTGTCTTGGGAGTCGACATCTCTTGTATGGCTTTCACCATGGCAGGGTCCACTTGAATACCTTTATCGCTTACAATGAAACCTAGCAATTTTCCAGACCTCACCCCAAAGGTGCATTTGTTTGGGTTCAACCTCAGCTTGTACAACTTCAGTCGGTCAAACAGCTTCCGCAGATGGTCAAGGTGTTCCTCCTCTGTTTGGGACCTTGCAATCATATCATCGACGTATACTTCAATCTCATGGTGGATCATGTCATGAAATAAAGCAACCATGGCACGTTGGTAGGTTGCCCCAGCATTTTTCAACCCGAATGGCATGACCTTGTAGCAGAAGGTGCCCCACTGAGTAACAAAGGTAGTCTTTTCCATATCTTCAGGAGCCATCTTGATCTGATTATACCCTGAAAAACCATCCATGAAGGAGAACACCTTGTGCTGAGCAGTATTGTCAACAAGAACGTCGATGTGAGGCAGAGGGAAATCATCCTTAGGGATGGCCCTGTTCAAATCCCTGTAGTCTACACACATTCTGACTTTACCATCTTTCTTTGGCACTGGAACCACGTTGGCCACCCACTGAGGATAAGAAGTCACTGCTAGAAACCCGGCATCAAATTGTTTCATAACCTCAGCTTTGATTTTCTCGGACATCTCTGGGCGCATGCGGCGGACCTTCTGTTTTACGGGAGGGCAGTCTTCCTTGGTAGGCAGATGATGAACTACAATGTCGGCATCCAAACCGGGCATGTCTTCGTAAGACCAAGCAAAGATTTCCATGTAGTCATGCAGCATCTGGATCAATCGTTGTTTCACGCTGAGCTCTAGATTGGCACCAATCTTGACTTCTTTTCTATCTGTCTCCGTACCCAGATTTACCGTCTCCACTGGCTCTTCATGCGGCTGAATGGACCTCTCTTCCTGGAGTAGCAGTCTTGCGAGTTCACCAGGCACTTCGCAATCATCTTCACCTTCGTCTTCGGCCAAGTTGATCGGATTTTCGAAGTCATAACTAGCAGTAGCAGAGCTGTTACCAGTGAGATCCAGAGTGGATTGGAACCTGTATAAGTGAGTGTGTGTAAATATAGCTGTTTTGCAATATATAACAAAGAAAGAAAAAGAGCACAAGATTTGAAATGCAACAAACGTCCAATGTTTTGATTAATGATATATGGAAATGTCATAAAAAAAGCCCTCACAAATGGAGACACGGTGCCCCGGGTAGGACACCGAGCCAATAAAAGTTTCAACATATTGTTTGTTACAAATTGAAAACAAAAGAGTTCATTACTGCGTGACAAATGTAATAGGTGTAAAATCTTTTTCCCTCCAGTTGCTTGGTCCGTTGTTGGTTGTTGGATAGATCCAACTGTCAAATTTTGCTTCCTTTACGTCCTCCTCGATAGCATTCACTCTTGGGTTGGTGATGAACACCGGAGGCTTTCTGATCCTTTCCTTGCGAACAGCCCTCTGAGCCTCTGCAGTGAAGCCCAACCCAAATTTGTCGGTATTTTGAGTGAAGTCAGGAAGTTGACCCCAGTTTGCGCACTTGCCTTTCTCGATTACAGCCCGGGCATCCTTCAAGGAAGCCATCTTCAAAGGAAAGTCCTCTTCAATCACAGTTTCAGCTGACGCCAACGTTGGAGGTTCCTCTTCAAAATGTTGAAAGGGGGTTTCAATAAACTCCCCGTCCATTTCAATATACCGGAATGAATTCAGATGACTAACCATGTAGTCCTCCTCTCCCTGCACAGTAACAATCTTCCCTCTGACAGGGTATTTGAGCTTCTGGTGTAGAGTGGATGTTACCGCCCCATCTTTGTGAATCCAGGGTCGACCCAGCAAACAGGAATAAGATGGACGGATATCCATCACATAGAACGTTGAGTCAAAGACTTGGGAACCCACACGAATAGGAATGTCTACTTCACCGTGCACCATCCTCTTAGAACCGTCGAAGGCTCTGACAATGATGTTACTAGGTTTCAATTCTAGGCCCTCACAATCCAACCGATCTAAGGCCTTCTTGGGCAATACATTCAGGGAAGAACCGGTGTCCACCAACACGTGTGCGAGAGTAGTTCCCCTGCATTCTATAGAGACATGCAGGGCATCATTGTGGTTTTTTCCTTTGGCGGTAAGGTCTGCATCCGAGAAACCCAAACCATTGTCAGCTGTCAAATTAGCCACACAGTCAGGGAACTGATCTGGAGAGGTCTCTTGCGGCACATGGGCTGTCTTTAGAAATGAAATCAGGGCCTTGGCGTGGGCCTCTAAGCACAGTAACAATGATAGCATATAGATCTTGGAGGGGGTATGCCCCAGCTGTTCAACGACATTGAAGTCACTCTTTTTAATGATTTTAAGGATTTCCTCCATCTCTTGCTGGGAGGCTTCAACATCGGTCTTTTTTGGTGCCTCCGTCCGGGCAGGCAAATCGGTAGCAACTTCTTTGCCCCGAGCATCAGAGGACTCAGCGGCAGTAGTAGACACAGGAACTTGATTTGGAACATGCACACTTGCGGGTGTGATGATAAGAGGTTTTCGGATAACTGGTGGTGCAATGTTAGGCGAGAAGAGCCTACCACTGCGAGTAATTTTGGCGGGACCAGTGATGTTACTGATACTGGTACCGGTGTTGAACTCCTGCTTCACTCCAAGCACATACACATCTGCCCCATAGTGCCATGGGACAGCCTTGTCAGATTCATAGGGGATGGGCCCCGGAACAGTAATGGTAACGGGTGCAACATACATAATTTTGACTGGCTTCCTCGGGGGAGCCTTGGTAAGATTGTTGAAAATTGTGACGACAGATACTTCTTCAGCGGAAACAAATGGAACAGCGGTTTTCTTGAACAAAATCTCCTTGCTATCCATCAGGATTTGGATGCCTGACTTCAGCAGCGGACAACCGGTAGGGAGAACAGCACACAGGAGGCAACCCTTGCTACAACCCGGAAATAAACCGGCTAGCAGTAGGTTCCTCTTAACAGTCAATAGAGGGGTAGCAACATCATTTACCGAAACAGCATACAAATCTTCCTCGACGGCGTTTACTCTATGCTGGGGCATAGGAGCAGTTACAACATTTGGCCTCTCAGGCGCCTCAAACTGAATTTCCTTCGCATCAATAAGGTCTTGGACCTTATTTCTCAGGGCCCAGCAATCATCAGTAGTATGCCCGGGGCTATCAGAGTGATAAGCACAACGGGCATTTGGGTTATACTTAAGAGATGCAGTATTCACGACCTTCGGAGCCTCTTTGATGGTCACCAAGTTGGTTGATAGCAGTTGCGGTAAGATTTGTGACAAGGTCATACTCAGCCGAGTGTATTGCCTCTTGGGCCTCTCACCCCTTTGTTGATTGTACTGCTGAGGAGCAGCAACAGATTTTGAAATTACCAAGGCATTGACGGCTTGGCGGCGTTCTGGCTTGACTTGTCTTCTAGGACCATAGACGACACTAGCTTCCTTCTTGAAAGGCCTCTTCTCAGTACTTGCGGAGGCACCTTTCTGTATCTTTCCTGACCTGATGCCAGCTTCTATCCTTTCACCCGTCAGGATCAAATCCGTAAACCCAGCAGAGGAATTACCAACCAGATGATTGAAGAATGGACCGGACAAGGTCCCTAGAAACATGTCAACCAGTTCACGGTCAGTCAAAGGAGGCTGCACCCTGCCATCCAAATCTCTCCATTTTTGCGCATATTCTTTGAATCCTTCGCCCATTCCCAGCGACATACCCTGAAGTTGGGTACGTGTAGGAGCGAGGTCAGAATTGTATTGATATTGTCTATAAAATGCGGTCGCCAAATCTTCCCAATGTCGGATACTGGTTCCATCTAGCTGATAGAACCACTCAAGCTGTGACCCCGAAAGGTTATCTTGGAAGAAGTGGATCCAAAGGTTTTTGTCTGTCGTGTAAGGTTGGATCTTCATTACGTACGATCTGAGATGCAGCTTTGGACAGGAAGCCCCGTCGTATTTTGCAAAGGCAGGCGCCTTGAACTTGTGTGGGATTACCACCCCAGAAGATAGCCTTAAATCTCCGAAATCCAGCCCCGGCACATTTTGAATCTCCATGGCACTCAAGCGGTCCTCCAATTGCTTGTATCTGTCAGCAGCATGAGGGTATTGTTCGTCATTGTAATCCGTCTCGTTGTCAGAGACTGCAGGACTAGGAGCCCCTCCCCCTTGGGGACTGTCTTTCTCTGCAGAGGAAGTAGTTGGATCAGCCTTGTTATGGAGTGTATTCCCAAACCTGCGTCCAGTGTTGAACAACGCATTCCTCTTCTTCTTCTTCTTCTTCTTTAGGAGCAGAGCCTTCAACTCTTGTTGACCTTGGGCCAGGCTCATGACCATCTCTTGAAACTGGGCGTTCTGGGCCTGGAGGGCCTTGATTGCTTGTTCACTGGATGATTCAGGATTCATGATGACTGTTCATAAATAAACAGCGAAAAAGATTAAGCAACCTGTAGAAAAAAGGGTACCTGTTATGCACATAATGCATGAGATGCTATTTATGCAATGCATTCAAGGATTTCAGAAATTCACGATTGTTGCAGACAAAAAGAACGCACGTCATATTAATAAGAAGAAATTTGTTAGTACATAAATGCCCCGTGGGCCAAATATTACAAAAACAACGTCTCAAGGTAAAAAGACGTTGTGCATCCTCTTTGGTGCGATGTAGGTGTTGAGGGTCTCTTGCTCATGGAGTCGGCGGGTGAGCTCTAAAACCTTCTCCTCATTGGCGTAGAAGCTGGCTTCAAAAGTGTTCTGTTCCTCCTTGAGTTGGATCCAACTCTTCCGCATCCCCTCCCACGATGTAGGCATATCAGGATGTAGGATGGTGTAGGGAACCTCTCCTTCCTTAACGGGCTCTTTAATCACAGGGAGAACATGAGGATAAGGCATCATTAGACTCTGGGCTAGGGCTCGTACCCACTTGAGATAAGGCTCAAGAGGGATGGAGTTCTTGTGCCCCAGTGTCTTGCTATCAACCTTGTTGGGCATCCTCCAAGCTCTGATGAATCTCTGGCGAAGTCCTTGCGCATCATTGTCGAAGTCAAAAACTAGGTCAGGAATCAACATGTCGTGAGGGCCATCTCTTCGTGCATATCCAAATTGCCTCAAAGCTAGGCAAGGGTTATAGGTAATGCCCCCTCTAATGCCAAGTAATGGAACATTAGGGAACTCTCCACAACGATCGACGATGATGACATTTTCTCTGGACCGAGAACACCAATGTATATCAGAGTGAGTAAGAGTCATCAACCGCTGGGACCACCTTGAGCCTTGGTCATTCTTCAAGACAGATTGTGGAAGGTGCGAAATAAACCACCTTGCAAGGAGAGGAGTACAACACATGAGAACACCCCTCTTTCTCATTGTTCGTGTGTAAAATGAGTGAAGGATGTCCCCAAGCAATGTTGGTATTGGATTTCTGGACAAGAAGATTTTGACGGCGTTGACCTCTACAAGCTGGTCAGGATTTGGGAACAAGACCAACCCATAGATAAGGAGTGCCACAATTTCTTCAAAGGCTTGTAGGTCCAATGAATTCCAACATTCTTGTGCCTTCTCAAACAAGAATTTTGCTAAGAAACCTTTGACGCCGCTTCTAGTTTCCCAATGCCCCTTGATGTCAGAAGGCTGTAGATGTAATGCTCGAGCAACATCTTCATGCTTTGGTTCCTTTTCCGTACCGTTGAAAGGTAGTTGATTGAGGATAGGAATTCTCAGGAGTTGAGAAAATTCCTCCAAAGTGGGCACCAACTGGTAGTCGGGGAAAGTGAAACAGTGGTGAAGAGGGTCAAAGAACTGAAATAGCACTTTCATCATGTCCTCTTCAATGTTGGTGTTGACTAAGCTGAGCAGTCTACCATGTCTTTCACTGAAGGGAGAGCTTTCTGGAATTCTTGATGTGAGCTCCTTGAGTTGAGGAGGGATTCTCACAAGGTTGACTTGGATGGTTTTTCTGCGAGGAATTTCCATGACCTACAAAACAAGAACAAAGATGAAGATCTAAACCCTTGAAGTGGTTAGTAAATGCATATGATGCTTTATGATGTTCATGATGTATGCACAAACATATGTACAAGCAATTCACACCAAACCCTAGTTTCAGGCTTGCATGGGGTTTCATAGGTAAGTACCCTCTTGAGTGTAGTTGGCTTAAAATCATGTCCTATAAATAGTAACCGGGTTCTAAGGAGCTCAATATCATTGGATTGTTTTCATTGTTCATTGTTTTGGTTTAGCTACTTAACTAGCGACCAAAATATTCCAAGAAAACAACCCTCAATGAGTGTAGTATCGAGTATCTACCAACTTCGGACTGCACCAAAGCCGGTCATCTCACTACCCCTAACGAAAGGACAAGATGGTCAAGTAAGGTTCTAGGTCATTAGTGCTTAGTGACATCACTCAGCGGCCCCGTACTCTCCTTGATTGAACTCAAGGGTTACCGGTACTCACAAATATGTCGCACTAATATAGCTATTGCTTCAACCGTGTCAGTATACCCCGCACAGTTTCCACAACGTATTGCTATCTATGAATGTTTCCTAAAATCCGGGTGTAGGATTGTAAACCCAAACAAGAGAGCCAAGATATAAAGCAATCAAAACAAACAATTAGTCATGCAAGAGGGTGATCTAAGCCCTAAGTTTACTCCACTTAAAAGAATTCCCCAGCAGAGTCGCCAGTTCTGTGATACGGTGGGAGAACTGACTTGAGTTTTGCGTTTTGTTTTCGCAAATGTTTCGGTTGAGCAAGAGTCGCCACCGACTTTTTATTTTATCCTAAGGAAAGGTTAAAAAGAACAGCAAAAACCTTTGAGATGTTTTCTTGGGTTCGGGGAGTAGATTATAAAAAGGGAAGGTATTAGAACCCTTTCTATCCATGGTTATCCATGGGCTCTTAGTTACTTGCTTAGATTAACTTGCCTTAATTTTCAATTGTTTGAAATGGTGCTTTGTGTATGTGTTTTGAAAATGTTTTGAAAAGAGGCCAATGTGGTGGCAACCTTTGTAATGATCCATGTTGGGATGTATACAAAGGTGTATGTCTTTTGAAAAAGTTTTCAATGTTTTTTTGAAAGTTGTTTTGAGAGTGTGTTTTGAAAAATGGCAAGTGTTTTTGCAAGTTTGATCAAGTAACTAAGAGTGGTCTACCCCTAAATTTACTCAAAGATTTTTCTATGTTTTTAACCCTTTTAACAATTTTGTTCCACCATTGTACTTGGTGGACAATCTTGCATTTAGGATGTGAACGGGACGGGCGTGGGTCATCGTATAGACCATGATAGCAATGTTGCAAAGTATCTTAGTTTTTCTTTTGAGGGACTAAGATCATTTTTTTGTAAGGCAACTTTCGAAAGCGTCATCGAGGGACTATGATCTTTTGATTTTGTTTGTTTTACCAAGATACTTTACATGCGTAACATGGCCCATTTGTGAAAAGGCAACAAGTGGATATAACCCTAGGGGTGTTAGTGTGCAAGTGTGTTTTATTGCATACAAGAGTTTTTCTTTGAATTAGGATTTTCTATTTCATTGATTTTATCTTGCCATACACGTCCTAATTACTAGCAATAAGAAGCGGAAATATAAAATCCTACGCTATTACAACAATTAGGGGGTGGGGGATACACATTTGTACATGGGGGGTTCAACGAGAAAAATAGACAAAAAAGAAAATAGCAAAAAACAAGATAGAGGGAGAGAGAGAGGGAGCCAGCGCGCTGCTGAGAGGTCATCAGAAGTTCTGACTCAGATCCGCTGCCAGATGATCAACCTCTTGGTTAAACTGTATGAGTCAGAACTTCTGACCCTGGCACCTGCAAAACAGAAACCTGTTAGTGGGGAAATCAGAAGTTCTGACCCTCAGCGCTGCAAAACAGAAGTTTGTTAGTGGAGAAACCAGAAGTTCTGATTCAGCTGGAAAGACAATAACTCTCAGAGGTTCTGATATTATTGACAGCAAAACAGGCTTCAGATGTGCTAACGTCAAAGTCAGCACTTGGCTTTTCCCTGTACTAATCAGAACATCTGCAATTTTGTTGTTATTCCACAAAACAAGAAACATATTTGGAACAGATCCAGCAAATGTCAAAATGTTTCAGAGGGCAGAACCAACAAGGTCACAGGCAAGTCATACACTGGCTCAGAACGTTCTGAGGTATGAAAATCCTCAGAATATAAACAGCAACAACATGGTATTTACATTATGTTTATTTGAGCATGCACAGCTGATGATGCTTAGTAGCGTGATGAAGGTCAGCAGGTGCTTACCTGGCTGTTGGAAAAGTTTGTGGATGAAAGCTAGCTTTTGGCTCTGGTGGTGTTCTGGATAGATTCTTTTTGAAAAGGGTAGGTGAAGGTGTATGCGTATATAGGGTCAGAAGTTTGAAAAGGGGTTTTTGGTTCACAAAGAAAAACTGGGTATTGGATAAAGTTTGAAGGTGAGAAATTCAAAGTTATGAAACAACTGGGGATTTTGGCAGAGTTTCACAACACTATCTTGCTAAAGATTTCTGTTTCTCTCTTAGCAATTTTTCTGTTTCTTGAACGCCCTTTTTCAGTGGACAATGACTCTCTATTTATAGGCAAAGTTCTTGTGGGTGTCTTGAACATTAAAGCGCCAACAGAGTTTGAATTGTTCTTTGACAAAAATTCCTGGGAAGTTGTGATAACAGATAGCCTTCAGCCTAGGCTGCAGCAGCAAGCGTGGATTATAGTGAAGTGACCTCTTAAGTGGGCGGTGGCATGTAGACCCATGCCAGAATCTGCATAAAGGCATTTTCCAAGCCACACGTGAAGGGATTACTTGGATGAATGTTCAGGAGTGGTTGGAAGCATTAATGAGCATTAAATGGTGATAAGACTTATCAACATCAATATTCTGGTAAGGGAAACCAAACTTTGAACCAGCAGTTCTGTTTCAACAAGAACAGCGTAAACCATGCTCTGGCCTTGGCTTCCTGTTGTCTTATTAAGTTTTGGGGATTCTCCTAATTTTCTGATACGTTACCTGGATTTGCTTCTGGACCTCCTGGGCTTAGAGATTCTGTATCAGTGTAACACCCACTCTTCTGACCTTTTCATCTTCTGATTTCAGCATGTTCTGAAAGAGCCTTCAGACTTCCTTGCTTCTTTTGCATGCCTTTAGCAAATTCTGACTGAGCTTGTGTAACTGCTGAAAGAGTCATGTTCTGTCTGAGGCTTACATATTGAACCACGTTTACAACTTCTAATTGAGCTGATGTAGCTGCTGAAGAGCCAACTTCTGACTGCACTGAGCCAAGCTTGCAAATTCTGACCGTTTCTTATCTGGAATTGGTCCAGAAGTTCTGAAACGCTGATTTTTTCTTAAACACTCATTTTTTAGAGAAAAATTCCAAGTACTTAGAATTTAATTTTTCTCAAGCTAAAAGCGTTGTCTTTAGAGCTTGTGTGATCATCTTGCTCTTGTAAGTGGTTTGCTTGGGCAAAAATGACAGTTCTGGACTGGGATTTGTTTCAGAGGGCCCTTGAAAATCCAAGATGATTTCCTGAAGAAAGAGAGGGCAAATTTTGGGGTACAACAGGGTGTCTTAGAGGCCGCCCTTCTGTCCAAAAGATCCAGTTTCCTCGAAATGGTTGCCTCAAATAAAAAAGGATCTAGGACATTAGGGTTACTTCTAAGGTGTCCTACCATTGCTTTGGTGACCACATTGTCCCTTAATCGAATTGACCCAAATAACTCCAACGATGGTGCTACCTACCTCTCAATGGTGGGATAACACTATCTAAAGGACTCTTACACAGCTTAATTCCTTAGAGTAGGTAGATTTCTCTTAAATACTTGCTCTTTTCAAAACAAACTAAAATAACTTTTCACACCTACACTTTCAAAAAGTTTTCAAACAAATTTTTCATACACTCTTGAGGACAGATACAAGAGTTACTTAGAAATTTTTCAAACAAAACTTTTTCAAAACCCACTCACACTTGAAAAGAAAACAAATTTTTGAAAACATAAGAGCAAGTACCTAAGAGCCCATGGATAACCATGGATATAAAGGGTGCTAACACCTTCCCCTTCTATAAATCTACCTCCCGAACCGAGAAACATTCTCAAAGAAGGAATTTTGCTGTGCTTTTGTCCTTTCCATGTTGGAGAACATAAAAGACGGTGGCGACTCTTGCTTACCGCGACATTTCGTGAAACCAGCTTTAAACAGTCAGTTCTATTTCCACCGATCACAGAACTGGTGACTCTGCTGGGGACATTAAAAGTAAGGTGTACCTTAGGAATAGTTCATCATCATGTTTTCAATTTCTTGCTTTGACTGCTTTAAATATTGTGGGCCTGTCTTGGGAGTTTCATAGATCCTAACCCGGATCTGGGGGATACCTTTTAGAAAGTAGCAACAAACTGTGAGGGAACTGTGTGGGGTATACCGACACGGTTGAAGCAGTTTGCTACGTTGATGTGGCACTTTGGTGAGTACCGGTAACCCTTGAGTCAAGTCAAGGAGAGTACGGGGCCTCCGCGTGGTGTCGTGAAGCATAAACTGACCTTAGGAACCTTACTTGAACCATCCTGGCCTCTTTAGGGGTAGTTAGATGACTGACTTTGGTGCAGTCCGAAGTTGGTTGATACTCGATACTACACTCATTGAGGGTTGTTTTCTTGGAATATTTTGATCGCCAGTCCAGTGGCTAAATCAAAACAATGAACATGGAAAACAACCCAATGATATTGAGCTCCTTAGAACCCGGTTACTTTTGATAGGACAGGTTTTGAGCCCACCAACTTCAAGAGGGTAGTACCTAGACCTCATGCTGGCCTAAACTCTAAGGGCTGTCTTGTGTGACTTGTGTGCCTTATCATGTTTGCTTTTTGTGAATACTTGTGGTGTGTTTTTATCATAACATCATAACATCATACAGCATCATATGCATTCACTAACCACTTCAAGGGTTCGAATCTTCATCTTTGTTCTTGTTTTGTAGGACATGGAATCTCTCCGAAGAAAGACAATTCAGGTCAACCTTGTAAGGGTCCCTCCTCAGCTTAAGGAGCTTACATCCAGGATTCCCGAGAACTCTTCCTTCAGTGAAAGGCATGGTAGACTCATCAGCTTGGTCAATACCAACATTGAAGAGGATATGATAAAAGTTCTCTTCCAGTTCTTTGACCCTCTGCACCACTGTTTTACGTTCCCAGATTATCAATTGGTGCCTACCTTGGAAGAGTTTTCCCAGCTTCTGAAGATTCCTATTCTCAGTCAACTACCCTACAACGGTACGGAAAGGGAACCGAAACTTGAAGAGGTTGCTAAAGCATTGTGCCTACAACCATCTGACATCAAGGGACACTGGGAAATCAGAAGTGGTATCAAAGGATTCTTGGCAAAGTTTCTGTTTGAGAAGGCCCAAGAATGTTGGAATTCCCTTGACCTACAAGCATTTGAAGAAGTTGTGGCACTCCTTGTGTATGGGTTGGTGTTGTTCCCGAATCCAGATCAGCTTGTAGATATCAATGCTGTCAAGATCTTCATGTCCAGGAATCCTATACCTACGTTGCTTGGGGACATCCTTCACTCATGTTACACTCGAACCATGAGAAAAAGAGGTGTTCTCATGTGCTGCACTCCTCTCCTGGCAAGGTGGTTTATTTCGCACCTTCCACAATCAGTTTTGAAGAACGAGCGGGGTTTGAGATGGTCACAACGATTGATGACCCTTACACATGCTGATATACATTGGTGTTCTTGGCCCAAAGAAAATGTCACTATCATTGATCGTTGCGGGGAGTTTCCTAATGTTCCTTTACTTGGAATCAGAGGAGGTATTACTTACAACCCGTGTCTGGCTTTGAGGCAGTTTGGATATGCTCAGAGAGATGGCCCTCATGACATGCTGATTCCTGACATAGTTTTTGACTTTGACAACGATGCACAAGGACTTCGCCAGAGATTCATCAGAGCTTGGAGGATGCCCAACAGGGCAGATAGCAAGACACTGGGGCACAAGAACTCCATCCCCCTCGAGCCTTATCTCAAATGGGTACGAGCCCGCTCCCAAAAGCTGGTGATGCCATATCCTCATGTTCTCCCCGTGATCAAAGAGCCAGTTTTGGAAGGAGAGGTGCCCTACACCATTCAACATCCTGACATGCCAACATCTTGGGAAGAAATGCAACAAAGCTGGATCCAACTCAAGGAAGAACGGAATTCTCTTGAAACCAGTCTACATGCCAGTGAGAAGAAGGTTCTGGAGCTCACCCGCCTACTGCACGAGGAAAAGACTCTCAACACTTACATAGCTCCAAAGAGGATGCGCAGTGTCTTTTGGGATTAATTATTTTGGTAATGTTTTGCCCATGAGGCCCTGATGTACTGAACAGATTATTTCTTAATGCAACGTGTGTTCCTTTTTGTCTACAACGAATTTGAACTTTCGAACCCTTGAATACATTGCATAAATAGCATATCATGCATCATGTGCATAACAGGTACCCTTTTTCTACAGGTTGCTTAATCTTCTTTGCTGTTTATTTCAGCACTCAGTCATCATGAATCCTGAACCTACTACCGAGCAAGCTATCAAGGCCCTCCAAGCCCAGAACGCCCAGTTTCAAGAGCTGGTCATGAGCTTAGCCCAAGGACAACAGGAGTTGAAGGCTTTGCTCCTGAAGAAGAAGAAGAAGAAGAGGATTGTGCTGTTCAACACTGGACGCAGACTCGGGAATACACTGCAGAATGAAGCTGAGCTGACTACTCCATCTGTTGGGGAAGGCAGTCACCAGGAGGGAGGGGTCCCTAGTCCTGTGGTCTCTGACACCGAGACAGATTTCAATGATGAACAGTACCCTCCTGCTGAGGACAGGTACAAACAGCTGGAGGACCGGTTAAATGCTATGGAAATTCAACGTGTGCCAGGGTTGGATTTTGGAGACTTATGGTTATCTTCTGGGGTGGTGATTCCACACAAGTTCAAGGCGCCTGCCTTTGTGAAGTACGATGGGGCTTCCTGTCCTAAGCTGCACCTCTGTTCTTATGTAAGGAAGATCCATCCTTACACTGCAGACAAGAACTTATGGATCCATTTCTTCCAGGAGAGTCTTTCAGGGACTCAACTCGAATGGTTCTATCAGCTGGATGGAACCAATATTCGTAACTGGGAGGATTTGGCTACTGCTTTTTATTAGCAGTATCAGTACAATTCCGACCTCACTCCCACGCGTACCCAACTCCAAGGTATGTCACTTGGGACGGGTGAAGGTTTTAAGGAGTACGCGCAGAAGTGGAGAGACCTGGCTGGCAGGGTGCAACCACCGTTGACTGACCGTGAACTCGTGGACATGTTCTTGGGGACCCTGTCTGGTCCGTTCTTTAATCACCTGATTGGTAATTCCTCTGCTGGGTTTACAGACCTGATCCTGACTGGTGAGAGGATCGAAGCTGGTATCAAATTGGGGAAGATATAGAAAGGTGCCTCCTCGAGTATTGAAAAGAAGCCCTTCAAGAAGGAAGCTAGTGCTGTTTATGGTCCCAGAAGACAAAATAAACCGGAACGCCGCCAAGCTGTCAACGCGGTGGTAATTTCAAAGCCTGCTGCTTCTCCTCAGCAATATAACCAGCCAAGAGGTGAGAGACCCAAAAGGCAGTACACTCGGCTCATCATGACCCTATCTCAGATTTTGCCACAACTACTGTCAACCAATCTGGTAACTGTCAAAGAAGCTCTGAAGGTTGTGAATACCACTTCTCCAAAGTACAACCCCAACGCCCGTTGCGCTTATCACTCTGATAGCCGGGGGCATTCTACTGATGATTGTTGGGCTCTAAGGAATAAGGTGCAGGACCTTATTGATGCTAAGGAAATACAGTTCGAGGCGCCCGAAAGACCCAATGTTGTGACCGCTCCCATGCCCCAGCATGGAGTGAATGCTGTGGAAGAGGATCTGTATGTAGCTTCTGTGGATGATATTGCTACTCCGATGTTGACCGTCAAAAGGAACCTGTTGCTAGCCGGTTTATTTCCGGGATGTAGTAAAGGTTGCCATCTATGTGCTGTTTCACCTGTTGGTTGTCCTTTGCTGAAGTCAGGCATCCAAAACCTGATGGATAGCAAAGAAATCTTGTTCAAGAAGATTGATGTCCCTATTGTCCGTACCGAAGAAGTTTCTATTATCACTATTTTCAACAACCCTCCTAAGGCTCCCTCAAAGAAGCCTGTCAAAATCATGCCTATTCACAAGATTGCTCCTATCATCATCACTGTTCCGGGGCCTGTTGTACCCCAAAATTTGCCCTCCCATATTTCTCAAAATATTTCAAGAAAAATTCACAAGTCCAACCCGGCGCGTCATATTCAGGTATTCTTTCGCCAAGATATCTCTGATAACGTATTCTCAAATTCAGGTTTGGCTCAAGAGTCAATTCTTTAAAGAAGGTGTCCGAATGTGTGAGTTTTCTCGAAGAAACATGGTGAAAAAATGTGCTGAAAGTGCAGTTTTTACGCGCTAAAAAATTCATAACTTGAAGATCGTGGCTCGTTTTGAACCCGTTCCGGTGGCCAAAATTCCGTCTTGACATTATCTACGTTTTCATCTCTCACGGCTGGAAGCCAATTTCGATCAGAAGGTCTTCAAAAAAGTGGATTTATCAAGTATTTTCGTACAGAAAATTTGTGACAGAAGTTTATTTGCGTCATGTTCAGAAAATCATAACTTGGTCGATTTTCATCGTATCGAGCTGGTTCCGGCGCCAAAATTTCACAAATTGAGTTGACTACATTTTCAAAGAAGGTATTGAGTTCAAACGGTATTCAAAAGGCCTTCGTTTTTTGCTCAGAGTGCGTGACACGCTGAAAATCCTGAATGCTGAATATTATTTCATCTGGGCCGAAACTTCGAAAA
This sequence comes from Vicia faba, assembly GCA_948472305.1. Classification (NCBI taxonomy): domain Eukaryota; kingdom Viridiplantae; phylum Streptophyta; class Magnoliopsida; order Fabales; family Fabaceae; genus Vicia; species Vicia faba. Next base: position 431,554 of record CATIWC010001563.1, on the reverse strand, counting down.
TTCATAACTCGGTCAATTTTTATCGGATTGGACTCATATTTTTACACAAGGTCACTGACTCATATATCTACAACTTTGCTTCAAAAGTCGAGACCAAATTATGCACCGATCAATACCAGTTTTTTATTGAAGAACGTGTCAGAGTCGACACTGGAGCCCAAAATAAGTTTGTCTGAGCTGAAACTTCAAAAATTCATAACTAATTCACAATTTATCCGATTGAGCCGATTTTTAGACAGGAGTTAGTTATCGATGTCAGCTACATTTTGTTTTCACATTTCAACTTCAAAAATTGCACTTAAGTTCCTGCGATTTAGCCTGGAAAGTGACGAACTCAAGTGAACATTGGAGGCCCAATTGCACATTCAAAGCCCATTTTCTTTACGCTAATTTCCATTATATAATCACCTTCTTTTCACACAAACCAGGGAGGAGGAAAAGAGAGAAAAAACCTTGCCACAACACTGTTAGAATATCAAATTCTTTCAAAAATCCTAAAACCTTGAAATCCTTATTACAAATCCCCGCTCTCACTACAAACAGACCATCACAGTTACAAACCAACACCTCACTACTTCTTCAGTAAGGATAAGGCTGGCTTGGTCTCCATGATCCAAAGGGCATAAAAGCATTCAGGTCACTAATTTTCCAGTAAGGGTAAGATTGATTTGATCTCCATGATCAAAAGGGTATAATCATTCATACATGCCATATTGTGCCTAAACATTAAATTTCTTCATATATTGGCTTTATTTGCGTTTTATGATTTTATTTAATGTGTTCATGAGATTCACTGCAGATTTAGGCAGGATCCCATGCAGGTTCATTAAGGAACGTTGAGGCCAAAAACCAAATGGCCAAAAGCCAAAAGCCAAAAGGCCAAAAGCCAAAAGCCAACAGCCAGAACACAAATGGCCATGAAACCCAATCCAATGGCCAAAGAATGCAGACCACGGTACTCAGGAGTCAATGAACACGCACGTGATGCCAAAAAGTCAAACAGAGCCTTGATTCAATGGGCCAAATTTCTCAAATCATACCTCCCTTTGGGTTTGAATACCCCCATGGTTTGCACATTTTTAATTTTTATTTGATTTTCTTTTCTAATTCTTTTTTAATGTTTTAATTATTTCTTTTTACCATAAAATAATTTTCACAATAATAAATACAGAAAAATCAAAAAAAATGTTTATTGTTATTAACATTAATTTCACCATTATTTTTTTGTAAATAATTTTAATAATTAACTTAGTTAATTTAGGTTTCAATTTTAACCTTTGTCTTGATAAATTAAAATACGTAGAAATTAGGTTTTTTTAATATTCTCATCCTTTTTATTATAAATAATTTTCTCATCATTATTATTATTATTTATTACTATTTTTGTAAATAAATATGTAAAATAATTAATTAGTGTAAACTAGGTTAAACTTTAATATTTTCTAAATAATTAAAAATAACTTAGAATTAGGGTTTCTTTTAATTTTAATCTTTCCTTATTTTCATAAATACCAAAAACCTAAAAAACATTTCTTTTCTTTTAATAAAATAATTAATTAACTTTTAATTCAATTTAATTTCAAAAGGGTCCAACGCCCTCAAACGTGCAACTTTAATTCTTTTCGCGCATTTATTCTTATTTTTCTTGTAAATATTATGTAACTGTTCAAGCCATGTAATAGTAACTAGGTTTTACTTTCCGCATTTTTATTAAAACGGGTCTTTGTAATTTGGCGATGTATAGACCCGCGCCTTGTAATAGCGTAGGATTTTACTTTCCGCATTTAAATTTCCGCACTTTTAAATTATAATTGCATGAAAGAATGTATGGCCTAAATTAAAAACAAGCGTAGATCACCATGGTACATGTACAAGATAAAATATAACATGAAAGCAACACACAAATTCACACACCACTCTTAGGGTACGCCTCACTGTTGCCTTACCTTCGAAACGTGGTCGTCGAGTATAGGACGTTTTAGTAAGTCCTTATGTCCATGATCCAGTTGCCTCGAAATGGTTTCCTCGGATTAAAAAAGGATCAAGGGCATAAGGGTAGCTTCTAAGGTGTCCTACTGTTGCTCTGGTGACCACAATGTCCCTAAACCCGAATTGACCCGAACACCTCCAACGGTGGTGCTACCTACCTCTCAATGGTGGGATGGCACTACCTTAAGGACATTTACACAGCCTAATTCCTTAGGGTAGGTAGATGACTCGTAGATACTTGCTCTATTCAAAAAAACAAATCAAAACTCTTTTCACACCGACACCTTCAAAAAGCTTTCAAAACAATTTTTCAAACACTCTTGAGGACTGATACAAGAGTCGAATTGAAGTTTTCAATGAAACTTTTTCAAACCTACTCACAATTGAAAAGCAAACAAACCTTTTGAAAACACAATGAGCAAGTATCTAAGAGCCCATGGATAACCATGGATAGAAAGGGTGCTAACACCTTCCCTTTCTATAAATCTACCTCCCAAACCGAGAGACAATCTCATAAGGAATTTTGTTGTGCTTTTGTCCTGTCCATGTTGGAGAAAATAAAAGACGGTGACGACTCTTGCTTCTGCGACATTTCGCGAACCAGCGTTAAACAGTCAGTTCCAGATCCACCGATCCCAGAACTGACGACTCTGCTGGGGAACTTCTAAAGTGAGGTGTACCTTAGGACTAAGATCACTTGTGTTTTCAATTGTCTGAATTTTTTCCTTTATTATTGTGGGACTGTCTTGGGAGTTCTATAGATCCTAACCCGGATCTGGGGGATACCTTCTTAGAAAGTAGCAACAAGGCTGTGAGGGAACTGTGTGGGGTATACCGACATGGTTGAAGCAGTCTGCTACGTTGATGTGGCACTTTGGTGTGTACCGGTAACCCTTGAGTTCAGTCAAGGAGAGTACGGGGCCGCCGCGTGGTATCGTGAAGCATCAACTGACCTTAGGAACCTTAATTGAACCATCTTGGCCTCTTTAGGGTAGTGGGATAACTGACTTTGGTGCAGTCCGAGGTTGGTTGATACTCGATACTACACTCAATTGAGGGTTGTTTTCTTGGAATATTTCGGTCGCCAGTTCAGTGGCTAAATCGAAACGATGAACAATGAAAGCAATCCAATGATATTGGGACCCTTAGAACCCGGTTACTTCTGATAGGACAGGTTGAGCCCACCAACTTCAAGAGGGTAGTACCCCAAACTTCATGCTGGCCTAAACTCTAAGAGCTCTTTGTGTGACTTGTGTGCTTTCAAACTTGACTACTTGCATACTTGTTATTTGACACTTGAGTTTCTTGCAGGTTTTGTTTACAGTCCTTAATCTGGACTCATAACAGGGTTTACCTACATTACTCCATGCATAGCATAACATCATACCATTGCATGCATCCTACATAAGGACTAATCCATTTCAAGGATCTCAAGGGTCTGTGATGCAGGTCATGATGAACCAACATGTCTAGCAAGGGGCAAAGGGGATTTATTTTCCTCTAGCCAAGGTCATTCGGAGATCAAAACATGATGACTTAAGTCAGGGGCTATGACCCACTCGATATGGTGAGCCTTGACTCTTGAAGAAGGCCTCTCAACAATATGCAGTGCCTTCCCTCAAGCTACAAAATGCAAACTCCAACAATTTTCTTGTTTACCCCGCGAGGTCCTTGAAAACATTACATGCATATCCTACATATCATTGCATTACAGGTACCCTTGTTACAGGTCACTTACCTTCTCCGCTGTTTATTTCAGCAATGGCTGGCCAACAAGATAACCAGAATCTTCATGCTCAAGAGACTCAATTCAGGGAGATCTTCTTAAGCCTATCCAAGGGGCAAAAAGAGTTGAGGACACTCCTCACGGGGAATTTGGCCATGAAAAGTCCCGAAGATGACAAAGACGAACGAATGAAACGCCTACAAGCCGAGGTAGATACATTGAAAACCCAGATGCTGGGGCAAAGGGCTCTCATCCAAGGTTTAGCTTGGGAGCAAGAAGAGTTAAGGACCATGATCAGTCAACTCCACCAAGACAGATCCAACATGAAGCAACCAGTCCAAGTCAGGGACCAGGTCATGCATCAGCCTCCAAGAGGACAAGAGTCTGGTATGGGGAAGAATAGACCTCTCCAAATTGCTACCACTTCACAAGCCCATCATCAACCTCGCCCAGAGCAACAGGTTGATCAGAGTAAGCCAAGCAGGTCCAAGAGGCAATTCACCCAGCTTAACATGCCGCTGTTTCAAGCCTTGCAACACCTGTTGAGGTAGAATCTGATTACACTAAGGGCTCCTCCCCGGAACCCCAACATCTCTGCTCCTAACTATCATCCCGACAGAAGATGTGCATACCACTCTGATAGTCCTGGACATGACACTGCCGACTGCTGGGCTCTGAAGAACAAGGTCCAGGATCTGATTAATGAAGGAGTAGTGGATTTCACCCAAGTGGGTCAGGCTGAGTGCTCCTACCATCCCTACAGGATTCACCACTTGAAGTGACAAGCCCTGAGATTAGAAGACTTTTGTGCATTTGAATGTTAAAGTTGTAATTTTCTTTTGATTGTTCAAACATTTATTCATGTTAAACGTTGTTATTTCATTAATGCATCGCATATGTCTGTTTTGAAGCAATATATTCGCATTCGCTATACTCAAACTGCTTTCATTTTTTGATGTCAACTCTTAATTAATAATGCTAAGCCTCTTGAGGGAGGATGACGAAAACGATACCACAATCTTTACAGTATGCTTTTGAACAGACCTCGCTGATGAGGTACAGGCATTGTTTCAATTCCTAAACACTGGAGTTATAAGGAAGATAATCCCTCGTCAACCCCTCTGAGCCAAAGAAGTAGGAGTTTTTCTTTTCGAAATTTAAAACCCTTAATCATAACCTGGGGCAGGGTAGTTCTCTCAGTTGATCCAAGTGCATAACAAAGGGCACCAAAGAGGTCCTTACAAAACAAAGAAAGACAGTGATGGTCCCGAACAACCATAAAGACAGGCAGTCATTACTTCTAAAAAAAAACTCATTAAGTCAAAACCTATGAAGGAGACTTACAAAACTGGGGCATCCCGCTGACTGTAATTCCAAAAAGGAAACAGCTCAGGCAAAAAATAGGGATAACAAAATCAAAAAGAAAGAGGTCCTAAAAAAAACCCTCAATAACAAAAAGGAATGACTGCCTATTCAAAATAAACTATCAACATCCGAACCATCACGGGAATATCAGGACAAAGACTCAAACAAGGTCTAACGTATGATCAACTGAGTTTAGGTTTGAAGAACATCACGAAGAGCGGGTGGGTACAAATAAAATTTGAGCCTTTATCCTTTGTTTCTTAAACCGTGAACCAGGCCACGTTACAACCCTAAAAAGTCCTAGCTGAAGCATGGGTTAGTTCGAAAGCATATTGTTACGAAAGGTATCCTGACTCCTTAAGGCTTGCGGTAAAATAACGAGTTGACGTCACAGTTTACAAAGTTGCTTGTTTTACTAAAAAAATGCATTTTCAAAATCTTCAAGACAGACATAAGCTTTGCATTTTTAATATAACATTGATTGCATATGACTATTTGTTTGAACAGCATAGAAGTTCGCACGAAGAATATCTGATGAACAAAAGCACTCCCAACCAAGGGGCATGGCATGATCATTGTCCATCATCTGGGGCAGTTAAGTCAAGATTCGGAGAATCTCTCAAAAGGCCAACCAGCTTGGGGCAAATCTCCATCTGAACCACTTGGGGCATTGGACGATCAAACGAAGATCTTCTGGTTACATGGAAACACAACAACAGGGGCAACTCCCTACCTCCTAAGAGCAGGGACATAGTCAAAAAAATACTATGCAAAATCAAAGACCCACTAGGTCGACTGGCCTAGGCAAAAATAAGGGCTTCCCGGCGAACCAAAAGGGTTCAGGCAAAAATAAAGGATGAAAATGAAAAAAATCTGTATACCCGGCAAGTCGAAAACCTGAAAAGGCGGCTTGGGCAAAAATAGGTATCCCGGTGGACTGAAAACCCGAAAGGGCAGTCCAGGCAAAAGTTAGGGATCAAAGCGTACGACTATGTCCTGTCATCTCGTCACTTGCCTACCAGAAGAAGATTGGTCAAACGGCAGTCATCAAACACCTTCACATGTACCTTCTTCTCCAACAGAAACTGGGGCAATAATGAGTTGTCTAAATGATCCGGTTGCCCTGTCCACCGAAGTGCTAAGGTAAGTTCAGCTGAAGAATGCGACCAAGATACCTTCACTCCCTGCAGAGTGAACGCGTCTCCCCGGTTTTATTCAAAGGTTATTTCTCCACCAGAGCTTATAACTGGGTTATCCTCAGCTAAAAGCCACGGAAAGATCGTCCTCGGCAAAGTTCTTCTTATTCCCCAGCGGAGTTCATCAAAACTTCCAACAGAGCACAACAACGGTATCCCCAGCGGAGTTATCTTCATCAACCTCAACAAAGTACTTCTCTTTCCCCACAAAGTTACCTCCCCGCAGAGTAATCTATTCGCCAAGTTTATTCCCCAACGGAGTCATCTTCTCCTACCGGTATTCTTGAAATCATCATCCCCAACGGAAACAAAGAATATCACTCTTCAACATCAACCCAGGATTTGACTTCACGGCATCCGTCAAGGATCTATTTTCCTAGACACAGATACATTCATAAACATCACATTGTTATACATCATGATACATGCATATACGCATCATATCATACAATCTCAGGTGTTGAAAAATATTATTGCTTGATCCATATCATGCATTGCATATGACTGACATTTACCTTTCAGGAAGGATACAATTAAAAGATCAGCTATGTAGACGAATACAGTCAAAAGAGACCAACCCAGTCAAAGAATACAAATCCAATTAAATCAATGCCTAAATATTTCTCTGATACAACTCGTCGTTATAGACACTCGTCGTCATAGACACCCGTCGTTATAGACACTCGTCGTTATAGACACTCGTCGTCATAGACACCCGTCGTTATAGACACTCGTCGTTATAGACACTCGTCGTTATAGACACTCGTCGTTATAGACACTCGTCGTCATAGACACTCGTCGTTATAGACACTCGTCGTTATAGACACTCGTCGTTATAGACACTCGTCGTTATAGACACTCGTCGTTATAGACACTCTTCGTTATAGACACTCGTCGTTATAGAAACTCGTCGTTATAGACACTCGTCGTTATAGACACTCGTCGTTATAGACACTCGTCGTCATAAACACTCGTCGTTATAGACACTCGTTGTTATAGACACTCGTCGTTATAGACACTCGTCGTCATAGACACTCGTCGTTATAGACACTCGTCGTCATAGACACTCGTCGTTATAGACACCCGTCGTTATAGACACTCGTCGTTAAAGACCACCCGTCCATGGAAATAAATGTTAGTAGAGACAACTCACCAACCTTTCTGAATTCCAGACTCGATTCCTGTATCTCGCCAGGGCACATCTGAAGAGTTCGAAGATCCGATTCCTGTATCTTGCCAGGGTGTATCTGTTGACGACTAACATTACCAGGCTCGATTCCTGTATCTTGCCAGGGCACGTCTGAAGAGTCTGAAGATCCGATTCCTGTATCTCACCAGGGTGTATCTGTTGACGACTATATTCTCCGGACTCGATTCCTGTATCTTGCCAGGGCACGTCTGAAGAGTTTTAAGATTCGATACATGTATCCGGCCAGGGCACATCTACATGAAGAGTTTGAAGATCAACCCCTGTAACAGGCCAGGTAATTATCTTTCTTTCTCAGGTACGCAAGTTCTCGCTAAGGAATCTCTTACGCGATCGACAACCTCTCGATGGCATCTATAAGCCCATCCACATACCAACAGTCTCCAAATGGCATCCATAAGCCCATTCCCGACAAAGCTCCGTCACAGCTCCAGATGGCATCTATAAGCTCATCCCCCCATCCATCACTTCCAAATGGCATCTATAAGCCCATTCCCCCTACATCACATTGCTGATACTACACCATGCGAGTGCAAATTTCTGGGCACTTTAGTGTTCAATCATCTTCCACCTTCGGATCACGAAAGGCACACAAGCCAATCTACATCCTCAGGTTTAAGAAGATTGAACAGGGGCAACTGTTGTACCCCAAAATTTGCCCTCCCATATTTCTCAAAATATTTCAAGAAAAATTCACAAGTCCAACCCGGCGCGTCATATTCAGGTATTCTTTCGCCAAGATATCTCTGATAATGTATTCTCAAATTCAGGTTCGGCTCAAGAGTCAATTCTTTAAAGAAGGTGTCCGAATGTGTGAGTTTTCTCGAAGAAACATAGTGAAAAAATGTGTTGAAAGTGCAGTTTTTTACGCGCTAAAAAATTCATAACTTGAAGATCGTGGCTCGTTTTGAACCCGTTCCGGTGGCCAAAATTTCGTCTTGACATTATCTACGTTTTCATCTCTCACGGCTGAAAGCCAATTTCGATCAGAAGGTCTTCAAAAAAGTGGATTTATCAAGTATTTTCGTACAGAAAATTTGTGACAGAATTTTATTTGCGTCATGTTTAGAAAATCATAACTTGGTCGATTTTCATCGTATCGAGCTGGTTCCGGCGCCAAAATTTCACAAATTGAGTTGACTACATTTTCAAAGAAGGTATTGAGTTCAAACGGTATTCAAAAGGCCTTCGTTTTTTGCTCAGAGTGCGTGACACGCTGAAAATCCTGAATGCTGAATATTATTTCATCTGGGCCGAAACTTCGAAAATTCATAACTCGGTCAATTTTTATCGGATTGGACTCATATTTTTACACAAGGTCACTGACTCATAGATCTACAACTTTGCTTCAAAAGTCGAGACCAAATTATGCACCGATCAATACCAGTTTTTTATTGAAGAACGTGTTAGAGTCGACACTGGAGCCCAAAATAAGTTTGTCTGAGCTGAAACTTCAAAAATTCATAACTAATTCACCATTTATCCGATTGAGCCGATTTTTGGACAGGAGTTAGATATCGGTGTCGGCTACATTTTGTTTTCACATTTCAACTTCAAAAATTGCACTTAAGTCCATGCGATTAAGCCTGGAAAGTGACGAACTCAAGTGAACATTGGAGCCCCAATTGCACATTCAAAGCCCATTCTCTTTACCCTAATTTCCATTATATAATCACCTTCTTTTCACACAAACCAGGGAGGAGGAAAAGAGAGAAAAAACCTTGCCACAACACTGTTAGAATATCAAATTCTTTCAAAAATCCTAAAACCTTGAAATCCTTATTACAAATCCCCGCTCTCACTACAAACAGGCCATCACAGTTACAAACCAACACCTCACTACTTCTTCAGTAAGGATAAGGCTGGCTTGGTCTCCATGATCCAAAGGGCATAAAAGCATTCAGGTCACTAATTTTCCAGTAAGGGTAAGATTGATTTGATCTCCATGATCAAAAGGGTATAATCATTCATACATGCCATATTGTGCCTAAACATTAAATTTCTTCATATATTGGCTTTATTTGCATTTTATGATTTTATTTAATGTGTTCATGAGATTCAACACTGCAGATTTAGACAGGATCCCATGCAGGTTCATTAAGGAACGTTGAGGCCAAAAGCCAAATGGCCAAAAGCCAAAAGCCAAAAGGCCAAAAGCCAAAAGCCAACAGCCAGAACACAAATGGCCATGAAACCCAATCCAATGGCCAAAGAATGCAGACCACGGTATTCAGGAGTCAATGAACACGCACGTGATGCTAGAAAGTCAAACAGAGCCTTGATTCAATGGGCCAAATTTCTCAAATCATACCTCCCTTTGGGTTTGAATACCCTCATGGTTTGCACATTTTTAATTTTTATTTGATTTTCTTTTCTAATTCTTTTTTAATGTTTTAATTATTTCTTTTTACCATTAAATAATTTTCACAATAATAAATACAGAAAAATCAAAAAAAATGTTTATTGTTATTAACATTAATTTCACCATTATTTTTTTGTAAATAATTTTAATAATTAACTTAGTTAATTTAGGTTTCAATTTTAACGTTTGTCTTGATAAATTAAAATACGTAGAAATTAGGTTTTTTTAATATTCTCATCCTTTTTATTATAAATAATTTTCTCATCATTATTATTATTATTATTAATTACTACTTTTGTAAATAAATATGTAAAATAATTAATTAGTGTAAACTAGGTTAAACTTTAATATTTTCTAAATAATTAAAAATAACTTAGAATTAGGGTTTCTTTTAATTTTAATCTTTCCTTATTTTCATAAATACCAAAAACCTAAAAAACATTTCTTTTCTTTTAATAAAATAATTAATTAACTTTTAATTCAATTTAATTTCAAAAGGGTCCAACGCCCTCAAACGTGCAACTTTAATTCTTTTCGCGCATTTATTCTTATTTTTCTTGTAAATATTATGTAACTGTTCAAGCCATATAATAGTAACTAGGTTTTACTTTCCGCATTTTTATTAAAACGGGTCTTTGTAATTTGGCGATGTATAGACCCGCGCCTTGTAATAGCGTAGGATTTTACTTTCCGCATTTAAATTTCCGCACTTTTAAATTATAATTGCATGAAAGAATGTATGGCCTAAATTAAAAACAAGCGTAGATCACCATGGTACATGTACAAGATAAAATATAACATGAAAGCAACACACAAATTCACACACCACTCTTAGGGTACGCCTCACTGTTGCCTTACCTTCGAAACGTGGTCGTCGAGTATAGGACGTTTTAGTAAGTCCTTATGTCCATGATCCAGTTGCCTCGAAACGGTTGCCTCGGATTAAAAAAGGATCAAGGGCATAAGGGTAGCTTCTAAGGTGTCCTACTGTTGCTCTGGTGACCACAATGTCCCTAAACCCGAATTGACCCGAACACCTCCAACGGTGGTGCTACCTACCTCTCAATGGTGGGATGGCACTATCTTAAGGACATTTACACAACCTAATTCCTTAGGGTAGGTAGATGACTCGTAGATACTTGCTCTATTCAAAAAAACAAATCAAAACTCTTTTCACACCGACACCTTCAAAAAGCTTTTAAAACAATTTTTCAAACACTCTTGAGGACTGATACAAGAGTCGAATTGAAGTTTTCAATGAAACTTTTTCAAACCCACTCACAATTGAAAAGCAAACAAACCTTTTGAAAACACAATGAGCAAGTATCTAAGAGCCCATGGATAACCATGGATAGAAAGGGTGCTAACACCTTCCCTTTCTATAAATCTACCTCCCGAACCGAGAGACAATCTCATAAGGAATTTTGCTGTGCTTTTGTCCTGTCCATGTTGGAGAAAATAAAAGACGGTGACGACTGTTGCTTCCGCGACATTTCGCGAACCAGCGTTAAACAGTCAGTTCTAGATCGACCGATCACATGGCCCATCCCCTATAATTCCGACAAAGCCGTCCCGTGGCACTATGGGGCAGATGTTTATGTTCTAGGAGTAAAACAAGAGTTTGATACTAGTACCGGTGTCAGCAACATCATCGGGCCTGCCAAAGTCACTCGTAGTGGTAGGCTCTTCTCACCTGATATTGCGCCACCAACTATTCAAAGACCTCTTGTCATCACACCTGCCAGTGTGCCTGCTTCCCTTCCTAACCAAGTTCCTGTTTCTACCCCTGCTGCCGAGTCATCTGACGCTCGGGGCAAAGGGGTTGCTACTGATGTGCCTGCCCGGATGGAGGCACCGAAGACCACTGTTGAAGCTTCCAAGCAAGAGATGGAAGAGATTCTCAAAATTATCAAGAAGAGTGATTTCAACGTCGTTGAGCAGCTTGGGCACACCCCATCTAAGATTTCCATGCTATCACTATTGTTGTGTTCAGAGGCCCATGCCAAGGCCCTGATTGCCTTCCTGAAGACGGCCCATGTGCCACAAGAAACGTCTACTGATCAATTTACTGATTGTGTGGCCAACTTGACTGCTGATAATGGGTTGGGCTTCTCTGACGCTGATCTGACTGCCAAGGGAAAGAACCATAACGATGCCCTGCATGTCTCCATTGAATGCAGGGGCACTACTCTCGCCCATGTGATGGTAGACACCGGTTCTTCGTTGAACGTATTGCCCAAGAAATCTCTAGACAGGCTTGATTGTGAGGGTCTAGAGCTCAAGCCAAGTAACATTATTGTCCGGGCCTTTGACGGGTCGAAAAGGATGGTACATGGTGAAGTTGAAATTCTAATCAGAGTTGGCTCTCAGGTCTTCGATTCAACTTTTTATGTGATGGACATTCGTCCATCCTATTCTTGTTTGCTGGGTCGTCCATGGATCCACAAGGCTGGAGGTGTGACCTCCACATTACATCAGAAGCTTAAGTACCCGGTCAGAGGGAAGATCGTAACGGTGCAGGGGGAAGAAGAATATATGGTCAGCCACCTCAACTCGTTCTGATACGTAGAGACGGATGGGGAGTTCATTGAGACCCCCTTTCAACACTTTGAAGAGGTGCCTCAGACATTGGCAGCAGTAGAGACAGTGACTGAAGAAGACTCTCCTTTGAAGATGGCTTCCTTGAAGGATGCCCGGGCTGTGATTGAGAAGGGTGAGTGTGCAAACTGGGGCCGACTTCCTGATTTCACTCCGAAGGCTGACAAGTTTGGATTGGGTTTCACTGCAGAAGCTCAGAAGGCTGTGCGTAAGGCAAGGATTGGAAGACCTCCTGTATTCATCACCAACCCAGGAGTGAATGCTATTGAAGACGAGGCAGAAGAATCTGAGTTCGACAGCTGGATCTACCCAACGATCGACGGTGGACCAAGCAACTGGACGGCTAAAGATTTCATACCTATTACTTTTGTCACTAAGTAATGAACTCTTTTGTTTTAAAGTTGTAACAAACAATATTACTAAACTTTATGGCCCGGTGTCTTACCTGGGGCACCGTGGCTTCATTTGTGAGGGCTTTTGTGTGTCACTTCCATATATCATTAATAAAAGAATTGGACATTTTTCACGTTTCAAATCTTACGCTCCCTTTCTTTCTTTATATATTGCAAAACAGCTATATTTACAGACACTCACTTATACAGGTTCCAATCCACTATGGATCCCACTGGTAACGACTCTGCTACTGCCAGTTATGACTTCGAAAATCCGATCAACTTAGCCGAAGACGAAGGTGAAGATGATTGCGAAGTGCCTGGTGAGCTTGCAAGACTGCTACCCCAGGAAGAGAGGGTCATTCAACCACATGAAGAGCCAGTGGAAATAGTAAATCTGGGTACTGAGACAGACAGAAAGGAAGTCAAGATTGGTGCCAATCTGGAGGCTAGTGTGAAACAACGTTTGATTCAGATGCTGCATGACTACATGGAAATCTTTGCCTGGTCTTACGAAGACATGCCTGGGTTGGATACCGACATTGTGGTTCATCACCTGCCTACCAAGGAAGAATGCCCTCCAGTAAAACAGAAGGTCCGCCGTATGCGTCCAGAGATGTCCGAGAAAATTAAAGCAGAGGTTATGAAAAAATTTGACGCCGGTTTTCTAGCAGTGACTTCTTACCCTCAGTGGGTTGCTAATGTGGTCCCAGTGCCGAAGAAAGATGGTAAGGTCAGAATGTGTGTTGATTACAGGGATTTGAACAGGGTGAGCCCTAAGGATGATTTCCCTCTACCTCACATCGACGTTCTGGTTGATAACACAGCTCAACATAAGGTATTCTCCTTCATGGATGGGTTCTCCGGTTATAATCAGATCAAGATGGCTCCTGAAGACATGGAGAAGACCACTTTTATTACTCAGTGGGGCACCTTTTACTACAAGGTCATGCCTTTTGGGTTGAAAAATGCTGGGGCAACCTATCAACGTGCCATGGTTGCTTTATTTCATGACATGATCCATCACGAGATCGAAGTATATGTCGACGATATGATTGCAAGGTCCCAAACTGAGGAGGAACACCTTGACCATCTACAGAAGCTGTTTGACCGTCAGAAGTTGTACAAGCTGAGGTTGAACACGAACAAGTGCACCTTCGGGGTGAGATCTGGAAAATTGCTAGGCTTCGTCGTAAGCGACAAAGGTATTCAAGTGGACCCTGCCAAGGTGAAAGCCATACAAGAGATGCCAGCTCCCGAGACAGAGAAAGAAGTCAGAGGCTTTCTAGGATGGCTGAACTATATTGCCCGATTCATCTCACATCTAACTGCTACCTGTGAACCAATCTTCAAGCTACTGAAGAAAGATCAAGTGGTACGTTGGAACGATGAATGTCAGGCCGCTTTCGAAAAAATCAAAGAGTATCTCCAAGAACCACCCATTCTTATGCCACCGGTTGAAGGGAGACCTCTAATACTATACTTGACAGTACTTGACAGCTCAATGGGGTGTGTGCTGGGGCAGCATGACGAGTCTGGCCGAAAAGAGCACGCTATTTATTACCTTAGCAAAAAGTTTATCGATTGTGAGACCCGATACTCACTGCTCGAGAAAACTTGCTGCGCTTTGGTATGGGCTGCTCGCTGGCTGAGACAGTATATGTTGACTCACACTACCTTGTTGATTTCAAAAATGGATCCAATAAAGTACATCTTCGAAAAGCCTGCCTTGTCCGGAAGAATAGCAAGATGGCAGATGATCTTGACAGAATATGACACCCAGTACACAACTCAGAAGGCAATCAAGGGAAGTGTATTGGCAGACCATTTGGCACACCAGGCAGTGGATGACTACCAATCTATGAACTTTGAATTTCCAGACGAGAATATCATGGTAGTGATTGATTGTGAAGTACCTGGACCGGATGAAGGACCTGAGGGAGGATCCCGATGGTCTATGCACTTTGACGGAGCCTCAAGCACTTTGACGGGGCCTTAAACACTTTGGGTAATGGTATTGGCGCTGTGATCATATCCCCCAAAGGCACTCATACTCCACTTACTGCTCGGTTATGTTTCAACTGCACCAATAACATGGCAGAGTATGAGGCATGCATCATGGGTCTTCAAGCTGCAATTGACTTAAGGATCAAGTTTCTGAGTGTCTTCGGAGATTCCGCCCTCGTGATCAATCAGATCAAAGGCGAGTGGGATACGAAACACCCAAATCTTATTCCTTACAAAGAGTATGTGTTAACATTGATTCCCAACTTCGAGGAGATAACTTTTGAACACTTCCCAAGAGAGGAGAATCAGTTGGCAGACGCGCTAGCTACGATGTCTTCTATGTTCAAAGTCAAATGGGACAACGAGGCTCCCTGGATCATTATCTGGAAACTGGATGAACCTGCATATTGCTGTGATCTTGAGGCTGAAGAGGTAACTGAAAAACCGTGGTATCATGAAGTGAAAAGGTACCTTGAAGCTTAAGAATACCCCGAAGGCGCATCTGTTAACGACAAGATGTTTCTGAGAAGGTTCGCAGCAAAGTTCTTCCTCAGCAATGGCATTCTCTACAAGTGAAATCATGATTCGACCTTACTGCGTTGTGTGGATAAGACTGAAGCAGAAAGGATCATGGCAGAGCTACATGAAGGTACCTTCGGAACACATTCCAGTGGGCACACTATGGCAAAGAAAATCCTTCGGGCAGGATATTTCTGGTCTACAATGGAAGCCGATTGTTACCAACATTCTCGGACGTGTCACAAATGCCAGATCTATGCTGATAAGGTGCACGTTCCTCCAGTTCCTCTGAACTTCTTGATAGCACCTTGGCCTTTTGAAATGCGGGGCATTGATATGATCGGAGAAATCATACCTACGGCATCCAACGTGCATCGCTTCATCCTAGTAGCGATTGATTACTTCACAAAGTGGGTTGAAGCAGCTTCCTATGCTACCGTAACCAAGAACGTCGTGGCACGGTTCATTCGGCATAACCTGATCTATCAATACAGTGTACCTGAGAGGATCATTACGGACAATGGTACCAATCTTAACAACAAGATGATCACTGAGCTCTGCGAGCAATTCAAGATACAGCACCACAACTCTTCTCCTTACCGGCCGAAGATGAACGGGGCTGTAGAAGCAGCTAATAAGAATATCAAGAAGATTGTGCAGAAGATGACAGTGACCTACAAAGATTTGCACGAGATGTTACCGTTTTCTCTTCACGGGTACCGTACCTCAACACGGACGCCAACAGGGGCAACTCTCTTTTCCTTGGTCTATGGCATGGAGGCAGTCTTGCCTATTGAAGTCCAGATACCCTCTCTCCGAATAATGAAGGATGCAGGTTTGAGCGAAGATGACTGGATCCAGACTCTACTTGATCAATTAAATCTAATCGACGAAAAGAGACTCACCGCTATTTGTCATGGTCAAACGTACCAAAAACGGATGATCAGGGCATTTAACAAGAAAGTCAGACCACAAGAGTATCAAGTCGGAGACCTGGTAATCAAACGCATCATTCTACCTCAAAGTGATCCCAGGGGAAAATGGACCCCTACGTACGAAGGGCCATTTGTGGTTAAACATGTCTTCTCAGGAGGAGCCATGATTCTAACCACCATGGATGGTGACGACCTTCCTCACCCCGCCAATGCAGACATAGTAAAAAGATACTACGCTTGATAAAAGACCCGCTAGGTTGACACACCTAGGCAAAAATAAGGGCTTCCTGGCGAACCAAAAGGGTTTGAGCAAAAATAAGGGATGAAATGAAAAAAATCTGTACACCCGGCAAGTCGAAAACCTGAAAAGGAGGCTTGGGCAAAAATGGGTATCCCGGTGGACTGAAAACCCGAAAGGGTGGTCCAGGCAAAAGTTAGGGATTAAAGCATAATACTATGTCTCATTGGATCACCTTGCATCCAGAATTCGGCATCAACTATCAGGTTCAAACGACATCGATCAGTCAGATTCATCTTCAACTGAGCAGCAAAGTGATGAGACGCTTGAAGACATAAAGGCGATAACAGAGTTGAAACCCAGTGGGATTATTTTTCACATAGCTGTTTTGTTTTCCTTTTCACAAATTGTATAAACTCTATGTTGTTCGGCGGCGTTCTCTTACTAGGACGTCAGCCTCTTGTACAAAAACGCCTATTTACAGGCAAATTCAAAAAATCAATACAAATTCACTTTTCAGACAAATTACCAATTGTTTTTCCTTTATCTGTTTTGTCTTGCGAAGAACGTCCAATATTCATTTTTGATATATGCATTTGACATTAATTTCTAACTCATAAATATTTGCATGCGAAACAAAGGACTAATTACGGGTGACATCAGAAACAGGGGCAATAACGAGTTTGTCTAAGCGATCTAGTTGCTCTGTCTACCAAGGTACCAAGGTAAGTTCAGTTGAAGAATGTAACTAGGATGCCTCCACTCCCAGCAGAGTAAGACAGATATCAGTAATACTTGCCCCGACCAGAGTTGGTCTCCCATCAACCCTAATGAGGCACAATATCTCCAGCAAGTCATCAACACTCTCCCCAAGAAGAGTAGCCTACTGTCAGCCTTAAGGAAGTTGGGTATCCCCAGAAGATCTCAATATTCCCCAGCGGAGTATGCAGATGTTCCTAAGCAAGCATCCCCGGAAGTCTTAATAAAAGATTGTTCCCCGGTGGAATACCAGACACCCCAGTGGAGCCACTTCCCCGGTACAGTCCAAAGTTTCCCCAGGAAAGTTAAATCAATCTCCCCAGTAGATTTTTGGAAGCTTATCCCCAGTAGATTCTGGAAGCTTATCTCTGCAGAGTACGAACGCGTCTCCCCAGATTTATTCAAAGGTTATTCCCCACCAGAGCTTATAACTGGGTTATCCTCAGCTAATTACCACAGAAGGATCGTCCTCGGCGAAGTTCTTCCTATACCCCAGCGGAGTTCATCATATTGCCCAACAAAGCTCATCAACGGTATCCCCAGCGGAGTTATCATCAAACCTCAGCGAAGTATCTCTTCCCACAGAGTAATTCCCCGCAGAGTAATCTCTTCGCCAAGTTTATTCCCCAACGGAGTCATCTTCTCTTACCGGTTTATTCTTGCAACCATCATCCCCAGCAGAAATGAAGAACTTCACTCTTCAACATCAGCCCAGGATTCAACTTCCCGGCATTCGTCAAGGATTTATTTTCCTAGACGAAAATACATTCATAAACATTACATTATCATACACCATGACGCATGCATATACGCATCATATCACACAATCTCATTTATTTTTGAGAACATCATGACATCATGCATTTCATACATCATGACATTGCATACAACTGATGTTTTGCCTTTTCAGGAAAAAGGTCAATACAAAGATGATTACTATCAACTATCGCAATTCCAGATTCGATTCTTGTATCCATCCAGGGCATATCTGTGAGTGATTGATTGTAGATTCGACACCTGTATCTAGCCAGGGCATGTCTGCATGAAGAGTTTAGAGATTCGATTCCTGTATCCAGCCAGGGCATATCTGTAGATGAATAATTCCAGATTCGATTCCTGTATCTAGCCAGGGCATATCTGAAGAGTTTGAAGATTCGATACCTGTATCCAGCCAGGGCATATCTGTAGATGAATAATTCCAGATTCGATTCCTATATCTAGCCAGGGCATATCTGAAGAGTTTGAAGATTCGATACCTGTATCCAGCCAGGGCATATCTGTAGATGACTAATTCCAGATTCGATTCCTGTATCTAGCCAGGGCATATCTGAAGAGTTTGAAGATTCGATACCTGTATCCAGCCATGGCATATCTGTAGATGACTAATCCCAGATTCGATTCCTGTATCTAGCCAGGGCATATCTGAAGAGTTTGAAGATTCGATACCTGTATCCAGCCAGGGCATATCTGTAGATGACTAATTCCAGATTCGATTCTTGTATCTAGCCAGGGCATATCTGTGGGTAACTGATTGTAGATTCGATACCTGTATCCAGCCAGGGCATGTCTGCATGAAGTGTTTAGAGATTCGATACCTGTATCCAGCCAGGGCATATCTGTAGACGACCAATTCCAGATTCGATTCCTGTATCTAGCCAGGGCACATCTGTGAGTAGATTCGATACTTGTATCTAGCCAGGGCATATCTGCATGAAGAGTTTGAAGATCAACCCCTGTAACAGGCCAGGAAACCATCTTTCTTTCTCAAGTACGCAAGTTCTCGCTAAGGAATCTCTTACGCGATCGACCCCCCGATGGCATCTTTAAGCCCATCTCCACAACTATCCATTACAGTTCCAAATGGCATCTACAAGCCCATTCCCGACAAGGTTCTGTCACACTTCCAGATGGCATCTATAAGCCCATCCTCCTATCCATCATCTCTCCAAATGGCATCTATAAGCCCATTCCCGACAAGGTTCTGTCACACTTCCAGATGGCATCTATAAGCCCATCCTCCTATCCACCATCTCTCCAAATGGCATCTGTAAGCCCATTCCCGCTGTCACACTGCTGATACTCCACTATGCGAGTGCAAATTTCTGGGCACTCTAGTGTTCAATCATCTTCCACCTTCAGATCACGAAAGGCACACAAGCCAATCTACATCCTCAGGTCTAAGAAGATTGAACAGGGGCAACTGTTGTACCCCAAAATTTGCCCTCCCATATTCTTCAAAGTTTTAATAAGCATCATCTCAATTTGCTCAAGTCTACTCAAGGGTTGCACAGTTCAAACCATCCTCCTAAGCCAGTCAAAATTAGGGTTTTGGTTCTTGCAAGAAAGTTAAGGTTTTCAAGGGCTCAATCAAGTCCCATAGGCCTATACACATTGTCAAGCATCTACATGCCAAGTTTCAAGGCTCACAAGGTCAAGTTGCACAGTCAAAAGCCCTCATTTGCTCCACAATCAACTGTACGGGTAAAATGGTCATTTGGCAGTCAAAAGTCAAAATTTTTGGTCAACATCTTATTTTGAAGCCACAATCATCATTTGATCAAGTCTTGATCATGATTCCACAAGCATGGCTCAAAAATCATCAAGGTGTCAAAAGTTTCTATTTTTGGACAGCTGAAAAGTCAACTGTAACTTGACCAAGGCATAACTTTTTCATGGTTCATCAGAAAAATCCCATGAAATGCTCATTTTGAAGGGGAGGACATTTCCTACAACTCATCCTCACATTCTAAGTCCAAGAAATGCTCTCACAAAAAGTTATCAATTTCAACATTATAGGTCATTTTCAAAAGTCAACAAAAAGGCATTTTAAGTCAAAGACCATAACTTGAGATTGGTAAATCCAAATGACATGGGACCAAAGGCATTGGTTAAAGGACTTCAAGACCTTTCCAAAATATCCTAGAACATGTTCATATGATAAAAATTGAGCAAGATATGCATTGGAGAAGTTGGGAAATTTTTGTGAAATGGCAAAAGTCAACTATCCTTGAAAATTCAATTTTTGACAAAAGGGCATACTTTCTTCCACTTGATTCAGCCTTGTCATGCCACCCACGTGTCCCATGATTAATTTCAAGACCAAACATTTATTTTTTCATTTTTATTTAATTTTTATGGATTTAATTCATTTTAATTCATAATAATTCAAATAAAAATCTAAAAATTAATTGAATGGCATCTTTGAGGTTTGAATGGCTTTCATGTGTCATATTCCACATACCAAGTTCGTGCCAAGCTCAATTATGCATAAAATTCAAAATTTGAACAAAACTTGGAAAGTCCTTTAATGGTGGTTATGAAGAATCTCAAAACTTAATTGCAATGGATCATTGGTGAAATTCTGGTTGCAGATACTCAATGTCACGTTCAATGTTATGACACCGTATCTGACTTACTATATGACAGTAAATACAAAAGCAATAAAGAACACAGTCAATTGTTTACCCAGTTCAGTGTGCAACAACACCTACTCTGGGGGCTACCAAGCCAGGGAGGAAATCCACTATAAGAGATTTTAATTCAGGAATAAACCAACCAGTTTATCTCCTTCACTTAAGACCTACCCAATGCAATTCCAATCTAAGTACAACTTAAACCTGAGTTCCTACTCACTCCCCCTCAATCACAGCAGTGATACATAAACCAATTTGACTTAAGAATTGATGAAGACACTCTTCAAAAACAAACACTTGATTAAGCTTCACAGCTTTTTAATCAAGCAACACAATCACTCGTGCTTCACAGCTTTGAATGATGCACACAACTAACTTGACTCTGCTTCACAGCTTTAGTCAAGGAACATTCAAACACTCTTGCTTCAAAGCTTTGAGTGCTACACAACCCTTACAATTAGAAACCTATTCCAAGGCACTTATCACAATGATAATTGCTTGGAGTACAATAATCAAATCTATACAGATTACAAATGATCTTTTAATCAATCAAGAGCCATCCTTGAAAAACAACAGCTCTGTTGAATATATAGCAGCTGCAACTTCAGTTAGGGTTTCCAAAAACCTAGGGTTAATTCCGTTTGACCTAAAGACCAGGTCACAGGACTTTATTAACCAGGTTAGGGTTGAGCTAGGTTACCCCTCAGAAAACGCAGGATTCTGTTCAGGAAGGACTGAGTTATTTCCTGAAAAAACTCAGACTTATCCAATCCTGCAATCCTGTTAGTTCAGAACAGGATGTCATAACATCTGTTATGACATCTGAGAAAACCTGTCTACTGATTTAGCAAAATGTGATCATTTTGCAAAATGCTCAGATACACACTTATAAACATCAGTATTTGAATTACAATATTTTTCTGCAAAAGTATCTAATGAGTCAGTACAAACTGAACTAGAATGTTATGACATCAGTCATGACATTCACACATACACTTGGGATTTACCAAAAATGCAAGCCAATACCTAAACACCTACAAACTCCCCCTTTGGCAGATTTTTGGCTAAAGACCCTAAACAATCAGAGATAGATAGCAGCAGAAATAAGTGACAGCAGAAAAATAGAATGTCAAGTACTAATTAAGTAAGTACCAAAATATTCTCCCCCTCTTTAGCCACAAATGGGCCAAAGATACATGTTCATAAAATTATACAGTTATCCAAAGCAAAATAATAAGAGCAGCAGCAGAAAACAACTGAATACACTTCCAAACTCCACCAGATATCAGCAACCAACCTTCAAGCACTGTCATCAGATCCAGAGGATTCAGGCTTCTTTCTTTTCTTGTGAGCAATGTCAGCATTCTTCTCTTTGTTTGATGTCTCAACATTCTTAGAGACATCTGGATTTGTTTCAGCATTTGAGCTTTCTTGGTTCAGAGGAACAGAAATGCCAGGAACTGAGTGGTTCTCGTTCAGAATTCTTGAAACAATTTTTGCTATTGCTTGATTAACATATGCTGTCCCTTCCCTATTTGCAATTTCAAGGGGAACTGAAGAAGAAGGATGAGATGGATTACCAGAGGCAGAAGCTTGGGGCTTTCCTGCATGTCTTGTTCTCAACTCTTTGACCTTGGTGGGGTTAGTTCCCACTTTTCTATGAGAGGAGATCTCCAGAACGTCAGAGTCCAGACAAGAAGAGATTGTCCCAGAATCTTGATCAGAGGAAGAGGTTGAAATGGTCGTATTGGATGATGATGGTGTTTGAGACATTTTGACAGTTTTAGAGGACCAACAACAACTGAGGAGAAATTTCTGATTGAGAGACTGGGTTTTGATGAGGAGACGAGAGAGGAAGGAAGCAAGGGAGTGTCTATTCAACTTCTTAAAGGAATTGTAGGAAATGAGAAAATACAATTTTAAACCAATCAGAACAGGCATAAGTCCTTTGATCCTTGTTTTAAGCAAAATTAATTGCTACAATTCCTCATGTTGGCAAATACCCAGCTTACCCCTTAAGTTTTCAAA
This sequence comes from Vicia faba, assembly GCA_948472305.1. Classification (NCBI taxonomy): domain Eukaryota; kingdom Viridiplantae; phylum Streptophyta; class Magnoliopsida; order Fabales; family Fabaceae; genus Vicia; species Vicia faba. Next base: position 408,820 of record CATIWC010001563.1, on the reverse strand, counting down.
TTGATTTGCATCCAGAGCCTTGGTAAAAATGTCAGCCAGCTGTAGCTCAGTGGCAACATGTTCCAATTTGATTGTCTTCTCTTCTACAAGGTCTCTGATAAAGTGATGTCGTATGTCAATATGTTTGGTCCTGCTATGCTGAATGGGATTCTTGGATATGTTGATTGTACTCAGATTGTCACAGTACAATGTCATAACATCTTGTGTGACATTATACTCAGTGAGCATCTGTTTCATCCATATCATTTGAGAGCAGCTACTACCAGCTGCAATGTATTCAGCTTCAGCAGTGGAAAGAGACACACAATTCTGTTTCTTGCTGAACCAGGAAACCAGATTACTTCCCAAAAAGAAACATCCTCCAGAGGTGCTTTTTCTATCATCAGCACTACCGGCCCAATCAGCATCACAGTAGCCAGTCAGAGCTGGTTCACAGCCATGAGTATACATCAATCCATAGTTGTAAGTACCACTTACATACTTCAAAATTCTCTTCACTTGATTGATATGGCTGACTTTGGGATCAGCTTGGTATCTAGCACAAACTCCCACTGCAAAGGCAATATCAGGTCTGCTGGCAGTTAAGTACAACAAGCTTCCTATCATGCTTCTGTACAGACTTTGATCCACCTTAACCCCACTTGAATCTTTGGAAAGGTTTAGATGAGTAGGAGCACGAGTCCTTTTGTGACTTGCATTCTCCATACCAAACTTCTTTACAATATTCTTAGCATACTTGCTTTGAGATAAGAAGATTGAGTCCTCCATCTGTGAGACTTGTAGTCCAAGAAAATAAGTTAGTTCTCCCATGAGACTCATTTCAAATTCAGCCTGCATCTGGTCAGCAAAGTGTTTAACCATATGTTCTGACATTCCTCCAAACACTATGTCATCAACATATATTTGGGCAACCATCAACTTCCCTCCTTCAGTTTTGACAAAGAGAGTTTTGTCCAAGCCTCCTTTTCTGTAGCCTTTGTCTGAGAGAAACTTTGTTAACCTGTCATACCATGCTCTAGGAGCTTGTTTCAGGCCATATAGAGCTTTTCTCAATTTGTAGACATGATCAGGATGGGTTGGATCCACAAAACCTTTAGGTTGTTCCACATAAGCTTCCTCATTTAAGTACCCATTTAGAAAGGTACTTTTCACATCCATCTGAAATAACTTGAACTTCAGAAGACAAGCAATTGACAACAAGAGTCTGATTGATTCCAACCTGGCTACTGGTGCAAAGGTTTCATCAAAATCAACCCCTTCAACCTGGGTGTATCCTTGAGCAACAAGTCTTGCCTTATTTCTGGTGACAACTCCTTCAGCATCTGACTTGTTCTTGAATATCCATTTTGTCCCAATGATGTTAGTTTCTTCAGGTCTAGGAACCAGTTCCCAAACTTCATGTTGCTTGAATTGGTTCAGTTCATCTTGCATTGCACCAATCCAATATTCATCAGTTAAGGCTTCCTTGACATTTCTTGGTTATATTTTGGACACAAAACAAGAGTTTGAGATGATTTCTCTAGATCTTGTGATGACTCCACTATTGGGATCTCCTATGATGAGCTCTTTTGGATGATCCTTCTGAATTCTGATGGAAGGAATCTTGCTAGCTTCCTTTGATTCAGATTCTGTTGTGGTGGAGTTGGGTAGATCATCCTGTTGGGTTGAAGTCTCAAAGAATGTCTCAACAGTACAAGGAACATCTATTTCTTCATGATAGTCATCAATTATAACATTTATTGATTCCATCATGGTTTTGGTTCTGGAGTTGATTACTCTATAAGCTCTGCTGTTTGAGGAGTATCCTAGAAATATGCCTTCATCACTTTTGGGGTCCAGTTTTCTTCTTTGTTCACGATCAGACAGAATATAGCATTTGCTGCCAAACACATGGAAGTACTTCACAGTTGGTTTTCTTCCTTTCCAGAGTTCATATATGGTGGATGAGGTTCCCTTTCTCAAGGTGACCCTGTTATGAACATAGCAAGTTGTATTCATAGCTTCAGCCCAAAAATACATAGGAAGTCTTTTGGCATGTAACATTGCTCTGGCAGATTCTTGTATGGTCCTGTTTTTTCTTTCCACAACTCCATTTTGCTGAGGTGTTATGGGAGAAGAAAACTCATGACTGATTCCTTCTGAAGCACAGAAGTCATCAAACTTGCTATTTTCAAATTCCTTGCTATGATCACTTCTGATTCTGACAATACATCCTTCCTTCTCTCTTTGAATTCTCTTGCACAGTTCTCTAAAAACTTCAAATGCATCTGATTTTTCCCTAATGAAATTAATCCAGGTGAATCTGGAAAAATCATCCACAACCACATAGGCATATCTTTTACCACCAAGACTCTCTACTTGCATTGGTCCCATCAGATCCATATGGAGGAGTTCTAGAACCTTAGAGGTGGTCAGATGTCTTGACTTTGGATGTGACATCCTAGTCTGCTTACCAACCTGACATTCACCACAAACTCTTCCTTCATCAATTTGCAGTTTTGGAATCCCTCTGACTGCCTCCAAGGAGATAATCCTCTTCATACCCCTTAGATGAAGATGGCCAAGTTTTTGGTGCCACAGTTTCACCTCTTTTTCTTCTTTTGCAACGGAACACACAGATGAGAAATTAGTGTTCTCAGCCTCCCACAAGTAACAGTTGTCTTTGGATCTGACTCCTTTCATTACTATCTCTTGTTTGTCATTGATTACAAGGCATTCAGATTTTGAGAAATTGACCTTGAATCCTAGATCACACAGTTGACTGATACTAATGAGATTAACAGTCAGTCCTTTCACCAGCAGTACTTCATTCAGACTTGGAACTCCAGGGCAGTCCAAATCACCAACTCCTTTGATTTCACCTTTAGCCCCATCTCCAAAGGTCACAAAACTGGTGGTGTGAGGCTTAACATTATTGAGGAGGTTCTTGATTCCAGTCATATGTCTGGAACATCCACTGTCAAAGTACCAGTCTTCCTTTGCAGAGACCCTCAGGGAAGTGTGAGCTATCAGTGCAGTAGCCTTTTTCTTCCATTGAGGAGCATGTGGTACCTTTTTAGACTTAGGTTTGACACCTGAGTTCTGATTAGGGTATCCATGTAATCTGAAGCAGAAGGGCTTTATGTGGCCATATCTACCACAATGATGACATTTCCATCTTTGGTACCTTTTCCTCATATGTTTCTGTTCCTGATGTCGAGAGTTGTGTTGAGACATCTGTTTTGACATTTGCTTACCAGAACCAGATTTCGTTGCTTCCATAAATCCTAGACCAGATTTATTTCCCACATTTTGTCCAACCTGTAGGATCTCTTCCAATTTGTCTGTTCCATTTGTCAACATCTTGACAGATTTGGTCATTTGATTCAGTTGTGAGTTCAGCAATTGAACTTTTCCTTCTAGATGACTTATAGTTTCAAGGTTTGCCCTTTTTTCAGCCTCCATCTTTATGATGAGTTTTGATTGTTTCTCATTCTGCACACAGACTTCAGTACTTCTGATACACAATTCCTTGTAAGTATCAGCCAGTTCTTCAAAAGTCACCTCTTCATCACTGATGTCACTTTCAGAGGTACAAACACCAGTTAAAGCAGTAACTCGTTTGGCAGTCTCTTCTTCAGAATTACTTTCTGAATCACAGTCAGACCAAGTAACTGTCATTCCTTTTTGTTTCTTAAGAAAGGTAGGACATTCAGCTCGAATATGCCCATATCCTTCACAACCATGGCATTGAATTCCTCTGCCTTGAACTCCCTTCTCTTCTGACCTTGGTCTTCTGCTGGAACTGTCAATGTTAGAGGGAATGTTATGAACATTAGACCTTGACTTTGGATCTATTCTTTTGATGAGTTTGTTGAACTGTCTTCCAAGCATGGCTACAGCTTCTGAAATGTTTTCTTCAACATCAGTGTTGGACATAAGTGCTATGCTCTTGTTCTTTTTGACACCATTATCAGTGATTCCCATCTCAAAAGTCTGAAGAGACCCAATAAGTTCATCCACTTTCAACTTGCTAATGTCCTGGGCTTCCTCTATGGCAGTTACCTTCATTGCAAATCTTTTAGGCAAGGATCTGAGAATCTTCCTCACCAGTTTTCTTCTGACATTTTTTCTCCCAGTGCTCCTGAGGTGTTGGCAATCTCCAAGATGTTCATGTGAAACTCATGAATGGTTTCATCTTCCATCATTTTTAGATTCTCAAACTTAGTGGTCTACTTCTGAAGCCTTGACATTTTTACTTTGGAAGTGCCCTCATGAGTAGTTCTGAGAGTGTCCCAAACTTCCTTGGCCAGTTCATATTGATGTACTAGTCTGAAAATGTTTCTATCAATTCCATTGAACAAGGCATTTAGAGCTTTTGAATTTCCCAGAGCTAACTCATCTTCTTCTTTACTCCAATCTTCCTCAGGCTTCAGACTGATTGTCCCATCTTTCTCAGTTATGGTGGGATGAATCCATCCTTTGTCAGCAGCTCTCCAAGCCTTTTTGTCCAGAGATTTTAGGAAGGCAATCATACGAGGTTTCCAGTAGTCATAATTAGTTCCATCCAGAATGGGTGGTCTATTTCCAAAAACTCCTTCTTTGTCCATAGTGCCAGAAAGTGATATCCCTAGATCTCACCCAGTAATACAGGCAGGGTGCCTGCTATGATGCCAATTGAAATTCTGGTTGCAGATACTCAATGTCACGTTGAATGTTATGACACCGTATCTGACTTACTATATGACAGTAAATACAAAAGCAATAAAGAACACAGTCAATTGTTTACCCAGTTCAGTGTGCAACAACACCTACTCTGGGGGCTACCAAGCCAGGGAGGAAATCCACTATAAGAGATTTTAATTCAGGAATAAACCAACCAGTTTATCTCCTTCACTTAAGATATACCCAATGCAATTCCAATCTAAGTACAACTTAAACCTGAGTTCCTACTCACTCCCCCTCAATCACAGCAGTGATACATAAACCAATTTGACTTAAGAATTGATGAAGACACTCTTCAAAAACAAACACTTGATTAAGCTTCACAGCTTTTTAATCAAGCAACACAATCACTCGTGCTTCACAGCTTTGAATGATGCACACAACTAACTTGACTCTGCTTCATAGCTTTAGTCAAGGAACATTCAAACACTCTTGCTTCAAAGCTTTGAGTGCTACACAACCCTTACAATTAGAAACCTATTCCAAGGCACTTATCACAATGATAATTGCTTGGAGTACAATAATCAAATCTATACAGATTACAAATGATCTTCTAATCAATCAAGAGCCATCCTTGAAAAACAGCAGCTCTGTTGAATATATAGCAGCTGCAACTTCAGTTAGGGTTTCAAAAAACCTAGGGTTAATTCTGTTTGACCTAAAGACCAGGTCACAAGACTTTATTAACCAGGTTAGGGTTGAGCTAGGTTACCCCTCAGAAAACGCAGGATTCTGTTCAGGAAGGACTGAGTTATTTCCTGAAAAAACTCAGACTTATCCAATCCTGCAATCCTGTTAGTTCAGAACAGGATGTCATAACATCTGTTATGACATCTGAGAAAACCTGTCTACTGATTTAGCAAAATGTGATCATTTTGCAAAATGCTCAGATACACACTTATAAACATCAGTATTTGAATTACAATATTTTTCTGCAAAAGTACCTAATGAGTCAGTACAAACTGAACTAGAATGTTATGACATCAGTCATGACATTCACACATACACTTGGGATTTACCAAAAATGCAAGCCAATACCTAAACACCTACAATTGGCTCATAATGTGACCTAATTTCATTCACATGTACATATGCAAGCAAACCAAGCCTCATTCACGACCTGAACATCCCTGAAACGGCCAAACCAATTCCAAAAAAAACTAAAGAAAGTTTGAAACTGAATTCCACCTTAGAAGCCCTTTCAAGGAGATTTAAGGATTCAGACCTATTGCTGGAAGCTTCAGGAGTGATTTGGGATCAAAACCACTTGCTAGAACTCAAGAAAACGCGCTACACAATCATACGGTTTGCATATTTGTCTCACAATCATAATTCATTATTCCTGCATCATTGATGAAATTTTTGTGTGCTTTACATTGCTAACACTCTTCTGAAGCTAATGGTATAAGGCAATTGCGTTTTGGAGCCCTGAATCACAAACCACCATGGATAAGATTTAGGGTTTTCAAGCTTTTGAATTGGGGGTTTATCATATAGGTAAAATAAGAACCTCCAACGCCCATGGTTGAGATCGCTGGAACGAGACAAACACAAAACTATCCTCGCGCTCAATTTATCTTGCATAGAGACCTATTCGCTATTTTCTGCCATTCCATATTGTGGGCGTTTAAAACCCCCGCTAATTGTTTTGTTTTTACAGGAAAAAAGGAGGAAGACGAAGTACGTGCTTGCATCTGATTGGCTTATTCAAATAATATGCGCGCGTTTTGTAAAATTCCAGCATAAGCGTTAGTTTCTTATATTATATTTATTGCATATTATATTAACAAGATGCAGCGTTTGGTGTAGTGGAGGAGGACGTGTCTGGAAATCAATGGGACCTGGGTTCGATTCCCAGGTCCCCCAAAAACTCTATGTTATTTTTCATGTTGTGTTCCTATGCAGATTCATAACAACATTCCACCATGGACTCCCACATTCCCAGTGTGCCAAGTGTCTTCAACAACCATCCAAAGGCCAGGAGAGGAAGAGTACCATGTTCTTCAGTCAAAGCACATGTAGGCAATTGCAGAAGTCAACGCAGGCTTGGCATCAATGGGCTGGAATTTCTAAACAAAAACCTCCATATCTGGCACAAACCCCCCTTGGTTCATTCTTTTTTCTTTTTGTTTTTATATTTTCTAATTTAGTTATTAATTATTTTTTTATTATCATTATTACCACCAAAATTAACATAATTAATATTTTTCATAAAAATTAAAAAAAAAAACTAAAAATGTAAATACTTTTTATTATTCACTTAGTTTAATTATTTTTGTAAATAAATTCTAACATTAATTAACTTAGTTGTTTAATTAGGTTTAATTTTAATCTTTTCACAATAAATAAATTTAATTTAGAATTAAGTCTTTCTTTTGAAAACTTTTAATTCCTTTTATTTTATTTTCATTAAAAATATAAAAAAACACAAAAATATTTTCCTTTTAATTAAATTAATTAATTAGTAATTAGGTTTAAATTTCATTAATTGCAAAAAAGGGACAAAAATTTCTTTATTTCGCAAAAGGGTCAACACCCTAAGGACGTTCCCGATTAAATTTCTATTCGCGCGTATTTATTTATTTTGATTATATTTATGTATCTGTACATAGTATGTAATAGTTAATTAGGATTTTATCGCCTTATTTAAATTCTCGCACTTTATTTTTCAAAACGGATTTTTGTTTTTGGCGATGTATAGACCCGCGCCTTGTAATAGTTAGATTTACATTTCTGCAATTTATTTTCCGCACTCCTAACTGTTAATATGCCTGTAAGAATGTATGACAAATAAAAACCAATCCGTAGCTCACAAATAACATGCAAAGACAAACATAAACTGAAATTCAACACACATGCACATGCCACTCTTAGGGTACGCCTCACTGGTTGCCTCGAATGTGGTCATCAAGTATAGGGTGTCTTAGAGGTCGCCCTTCTGTCCAAAAGATCCAGTTGCCTCGAAACGGTTGCCTCGGATAAAAAAGGATCTAGGACATTAGGGTTACTTCTAAGGTGTCCTACCATTGCTTTGGTTACCACATTGTCCCTTAATCGAATTGACCCGAATAACTCCAACGATGGTGCTACCTACCTCTCAATGGTGGGATAACACTATCTAAAGGACTCTTACACAGCTTAATTTCTTAGAGTAGGTAGATTTCTCTTAAGCACTTGCTCTTTTCAAAACAAACAAAAACAACTTTTCGCACCTACACTTTCAAAAAGTTTTCAAACAAATTTTTCATACACTCTTGAGGACAGATACAAGAGTTACTTAGAAATTTTTCAAACGAAACTTTTTCAAAACCCACTCACACTTGAAAGCAAACTAATTTTTGAAAACATAAGAGCAAGTACCTAAGAGCCCATGGATAACCATGGATAGAAAAGGTGCTAACACCTTCCCCTTCTATAAATCTACCTCCCGAACCGAGAAACATTCTCAAAGAAGGAATTTTGCTGTGCTTTTGTCCTTTCCATGTTGGAGAATATAAAAGACGGTGGCGACTCTTGCTTACCGCGACATTTCGCGAAACCAGCTTTAAACAGTCAGTTCTATTTCCACCGATCACAATGGGCATACCATTTTTTTGCTTCTTCTAATTCCTGCCTTACTTTTGTACACCTGACCCAATTATTTTCTTTATTATTTCATTTTTATTTTATTTTGTTTCATTTTTTATTTATTATATTTTTGTTCTTATTATTATTATTATTTTTTATTAATAAAAAATTCAAAAATATTTTATTTCTTTTTACATGTATATATTATTTTCTTTATAAAATAAAAAGGCAAAAACATTTTTCTTAATAAACTAATTTCTTTTTTCTTAAATAATTAACATTTGGATTTAGGTTTAATTATTATTTTTCTCTTTTATCTAAAATCAACTTAGAATTTAGGTTTCTTTTAATTAATTAATTTCATATTATTTTTATTAATTTAAAACCTTCCATACAAAAAAACCCTAAAAACATTTCAAACTTAATTTCTTTTCTTAATTAGTTTAAGTTTAATTTTTTAAATTTAATTAATCTTTTTTTTAATTAGGTTAAAACCCTTTCATAAAAACCAAACAAAATCATTTCTTTTTCCATTTGCATTTGTACATTATTTTCTTTTCAATTCTTGTATATTATCCAATATGGTTGTAATAGATAATTAGGTTTAATTTTCTCTCAATCCCCATTTGTAAATTTGTACACCCCCTCCCCTAATGATGTAATAACGTAGTAATTTTACTTTCCGCAATTTATCACTTTTATACAAATGTTAGTAATTAGGGTTTGTATGGCATGACTAAAATCAACAAGTAGCAAACCCTAATTTAAGATAAACAATGCATGTAAATCAAACACACTTGCACACTTGCAACCATAGGGTAATTCCACTTTGTTGCCTTACAAAAATGGTCATGTTATGCATGTGAGATGTCTTAGCAAAAAGCAATAAAAAATACAAGATCATAGTCCCTCGATGACGCTATAAATGTTGCCTTTCAAAATGATCTTAGTCCCTAAAATAGAAATGCTAATATATCTCACAACATTGCTATCATGGTTATACGATGATCCACGCCCGTCCCTTTACATACAAAGATAAGACTTCTTACTAAATCAATGGTAAGATATCAATATCAAAGGAAAGGAAGAAATGAATAAAGACTTTTGAGTAGGTAGATTGTTCCTAGTTGCTTTCTCATTTTAAAAACAAACACCCTAGCTTATTTTCAAAACAAACACCAACACTTTCAAAACACTTTCCAAACATGAAATATTTTTAAAAGCCCAACACTTTGTATACGTTCTTACGAACGAGAACTATTACAAAGTTTGCCTAAACGAAGGTGCCTTTTCAAAATACTTTCAAAAACCACACAAAGCACATTTTTAAACAAAAAGCAAGTGATCTAGCAAGCAACTAAGAGCCCATAGATAACTATGGATGAAAAGGGTGCTAATACCTTCCCTTTTCATAATCTACCCCCCGAACTCAAGAAATAATCTCAAAGGTCTTTCCTGTTCTTTTCAGCCTTTCCTTTTGGATAAAAGAAAAGTCGATGGCGAATTTTGCTAACCGCAACATTTGCGATCAAACACAAAACACCCAAGTCAGTTCTTCCACCATATCACAACACCCGACACGCCCGTAGTACTCTATGGTATCCACTCTTGTTTATTCTAATCTAAGGGTGTGTAAATCTATATCTAAAAGTTAGTAGCTAAAAGAAAATGCAAAGAGGGAATGTATACAAAAGATAGGAGAAAAGAATGTAGGGAAATAAAAATTATGCTCGCTTGGGCCCTACCCCAGTGCATGTGTATCCCTTTTAAGGAATCAGAGCAGCCGTAGTTTGGCTCATATATTTTGGTTGGTTTGTGTTTTTTAGTTAAGAAGATAAAAGAAACAATCAAGATGGCAAAACATCAGATAAATGACAAAACATCAACAAAAATGTTAAAGCGACAAAAATGGATGACAAAACATCGCATGGCAACATAAACTTAGATAAGATGATAAAACATGAGCATGATAGCCAAAAATCAAACAACATGATGAAACATTACACTTAACGATGATATTGAAAACCAAAGTAGGATAACAAACATGTGCGATGGCGAAACACTGACTAAAGAAAGTGCGATGGCGAAACATCGGCTAAGAGATAGGAAGATAACATGGCAAAGATGGCGAAACATCAATAAACCAGAGAACAAAACATTACACCTAACAATGAAATTGAGAATCAAAGTAGGATAATAAACATGTGCGATAGCGAAACATCGTCTTTAAAAAAATATGCAATGGCGAAGCATCAGCTAGAAGATATCAAGGTATCATGGCAAATATGGCGAAAAATCAATGAATCAAATGATAAAACATCACACCTAACAATGATATTGAGAATCAAAGTAGGATAACAAACATATACAATGGCAAAACATCAGCTTCAAACAAATATGCGATGGCGAAGCATCGGCTAATAGGTAACAACATGTCATGCTAAGGATGGCAAAACATCAATCTGACGAAGTTTAAGATAAAACAGGAAGGCACATAAGCAATTAAGATTGCTTTGTATTTTTTACCTTGAAGAAGAATTTAAGTTTATTAGAGATGTTTTAAGATTTTCCAAGAAAAAGAAGTTTTAATTTTAAGATGCAATATTCAAAGAAAAATAAAACAACTAAGGGAGACTATCCTAATCTCTAGCCCTAATGTTATCATACAATGGTTGAACCTAAAGTTGAGGATGAAAGAGGGAATTTTCTACGCTAAGTTAGCATGCATGGATTCCTATCCTAAGGTCTAGCTCGAGGCCTAACCCTACACGAGCAATCCTAAGGGAGCATGGTGAGGGTGTGCCAACTCAAAATATACACACAAAGATGAAATCAAGCAAACAAACCAGAAAACTCAAAAGAGCAAACCTAGAGATCTTGTCTAAGTTAGCATACCTAAGAAAGTCTAACAAAACTATCCTATGGGGAACAGACAATGAGAGCGAAGTCGTGATCTCAATTTCTAAATTGAGTGACTCATCGATCAATAACTAAAGAAAATAATGACAATCCTATAAGGAACATGCACTAAGAGCGAAGTCGTGATCTCAATTTCTAAATTGAGTGACTCATCGATCAATAATTCAGGAAAGCAATAACAATCCTATAGGGAACATGCACTGAGAGGGAATTCGTGATCTCAATTTCTAAATTGAGTGACTCATAGATCAATAATCATAGAAGACAAGGACAATCCTACAGGGAACATGCACTGAGAGTGAAGTCGTGATCTCAATTTCTAAATTGAGTGACTCATCGATCAATAATTCAGGACATCAATAACAATCCTATAGGGAACATGCACTGAGAGCAAAGTCGTGATCTCAATTTCTAAATTGAGTGACTCATCGATCAGTAATTAAAGAAGTAGACACAAACATAACACATATAACAAACAAAATGCAGAATGCCTGTTACAGATCTTTAAAGAAATCAGGGGGCCTTTTGACATATATCACCAATAGAGGTCCCATCATGCAATAGAAAGCAATAAAGAAGGGAAATAGTAAAAAGGAAATAGTGCAATACCAAACGGATAACTATCCGTAGCAACTGAACAAGAAGAAAAAAGAAACCCAGAGAACTTCAAGCAAGCTAGCATCAGTAGATAAATCAAGTCACAAATTACGCCATCAAAATGTAAGCACAGAGGCTTTCAAACATGAGCATATCCCATAAGGGATGTACAACAATCATAATCACACACACACACACACACATAAAATAGAGAAATTAGTATTCTCACAGATAAAATGATGAATCACATAAGGGATGGATGATGACACAATAAAGGCAATGGGAAAACATGATAGCAAATGTCATAGCATTAGACATGAGAAACACCAAGTATGTATAGATAACAATTTGGTCAAAGCTAAAAGACTGTTTCTCCTTTTAATCACCATGTTGAATTGACAAGTAAATATCAATCAATGATCACAGGAGCTGAAGAAGAATACAATTAAAGACCTTGAAAGTTAGTAGCAAATACCACTTAAACCATTAAAAGATTTGAAATCAAGCTTTTAACGTAATATGAGGATACGATCAAAAGGTTAGAATGTTGGTTCTAATACATGTTGCACAAGTGCATTCAATATACCTCAAAGATTCAAAATGAGAAAAGGAAAGAACATCAAATTTATATATGAATGAGAATGGTTTAAGCACTAGAGATCAATTATTCTCAAGTCCTTATGATACTATCGCTGAAGTTTCATTTCTCTACATATTATCATTGGCCACTTGATGACCTCAAACTCAAGCTAAAAGCTCAATTTTCAAAGTAAAAATCAATAAGAAAACAAAAGCTACAAAGCATGCATCAAAAGGCTCAACATTCAATTATGAGGAAATTAAATGAATTTCCTTGAGTTTATGTGAATAAGCATAAATAACATGATCATTAGGTGTCCAAATTATAGGCCTCACATAAGTTCATTGGCCAATGAACTAGTTGCAATAAAGAAAGCAAACTCAATTGGTCACCTTCACTTCAAGAATACATCAAAAGTAGAAACAAGGATCAACAAATCACACAAAAAAATCATAACATCTTTGAAGTGTATATAAGTCAGAAAATAAGTCTTAAGTTCATGAATAGTTGAGGAGGGGATGAAATAAGGCTCAAAGTTCAAAACTCGTTGGCCAAACTAGAAAACTAGACAAGTTCTCAAAATATTTTGTGGAAAAATATCAAACCAATTCCAATAATCCAAGAAAAATTAGATTTAGATCCTCAACCCATCTATGAACCTCAAACAAGATCCAAATCCCATTGGAAAACCAGGGCAAAGTGATTTTAAAATTGAAACTTGCACAATAAACAACAAAACCCTAATTGTTTGACTTTTAATCCTAAATATTAATTAGGTAAGATTAAAATTCAAACAATTCAAAACAAATATACACCAATCATGAGAAAACTCAAGAGATCAGAATACCTATTTTTTTTCCAATTTTTACAATTAAAGAAAAGTCAAAGAAAAAAAATTCAAACAATTTATCAATTAAACAAATCACCTACATCTCAAAATAATATTCTAATTAAAAGTCAGAATCAAATTAGACCCAAAATTAAGATTCAAATATTAGAATTAAAAGCAAACATCTCTGATTTTTTTGTATATTTTTTGATCAAGGAAAATATTAAAATAAAATCAAATACCAACAAATAGGCCATTAAACCATTATTTAGATCAAAAAAGTAAACCCTAACCAAAATTCATAAGAGGATCAAAACAAAATTATATTTAAATACTATGATTAAAAACAAGCTTCTATGATTTTTTAGGAATTTTTTGGATCAAGGAAAATATTAAAACAAAAATTGTGAAACAAAAGGATCAAATAAAACTCTCAAATTAAATTTCTAATAAAAAAATAGGAAAAATACCAAACAAATTTCAGAATCAAATTCTAAATAATTTTAAGAGTCCGAAACATTTTTTGTGGAATTTTTAGATCAAAGAAGGTATTAAAACAAAAATAAACATCAAATAAACAATTATTTCAATTTACGATTTTTTAAACCAATCAAATGATTTTTAAAAAATTCAAAAGCTTGAATTAAGAGGGTAAATTTTGGGGTGCAACAGCTGCCCCTATTCAATTATCTTTAACTGGATAAGTGAGAAAAGCGTTGACTTTCGAGCATTCAGAGTTGAAGATGATTGAATATAAAAGAACCCGGAAATTTACACTCTTGAAGAGAAAACAGAAGAAACCCCAAGACATGCGCCAGAAAGAAGCTGTAATGCAGATTTTAATAAAAATGAGACAAAACCAAAGCTTAAAAGAATAGACGAAACTAAACCTCCACAAAAAAATGAATGTGTCAAGACAAAACCGGACCACAAAAGGGTGAGATAAGACTCAAAACAAAGAGAATAGGCGAAACTAAACTCTAGAAAAGAAAAAGTACGCGGGTGAGGAGACGAAACTCTGAGCTTGACCCAAAGCGAACTGGCTAGAGTGAGTGATTCTAGGAGCACCTGCTAATCTGAAACTAAGATAGCCAGTATGAAGGAACTGAAGAAATCCAGGAGTGACGAACAAAAACAAGACGAAACTTGACCAAAATAACCAGTTAGACAAAACTAACCTAGATGAGTACCAGGACGAAATTGGATTTCATGCATGGGTGATGAGGCGAAACTCGACCCATAGCGAAGTGATAAGAGTGCATGTTTCTCAGAGCACATGCTGGTCTCAGATCAATGGATAAACAGTAATAAAAATTGGTAGAAGAATCCAAGGAAAACAAGAGACGAAATTCAACCAGGGACGTAACACGAACACTGCAAAGAGACTCGGTAAACGATAACCAAAAAGGGTTCAGTAAACGATAACTGCTAAAGTCCAAGGTATGAAAACAAAAACGAGACAAAACTCGACTCATTATAACTAGTTAGACAAAACTAAACTAGATGGGTACCAGAACGAAACTGGATTTCATGCACAGGCGACGAGATCGAAACTCAACCCAAAGCAAAGTGATGAGAGCACATGTTTATCAAAGCACCTGTTGGTCTCAGATCAATGGATAAACAGTGACAAAAACTGAAAGAATAATCCAAGGAACACAAGAGACGGAATTCAACCAGGGACGCAACACGAACACTGCAAAGAGACTCGGTAAACAATAACTGAAAAGGATTCAGTAAACAATAACTGATAAAGTCCAAGGTATGAAAACAAAAACGAGACGAAACTCGACTCATTATAAATAGTTAGATAAAACTAAACTAGATAAGTACCAGGACGAGACTGGATTTCACACGCAAGGTGAGGAGACGAAACTATGAGCTCAACCTAAAGCAAGGAGATTAGCGCGTACACCTAAAAACCTGCTGAAAGCGAATATCAAGACGAAACTTGTATTCGAAAGGTAGATCAATAGACATCAGAATGAATCGGTGGGGGTAGTGAAGACTAAACCCGAGAAGACTCTGCCAGGATAAAACTGAACTACTATCAAGAGTAGACACTCAAACAATCGAATGATTAACATCAAAAGGCTATTTGTATGGGGTGAAACTTAAGATAATTTGGAAAAGACCTCGCTGAGAATAAACTTACAGAATTAGCAAATCACTGGGGATAAACAGAAATAATAATGGCTTATGTTCAGATGCATGTTTGAATTTTTTTTATGTATATAGCGTAATGCTCCAAATAATGGAAATGCTACGCGTTTTGGTAGATGCAATGTAATGATGCATGTTTGTTTAAATATTTCACCGGGGAATGGCCAAATGAGAAGCCAACATACAAGAAGTCAAAATATGACATGACTTGCAAAAATAAATTGCAAAATCTGCTGCAGAAAAGAAGATATAAGAAACCGCTGAGGAGGAACCCTTGAAGAGCTGGAACATCATGGGGAATAATAACTGAGAAACCAGTAGAAACAGGCCACAAACACCGAGAGGAGTTGCAAAAATAAACTGCAAACTATGCTGGAGAAGACCGGGTCGAAACTGATCAACTTCAAGAAGGAATGTCGAATGAAGATTGGGCATTACAGGAGATGATCAGGGAGAGACTGTAATCTCTGGAAATGACAGCGCACAACCGTGTTGAGGATGCCACCGATATAAAAAACCAGACATGAGGGGTAAAAACCTTTGTAGGGGAACAAAGCTCTATTGAGAAAACAGGACTTCACCGGGAAAACAAAACTCAGTCGAGGAACATTTTGTTGGAGACTTTTGAAATTTTGGAATGCAACCATTGGATGGATCGTGTAGATAGTCGCACAGTATCGACTTTACTGGGGATAAGGAAAGATACTATCATGGGGATGCCCCAAGAAACATATTAGCCAGGAAATGAGGGGTCTAGACGATAAATATCTAATTGGCAACTCCGCTAGAGAATTGAAACTTCTTCAGAACGTGAGTTCCCATTTAAACCAACTCCACTGGGGATATGCAACATCTTCAAACTTGGAGTCTAAGAATGAAGCCTCTTTCTTGAAAAATATTTATGGGGCAATAAAACTCTGTTGAGGAAGTGAAACTTCACTGAGGATAGGGAAAGCTCCTTTCCATGCCACGAATGGCCTCTGTCCAACAGAAAAGCCAAATCTTCCCCTCCTGACAACATTTAGTTCTTTACTAATGTTCATTGTGTAAGCTCTTTTTGATGTCAAACAATTGTTTTATATGCAGAAGGATGTTTATTATGGGAATGACTACCCCTGATGCGACAATTACGTAAACCTTGAAATTGAAAACCTTGAATGAAAACGATGTTGCACCCCTGTCGTGAGTGAATCACTAGTAAGAGTACATAATTTCAAAAACTTTTCTTTTCTCTTTCTTTTTAAAAAAAACATGATGCAGGCGATAAGATACCAACATAATACATATAACACATGTTTAGGAAGCACTATCCTTTTGTAGTATGCTTTCGAGTTAAACCCATGTTTTAATTAGGACTTTTGAGGGTTGTAATGTGGCATGGTTCTCGGGTTTTTGAAAAAAAGATTTTTAAGGCTCAAAATTATTTGGTTCCCACCCATTCTCCATGATATTCTTCAGTCCTACGTTCAGTTAACTTGACGCGAGTACTCATCACTCAAAAGAGGCTATAATGATTGAGGGATCTGAACAGTTACTTTGACACGACAGTCACTTTAACTTTTGGTTTTTTGGGTGTTCGATCACACGATGTTTCTTTTGATGAGTATTTTCATTAGATAATCCTTTTCTGCCTTTCAGGCATTTCAAGTTCTTTTCCGCTTTCCCTAAATTTTTCCTGGACCAATTCTTTTGAATTTTAATTTGGAAGTCCAGCGGGATGCCCTACTTTTTCCTAAGCGACTTGTTTTCAAGTTTCAACTTAGCAGGGCTTTTTGTTTCTTTCTTCTTCAAACTAGTCGTGTGACCCTAGGTCTTAGAACTTTTGGAGGAAAGTGACTGCCTCATTCCTTGGTCGGTGGGGGATAACCATTATTGTATCGATTCTATCTCGACCTCGGGATTTTTTTTGTGTGTTTTTTTTTGCACTGGGGAAATAACTATTATTGTTTTGACATTTTCCGACCTCATAATGCGAGGGATAAAAGGTGGTGATCCTTAAATTGGATGCTCCATCTGAAATTTGAATTCCCGATCAAATTATATGAACATCTACCCTGCCCCGGGTTTAAAAATAAGGTTTTTTTTCGAACAGAAAAGAAACTCCTACTTCAAAGGCTCAGAAGGGTTAACGAGGGCCTATCTCCCTTATATCTCCGGTGTTTGGGGATTGAAACAAGGCTTGTACATCGTCAACAAGGTACTACTCAAAAGCATACAATCACATATATCACCCTTCCTCCAATATTTTGACAAGGCAAAAGAGTTGGCACAGTTGGTATCAGAACGCCAGAAAATCATTTAAAGATTAATAATGAATGGTTTAAAACAAAAGAAACACTTCAAGGAAAACATATTCAGTGCATCAGGGTTGACATTCAAAAATAAACAAGCTCTTGCATGCCACCAATGTTAAACCAGTCAATCAAAATACACATGAAAGTACAAAAAGAGAAAAGAAAAGCCACCCTGGAAGAGAATCATCTCTATTGGGACTTGTCAATGTACCGAAAACCTGCCACTATTCTGACACATGATTACTTTAAAATGAAGGGATGTTTCGAATGGTTTTCTTTGTGTCCTTCTGAAGAAATAAGCATTCAAAAGGGGAGAGATAAACCTTTGCCCCAAGTACAGGGTCACGAATTGGCTTAGCAAAACATCCACAAGAAAAGTGGCTGAGTATCAACAAGAAGAAAAATTAACACGCCCTTGGAATAACATGACAGTTGTACCTACTATCCATATTTCAAGCAACCATAACTTAGATTATCATGTTCATGTAGGGCCAACAATGTTCATATGCACATGTTTATCAAAATATTGGACGTTTTTGCAAACAAAATAGTAAAAAGGAGTTTATATGAACATATAAGAGAATCTTTTATTAATTTTGAGAAAGCAGACTGTGAAAAAGGCAGTTACATTTGGGAGTAGCTAAATGCAAAAATCAAAACAAACAATTGTTTACAAATGGAAATGCAAATATGAATGTCCATCAAGTTCTGACTTTGTTATAACTCTTATGACTTTGACGCCTTCGTCTTCCTACTTTTGACACAACCTTCTTAGATTGGCTCTGAACCTCTGCCAGGTGACCGAAAGAGAGAAACAAAGGAAATCATGTTGAGCGCAGTAATTTGCTTTAAGTCCCTAAATTTTGCCTGAATCTCCCTTTCAGGTTTTCGATTCACCAGGACACCTTTTTTTTTGCCTAAGCTGCCCTTTTGGGTTTTCAACTTAGCGGGGTTCTCTCTCTTTTTTTTAAGCAAAGTATTTTTTAACTACGTCAGCATTTACAGGAAGAGGGAAGTATTCTCCATCCATGGTTGCGAGCACCATCGCTCCACTAGAGAAAATGTTTCTGACCACGAATGGTCCTTCATAAGTCGAAGTCCACTTGCCTCTGGGATCCCCTTGGGGAAGAATTATCCTCTTAAGCACAAGGTCACCTGGCTTGTAATACTGGGGTCACACCTTTTTGTAGTAAACTTTCCTCATCCTTTGTTGATATACGTGACCATGGCACACAGCTGTCAACCTCTTCTCATCGATGAGTTCTAACTGATCCATCCGATTTTGTACCCACTCACTTTCATCAAGCTCAACATCCTTCATGATCTTAAGCGAAGGAATCATGACTTCTACGGGTAACACTGCTTCCATGCCGTAAACCAGAGAAAATGGGGTTACCCCAGTCGAAGTACGCACAGTGGTACGATAACCATGTAGAGCAAAGGGAAACATCTCGTGCCAATCTTTATAGGTTATTACCATCTTCTGTATAATCTTCTTGTTATTCTTATTAGTCGCTTCAACAGCACCATTCATCTTCGGCCGATACGGGGAAGAATTATGATGCTTGATTTTGAAGTACTCACAAAGCTCCTTCATCATCTTATTATTCAAATTGGATCCGTTATCGGTAATGATCTTCTCAGGAACTCCGTAACAACAGATAATATTGTGCTTAATGAACCGATTTACCACCTTCTTGGTGACATTGGCATAAGATGCAGCTTCAACCTATTTAGTAAAATAATCAAAGGCAACCAGAAGGAAACGGTGTCTGTTGGATGCAGTCGGAGCGATCTTACCGATCATATCGATTCCCCACATCGCAAACGGCCAAGGGGAGGTTAAGACATTCAGTGGTACGGGCGGCACATGCACCTTATCAGCATAGACTCGACATTTGTGGAAAATTCGCGCATGATTATAACACTTTGTTTCCATGGTGGACCAATAGTAACCAGCTCGCAAAATCTTTTTGGCCATGGTATGCCTACTGGAGTGAGTCCCGAAGTCACCCTCATGTATCTCCTAAATGATTCTAGCTTCTTATCTTTTGTCAACACATCTGAGCAGTAAACCATCATGATGCCTCTTATACAACACACCACCACTGAGAAATAACTTTGCCGAAAATCTTCTCAAGAACTTCTTATCTGTGACAGATGCCTCTTCTGGGTATTCTTGCATTTCGAGATATCTTTTGATATCATAAAACCAAGGTTTAACATCTGATTCCAAATTGGCTTCAAATAAAAAAAGCTGGCTCATCCAACCTTCTGATGGTAATAGAAGGTGTTTCGTTAGCCCACTTAACTTTGAACATGGAAGACAAAGTTTCCAGTGCATCAGCTAGATTGTTCTCTTCTCTGGAAATGTGTTCAAACATGATCTCTTCGAAGTACGGAATCAACCTCATAACATGCTCGCGATAGGGAATCAGGTTTTGATGACGAGTCTCCCAATCTCCATTAATCTGGATGACAACAAGATTGGAATCCCTGTAAACTTTCAAATATTTGATCCGCAGGTCGATTGCTGCTTCAATGCCATAAATGCAAGCTTCATATTCGGCCATATTGTTAGTACAATCGAAGCAAATAAGAGATGTGAAAGGAATGTGGAATCCTTCAGGGGAAGTAATAACATCCCCGACGCCATTGCCCATGGAATTAGAGGCTCCGTCGAATACAAGCGTCCAACGCGACCCTGGCTCAGGTCCTTCCTCTAGGTCTGGTATATTACAATCCTGAATGCACATTATTTCCTCATCTGGAAAGTCAAACTTAATTGGTTCATAATCGTCCACAGGTTGATGAGCAAGATGATCGACCAATATACTACCTTTGATCGCCTTTTGCATAGTGTAATGGATATCATATTCAGTGAGTATCATCTGCCAACGGGCCACCCTTCCTGTAAGTGTAGGCTTCTCAAAAATGTACTTGATTGGATCCATTTTGGATATCAAGTAGGTGGTGTGAGTTAACATGTATTGTCTTAAGCGTCTGGCAGCCCAAGCAAGTGCACAACAAGTTTTTTCCAGCAAGGAGTACCTTGACTCGCACTCTGTAAACTTGTTACTTAAGTAATAAATGGCTTGTTCTTTCTTCCTTGTCTCATCATGCTGGCCAAGGACATAACCCATAGAGTTTTCCAACACAATTAAATACATGATTAACGACTTTTCTTCCACCGGCGGCATGAGTATCGGGGGTTCCTACAAATACTCCTTTATTTTGTTAAACGCCTTCTGACAATCTTCATTCCAACTTACTATCTGATTCTTCTTCAACAATCTGAATAAAGGTTCACATGTGGCCGTGAGATGAGAAACAAATCTAGAAATGTAGTTTAACCTCCCTAAAAAACCACAGACTTCCTTCTCTGTTTTTGGTTCGGGTATTTCTTGTATCTCCTTCACTTTAGCTGGGTCAACTTCGATGCCTTTTTCACTTACAATAAATCCCAAAAACTTTCCGGACCTCACCCCGAAGGTGAATTTATTAGGATTCAACCTTAACAGAAATTGCCTCAGTCTCTAAAAATTTTTTTCCAGATGGAACATATGCTCCTCTTCCATGTTAGACTTAGAAATCATATCGTCCACATATACCTCAACCTCCTTGTGAATCATATCATGAAAGAGAGTAACCATGGCACACTGATACGTTGCCCCAACATTTCTCAAACCAAACGGAATCACCTTGTAGCAAAAGGTTCCCCAAGGCGTGATAAATGTTGTCTTCTCCATATCCGTCAGAGCCATTTTAATTTGATTGTAACCCAAAAGCTGTCCATGAAGGAAAACACTTTAGAGTGAAAAGTATTATCGACCAACACATCAATATGAGGAAGAGGAAAATCATCCTTAGGACTGGCTCTGTTCAAATCTGTATAATCCATGCACATTCTGACTTTAACATCTTTCTTAGGCACATGCACAATATTCGCAATCCAAGGCGGATAATTGATGACTTTTAAGAAATTCACATCCAACTATTTATGAACCTCTTCTTTAATCTTCTTGGACATCTCAGGATGAGTTCTTCAGAGCTTTTGCTTGACAGGAGGGCATCCTTCTTTGAGCGGTAGTCGATGCACCATGATATATGTATCTAACCCTGACACATCCTCATAGGACCAAGCGAAGATATCAGAATACTCATGGAGTAGTTCAACCAATCTGACCTTCATACTTTCCTTGAGATCTACCCCTATCTTGACCTCTCTTTTCACTTCTTCTGTGCCAATATTCACCACCTCAATTGAATCTTGATTCGGCTGGATAACCTTCTCTTCTTGCTTTAACAATCTTGATAATTCCTCAGGGAGATCACAATCCTCATATGCCTCTTATCCAGCTTGATAAATCGGATTGTCTAAGTCATAGTGCACGATAGCAGAGTCGTTATCAATATAATCTGTGGTGGCACTCCATCTGCATAAATGGTATTTTGGTGTTTTAGTGACGGTGTGTGAAAAAGGGAACATTGCCATTTAAAAGAAATTAAACTAAAAAGAATGGGATAAAAATTTTGGATGCAAAAACATCCTTTATTTATGACAAATTTTTTGAAAATAAACATGGTGGCCCTACACAAATGATCCACTACGCCTTGGGCAGAGCGTAGGAATTATGATATGATAATAAAAGCAAACAAGAAAAATTACTCCTCAACGCTTGAAACTTGGATAACATCCACAGAAGTCCAGTTGTTGAGCGCTTGGCCTGGAAAGCTTGGACGGATCCAATCTTTAATATTGTATCCATTAGCCCTATCGTCAGCAATTGCATTGGTGCATCCTTCTTGAGTAGCATTAGGAAGGGAGAATCTCACAGGAGTAGATAAACCAGAAGCTCTGAAAGCTGCATTTTGCTGACCCGAGATGTAACCAAGACCAAATTTGTTGAATTTTGGGGTAACATCCAGCATTCAACCCCAACCTTCAGGGTTGCCATACTCTACCACCACTCTAGAATCTCTGAGAGAAGACATAACAGTTTCTGGCTTCTTTTTCTGCTCTGGGGGCAGAAAATTGACTGCGTGAACTATCTCAAACGCCTGAAACGGAATCTCGTATATTTCACCTTCGACTTCAACATAGAGGAATGATGTCAAATGACTTACGATGTATTCTTCCTTGCTGCATACAGTTATCACTTTCCCCTTTATAGGATATTTTAGTTTCTGGTGAAGAGTAGAGGTGACTGCTCCTGCCTTGTAAATCTACGGCCGCCCCAATAAACAATAATATGTTGGATGTATGTCCATCACAAAGAAGGTAACATTGAAAGTGCAGGGCCCCACCTTGATAGGTAATTCCACCTCCCCAAATATTTCTCTTCGAGACCCATCAAAGGCTTTTACCATTAAACCACTAGGACGTAACTCGAGGCCAGAATAATCAATTTTCATTAATGCTAACTTAGGTAGTACATTCAAAGACGACCCTGTATCCACCAAAACTCGAGATAAAGTAGTGCCCCTGAACTCTATAGAAATATGTAACACTTTGTTATGATCTCGCCCTTCTGGAGGAAGATCGAAATCTGTAAAGCCCAAACCGTTCCCAGTAGATATGTTGGCACAAACATTCTCGAACTGATTGACTGTTATCTCGTGTGACACAAATGCATTATTTAACAATTTCATCAAAGAATTTCTGTGAGGTTCTGAATAAATCAATAAAGACAAGATAGACATCTTAGAAGGGGTGTGACTTAACTAGTCAATTATGCTATAATCACTCTTCTTGATAATTCGCATCAACTCCTCATCTTCATCGAGAACTGAAGAAGCTTATGGCACTGGAATTGGTTGAGCCACATTGGCTGGTGTAACTCTCAGATTTCCAATCGCTACCTGTTGCTTTCTTTTTTCTCTTACAGAGGCATCTGCCACATCTTATACATTGGAAGGACCAAACACTCTCCCGCTTCTAGTCACTCGACCTACGCCATAGAAATTATGAACATCCCATTCATCGTCTTCATCACATTCTTTCTTGGAAGGACCAGGATTTGCCTCCTGCTTCACCCCATGGTAATAAAAATCAGCACCATAATTCCATGGGATGGCCTTCTCACTAGTATATGGCATGGGACCAGGTACCGTAATCATCAAAGGAGGCGCCCTAGATGGAGTAGGAATGCGTGCAGGGGTGTAAGGAATAGATATCATAGAAACGTCTTCTTCGGCAGCCTTTCGGAATCTTGGTATTTTATCGAACTTTAGGGAACCCTCATCCATCAAGAATTGGACGCCAGCTTTCAAATCATCACAACCCTTTGGTTGCTCTACACTCGGCACAGTCTGAAGCACAGCCCGGGAAAATAAAATTTTCAAGCAAATACCTTTTAATATACCATAACTAAGTAGTCACCTGTTCCACATTCATAACTAGATTCAACATTTCTCCATTATCGTCAATCATATTAACAACACCCCCTCCATGTCTAGGCATTGGGTTCTGGACTACATTATGACCATTTACTGTAGTAAACTCAATCGCCTTTGCATCCAACAAGTCTTGTACTTTGCATTTTAACACAAAACAATCATTGGTAGAATGACCAACTCCTCCAGAATGGAATTCACATCTTGCATTAGTATCATAGTTATTAGGAAGTCTTCCGGTGGTTGGCGGCATATTTCTCAAACTGATCAATTTCAAATCAAGCAAATGGTGGAGTGCTTCGGTGAGAGATATTGGAAAAGGATCAAATTTTCTTGACTGTCTCTGTTGTTGATTATTATACTGTCGGGGAACATCTTGTTGTCTTTTCTATTGAGGTGCCGGATTCTGTCTCTGCAATGGAGGAGCATTAACAGGAATATAAACAACACATATTTACTGGTGTTGATGATCTTCTCTTCTTCCTCCATGAGAATAAACCGCACTTGTGTCGCCTTCCCTTTTCTTAGGGTAAGTATTGAATGGTTTCTTACCACCCCCTGATGAGCCACTGGAGCCTCCAATCTGAATTTTCCCCAATTTCAAACCCATCTTAATTCTTTCACCAGCCATAACCAACTCTGCAAATCCGGCTGAAGTACTCCCTATCATGTGCTCGTAAAACGACCCTTGCAAGGTACTCATAAACATATCAATGAGTTCTCTCTCCATTAGCGGAGGTTGAACCCTCACAGTCAGCTCACGTCGTTTCTGAGCATATTCCTTGAAAGATTCTTTTGGTCCCTGTGACAAATTCTGTAACTGAGTGCGATTAGGCGCCATATCCATATTGTACTGATAATGTTTGACAAAATCCCGAGCAAGATCGTTCCAGCAACGAATATGAGTTTTCTCCAACTTCATGTACCACTCCAGGGATGCCCCAGATAGGCTATCCTGGAAGAATTGAATCAAAAGCCCTTGATCCTCGGTATGCATCGACATCGTTCAGAAATAAGCAGTTTCATGAGTAACGTGACATGACAAACCGTTGTACTTTTCAAATGCATGTGGTTTGAACTTTGGAGGAACTTTCACCCCAGATACTAGCCCAAGATCATAAGCATCCATACCAAGGACTCCTTGCCCTTCCACACCCTTCAATAGTTCTTCCAACAACCGATACCTCTTATCCTCAACCTAAACCTCTGACTCAGAACACCTAACAGGGATCTGATCTTCATCTTAATCATAGTCATAATCCTGCTCTTGATAGTTTCTTATGCCGCTCTGATTATCTCATCTATTCCCCACAAGACGAGGTCCTGGAGACAGGGGAAATTGCTCTATATTGCGCAAGAAAGGGTTTCCAGGAAGCCCGTGAAAATTCCCAGTGGGCTGATCTTGCACATCTCCCAGTCCCACAGAAATGTCCTAGTAAAGCCCTTGATTCCCACTATCCACTAGATAGCGGCGTTGATTGTTGACAATGGTAGCAAATTCCTCCTGTCAGCGATTCACATTGGTGATGACCTCTATAAACTAGGTCATTTGAGTAGCCATCTGGGCTCTCATTTTAGAGAGTTCAGGTTGGACTTGCTCCATCTATCTTGGCAAATTGTTTCTGGTGGGATACCGGTGATAGTCGTCTTGAATTATAAATAAGAAAAGCAGAGTAATAAGAAAACCGTCTTGAGATAACCTGTCATGCTAAGAGATGTATGATATGTTTGTCATTTCCAGGTATTCAGGAGTCCTTTTAACCATCAACCCTGGCGTCCCACTAGATGTAAACACAACTGTACAATTAAATAAAAAGGAAAATCAACAAAACAAAATACTCCATCCATTCATACACAAAAGATGATGTCTAGGTGATTTCATACAGCTAAGAGCGCGATAAAACACGCGTTTGAAAACAGACGTAACAATAAAAACTAAGTACAAAAGATAAAAATGGTCCCCTCCAACAATCCTGGGGGTGACCAAAACATCAAAGGTAAATAATGTGACTAAATCTTCGAAACAAGGCATGTTTCAAGGTGCTGACAATACTCTTCAAGCCTGGCTTTTTCCTTCAAAAGTTGTGATGCAAGCACTTTGCTTCCTTGGAACTGATCCTCCACGGCACGTCTCCGGGCTACCTCCCTTTCAATATGAGCATATTTGTCTTTGAGATGTCTTTCCAGGTTCTGAATCTTCTTCTTGTAGCTACTTTACTAGGCCTGAAGTTTCTGGTACTCTCGCTGCTTCATATTCAACTCTTCTTCCATTTCAACACAAGACCTCTTTGTAAACCTAGTTACATCAGAAGTTTCTCCTTGGGCTTCTTTGAGTTTGCAGGCTAAGTCATCCCTCTCTTGATCTACCCAATAGAATTTCATCCTTGCCTCACGGTCCTTTGCACGAAGTTGAATGTTCTCGACATGAACTTGGGTGAAATTTTCGATAGGCACGGTGTCACTCAAAACAACAGGAGGCTTCTCATATAAAGGAGTCGTCCTTGCAAACGGAAACTGTAGAATCTTAACCCTATCCTTAATCCAATCCATGTAAGGAACCCTAGCAACATGAACCTTCTTGCTCAAAGTAGTTCTATCCTTCTTGTGAATTCCCTTCCAAGCACTTGTCACTTTACTTAACATTTCAGGATCACTTCCTCTAACAAAATACA
The DNA here is from genome assembly GCA_948472305.1 of Vicia faba. Lineage (NCBI taxonomy): Eukaryota > Viridiplantae > Streptophyta > Magnoliopsida > Fabales > Fabaceae > Vicia > Vicia faba. The sequence continues at coordinate 382,099 of CATIWC010001563.1, read as the reverse complement.
CTGATTCAAGCACTTCTTCATCTTTTGGTGGTCCATCCATTACATATCCCAACTGGAGGTAAGCGAGCACAAGGTTATAGTTGATACACCCCTTCGTTCCCATGAGGGGGACATTAGGGAAATCTCCACGGCTAGTGATGATACTTCGTACCTCTCCCATGACATAATTCCACCAGATATCAAATGAAGTGAGGTTGACAAGCCTTGACGACCATTGGAGAGAATTCTTTGTATCCATGAAAGGGCCATTTATTGGTAAGTGCAACTTAAACCACTGATACAGCATTGATTGACACAAGCTAACATTACCTGCCTTTCGATGTCGGAAATCAATAGTGTAAAGAGTATCTGCCAAAAGCATCGGTATCAGGTTTTTATTTCTAAAAACATAAATATCCGCCAAATCCACAAAGTTTCTTTTTTAAGGAAAAAGAACGATACCATATATCATGAGAGAAAACAAAAGGCTAAAGTCACCCCAATTACCTTTCTTTGCCCAGTCTTTAGCTTTCTTCACTAAGAAATCCAAATAAAACCTCGTAGCATCTTCACTTGATTTCCAATTGTCCTTCATCTCTTTCTAACTTAAATGAAGGGTTTCAGCAATAACTTCGAACTTCAACTTCTCCGGCACTTGGGTAAAAGGAACTTCATTGGACAACTTGATATTAAGAAGATATGAGTATTCTTCTAGCGTGGGAACCCGTTGGTAATATTGGAAAGTAAAACACCGTAATTATTTATCGTAGAACTAGAAGAGAGTGATCAAAACCATTGGGTCAATTGAAGTATCTAAGATCAATAACAAATTAACACAATCTTTGTTGAAATTGTTCAGAATACCTCCCTTCAGATAAGAACTCAACCTCTTCAGCTTAGACACATCAATAATCGGAATCTGATAAGAGAATGTATGCCCAATGGGTTCTTTGGTAGCAACTGACTCAAACTCATCTGATGGGAAGTCGGCCATATCTGATTGAAAGAGAACTCTTGAATGTCCCTGGAAAATGACATGCATATGCTAGTTGTTTTTATACATCATCTTTTTTTTGTTGAAATAAATATGCTATGATGTGACATGACAGGAAAAAAGTTTCCACACTGGATAGTGGCTGGACCATTGTATAGAATCATACAACTCAAGATCACATAGCTTCAGAACTACCAGGGGAACCTGAGTCACCATCAAAACACAAAGTCGCCAACAGTACCTGTACCTGTAAGAAAAGTTTTCCGCCCCACTCACAGGTGAAAACTGGGTCGCGGTAAGGTTAAAGGTTAAATCAGAGTACGAGAGCTTGTTTGTTTGTATTATCATACGGTAACACCTATCCGAACTTCCTCTGAAATTATGGGTCTCATGGTCGGGTCTACAAGACATACGCCTCATAGACTCCATGGCCACTCTATTCCTAGTTCCTATGGAATTCACTCATAGCCTGGGCATGGGGCCTTTTACCTCATGGAACAACCCACCCACCAAGAAAACCAGAATCCAAACAGTCCAGCTAAATCCAGTATGCATAAAATAAAGCACATATTTGATGCAATGCAAACAGATAAATATGCACAGCGGTAAAATAAACACCCAAAAAGAAAACAAACGAGAGCTAGGATCGACTCCGGAATAGACCAACAATTGGTCCCAAAGTCCCCAGTGAAGTCTCCAGCTGAAATAACCTGGACGAACCGTCATCTGATAATAAAAATCAATGAAGTCGCCACTGAACGTCTTTTATCCCGCCAAAAGGGAAAGGTAAACATCTAGAAAACATGAAAAGGGTGAAATCACGGTGTTGTGACCGAGAGATCGGGTAAGGGAGTCTGTTACGCGAGGGGAGGGTGTTAGCACCCCACACGCCCGTAGTACTCTATGGTATCCACTATTGTTTATTCTAATCTAAGGGTGTGTAAATCTATATCTAAAGGTTAGTAGCTAAAAGAAAATACAAAGAGGGAATGTATGCAAAAGAAAGGAGAAAAGACCGTAGGGAAAATAAAAATTATGCTCGCTTAGGCCCTACCCCAGTGCCTACGTATCCCTTTTAAGGAATCAGAGCAGCCATAGTTTTGCTCATATATTTTGGTTTCTTTGTGTTTTTTAGTTAAGAAGATAAAAGCAACAATCAAGATGGAAAAACATCAGATAAATGACAAAAAATCAACAACAATGTTAAAGCGACAAAAATGGTTGAAAAAACATCGCATGGCAACACAAACTTAGATAAGATGATAAAACGTCAGCGTGATAGAAAAATATCAGACAAGATGATGAAACATTACACCTAACAATGATATTGAAAACCAAAGTAGGATAACAAACATGTGCGATGGTGAATCATCGACTAAAGAAAGTGCGATGGCGAAACATCTTCTAAGAGATAAGAAGATAACATGGCAAAGATGGCGAAATATTAATAAACCAGAGAACCAAACATCACACCTAACAATGACATTAAGAATCAAAGTAGGATATTAAACATGTGCGATGGCGAAACATAGGCTTCAAACAAATATGCGATGGCGAAGCATCGACTAGAAGATAGCAAGGTATCATGGCAAAGATGGAAAAACATCGATGAATCAAATGATAAAACATCACACCTAACAATGATTTTGAGAATCAAAGTAGGATAAAAAACATGTGCGATGGCGAAACATCGGCTTCAAACAAATATGCGGTGGCGAAGCATCGGCTAACAGATAACAACATATCATGGTAAGGATGGCAAAACATCAATCTGACGAAGTTTAAGATAAAACAGGAAGGCGCATAAGCAATTAAGATTGGTTTCTATTTTTTACCTTGAAAAAGGATTTATGTTTATTAGAGTTGTTTTATGATTTTCGAAGAAAAAGAAGATTTAATTTTAAGATGCAATATGCAAAGAAAAAGAAAATAACTAAGGGAGACTATCCTAATCTCTAGCCCTAATGTTATCATACAATGGTTGATCCTAAAGTTGAGGATGAAAGAGGGAATTTTATACCCTAAGTTAGCATGCATGGATTCCTATCTTAAGGTCTAGCTCGAGGATTAACCCTACACGAGCAATCCTAAGGGAGCATGGTGAGTATGTGCCAACTCAAAATATACACACAAAGATGAAATCAATGAAACAAACCAGAAAGCTCAAAAGAGCAAACCTAGAGATCCTGTCTAAGTTAGCATACCTAAGAAAGTCTAACAAAACTATATGTGATCGGTGGAAATAGAACTGACTGTTTTTAATGCTGGTTTGCGAAATGTCGCGGTAAGCAAGAGTCGCCACCGTCTTTCATTTTCTCCAACAAGGAAAGGACAAAAGCACAGCAAAATTCCTTTTCGAGATGTTTCTCGGTTCAGGAGGTAGATTATAGAAAGGGAAGGTGTTAGCACCCTTTATATCCGTGGTTATCCACGAGATCTTAGGTACTTGCTCACTATGTTTTCAAAATGTTTTTGCTTTTCTTGTGTTTGTGGGTTTTGAAAAAGTTTGTTTTGAAAACTTCGATTTAACTCTTGTATCAGTCCTCAAGAGTGTATTAAGTGTTTGTTTGAAAACTTTTGTCAGAAAAGTGTATGTGCGAAAAGTATTTTTGTTTTGAAAGAGCAAGTATCCAAGAACCTCTACCTACTCAAAAGAAATTAAGCTGTGTAAATGTCCTTTAGACAGTACTATCCCACTATTGAGAAGTAGGTAGCAACGTCATTGGAGTTTCAGGTCAATTCGATTATAGGGACATGTGGTCACCAAAGCAATAGTAGGACGCCTTAGCGGTAACCCTAATGTCTTAGATCATTTTTTTATCGAGGCAACCGTTTCGAGGCAACTTTTTGATCTTTAGACAGGAGGGCAACCTCTAAAACACCCTATACTCAATGACCACGTCGAGGCAACCAAGTGAGGCGTACCCTAGGAGTGGCATGTGCGAGTGTGTCAGGATTCAGTTAAGTTATCTTTCCACGTGTTATGGTGAGCTACGGGTTGATTTTAATTTCAGAGATAAGTCTTGTCATTCATAACCTAGTTAACATACATCTAACATAATTAATTTGGTTAATTAAGTGATAATAATAATAATTAATGGTAAAATAATTAAATGAAAAAATATAAAAGAATAATAAAAGAAGAATAAACCAGGAGGGTGCTGGCCCAAGTTAGGAGGTGTTTTTCTGGAATTTTGAAGCCCAATTGCTCAAGCCTGTTTGACTTTGATGATCATCCATGGCGCGTGTTGACTGAGAGTACGCTAGTCTTCCATTCTAGGCCACCGGATTTGAGTTTGAGGCCACTTGGCGCCTGAGAATTGGGAGCACATGGTGGAACTCACTTTGAAACCTGCATGTGATTATGTAAAGAAAAATGGAATAAACGTTTTGGGGGGACCTGGGATTCGAACCCAGGTCCCAACGCTTCTAGGCCAACGCACTCACCACTCAACCATGCTGCTTTTCTTGTTATTGAAACAAGTGACAATTATTATATTAAGAAATTGGTCAATATGCTGTAGCACAAAAAAAACGCGCGTGTTTTCAAATTATCCAATGAGACACCAACACCTCATCATCTTCTTCATTGTACCTGCAAAAAGAATATTAGATAGCGGGGGTTTTTAACCCCCACTATATGCTTGCACGAATAATAGCGATTAAAGATACAGTACATATAAATATTTCGCGAGGGGTCCTTTTTGTTCGTCTTGGCCTAATGATTCCAACCATGTGTCTTAGGAGTCCTAATTTTTCCTGGATTGCAAAGCCCCAATTTCAAAGCTTAAGAACCCTAGAAATCGTTCATGGCATCTTGTGATTCAGTGCATTATAATTCAATTAAATGATACCATTAGCTTCATATGGTTCCTAGCAACACAAATCAATCAAGAAAACACGTTAAATATGCATGATTTAAGAGTTATGATTTTGGATAAAGATGGCAAACCGTGGTTCTGTATTCCTTGATTTCTTAAGCTTTGATGTCTGAATTTGATGGTGTGATCGGTGGATCTGGAACTGACTGTTTAACGCTGGTTCGCGAAATGTCGCGGAAGCAAGAGTCGCCACCATCTTTTATTTTCTCCAAATGGAAAGGACAAAAGCACAGAAAAATTCCTTAAAGAGATTGCTCTCGGTTCGGGAGGTAGATTATAGAAAGGGAAGGTGTTAGCACTCTTTCTATCCATGGTTATCCATGGGCTCTTAGATACTTGCTCATTTGTGTTTTCAAAATGGTTTGTTTGCTTTTCAACTGTGGGTTTTAAAAAGTTTCTTTGAAAATTTCAGTTCGACTCTTGTATCGGTCCTCAAGAGTGTTTGAAAAATTGCTTTCGAAAGCTTTTGAAAAGGTGTCGGTGTGAAAAGTATTTTTGAATTTTGTTTTGCAATTTAGAGCAAGTATCAAGAGTCGTCTACCTACCCTAAGGAATTCGTCTGTGTAAATGTCCTTTAAAGTAATGCCATCCCACCATTGAGAGGTAGGTAGCACCACCGTTGGAGGTGTTCGGGTCAATTCGAGGTTCGGGACATGGTGATCACCAGAGCAATAGGAAGACACCTTAGAAGCTACCCTCATGCCAGGTTCCCGGATCATGAGGACTTACTAAGACATCCTCTACTCGACGATCACCTTTCGAGGCAAGGCAACAGTGAGGCGTACCCTAGGGGTGGTGTGTGAATTGTGTGTCATTTTCAGATATTTTTGTATTTTGTCATGTTATTGGTGATCTAGCGTTTGTTTTTATTTTTGTCCATTCATTCTTTCATGCCTTGATTAACAGTTAAAAATTGCGAGAAATAAAAAGTTCTAAAGCTATTACAAAAGGCGCGGGTCCACATCGCCAAAATTTCCAGGACCCGATTTGACAGAAAATAAAGAATTAAAGAAAAGTAAAGTGCAAGAAATTAATTACACGGCTTTGGGAGAGATACATAAAAATCATACGAAAAAGAAATAAATACGCGAATTAAATAAGAATTAAAAAACGAGGGCGTTGGACCTTTTTTTGCAAAATTAAATTAAATGATGAAATTAATTAAAATTAAAAAGAAAAGGAATTGTTTTTTGGTATTTTTTGGTATTTAGGAGAATTTAATGAAATTAAACCTAATTCTACAATTTTTATTTTATTATGAAAACATATTAAAGTTTAACCTAAAATTAAACCTAATTATTTTACATGCAATTTTAATTTATAAAAGTAAATAATATTAAATATTTAATTACTATGAAAGAAAAGAAAAAAAGGAATAAAAATTATTATAAACCCTAATTCTACCAATTTTAGGTTTTTTATTTAAAAAAATGTTAAGATTAAACCCTAAATTAAAACTAAGTGAATTAATGCAATTTATTTACAAAAAAATATTAATTAAATAAAAATATTAATTTTTTGTCTTTTCTGATTTTTTTGTGTTTTTTATATTATTATGAAAATATTAAATTAAAGAATTAAAAAAAGATTAATTAAAACAAAGAAAAGAAAAGATATAAAAAGTTAAAAGAAACAAACTGGAGGGGGGTGTTGTCCCCAAATGGAGGACTTATTGTAGTAATTCTGGGCCCAATTATCCCTGGCCTCTTTGACTTTTCAGGACACGTGTGAGATCTTTGACTAGGGTCCACCATGCTCTCCAGATCATGGCCCTTTGATTGACCTCAGGGTGTACGTGGAAGGCTTAGTTTTGAAGGCGTACGGTGGTCCACTACATTGAAACTGCATATGAATTTTAAATGAAAAACAATATGAAAGGGGGTGGGGACCTGGGGCTCGAACCCAGGTCCCAGGGGTTACCACCAAGCGTGCTGGCCATTCGTGCTACGTTGTTCATCTGCATATGAAATAATTAATAAACATAATAAAACAAACACCCGTTAATGCTTTGTTTTTCACGTGAAAGTTTAAACCACCCAATTGTTCCTTGCCACCTAGTCATCTTCTTCATTGTTTATTTTTTTCTGAAACATAAAGAACATAGGCCACGGTTTTTACATCGTTCCCTTAGGCCAGTTTCTGAAAAATAAAGAATAGCCCCTGGGGCCTCATAAATTAGGCGCGAGGGTTGGGTCTAGATCGTCCAAGCATGATTGATTCAATGGTCCAGGTTTTGAGTGCCAATTTTTCCTTAAATGAAAAACCCCAATTCACAGTTCTGCAAACCCTAAGATACGACAATGGTAGATTCTCCAATAATGCGCAAAAACACAATTAAACTGCACAGTTAGCTTCAGAATTGCATAATGAACATAAATCACATGTTAAAAATTGCTAAATGCGCATGAATTGAGATGCAAGAATATGAAATTTTCTCTGTACAGGTTGCAATCGTGTTACCAATTTAAGGCATTAGAATGATTGATTTCGATTGGAAATCCTTCCTTGAAGCTTCAGGAAGGTGATGGCACAAGTCTTTTGCCTTGAATCGTCCTCTAACCTGGTTTTCAGATTTGAGTTTTTTCACCAAAAACTCAAGTTTTCTTTTCTATGTCTGGCGCAGCTTCTTGGACTTGAAGTGTGAAGAGGAGTTGTTGGAAATGTCTTTCTCTTCAAAATGAGCTTTGGATGGAATTTTTCTGATAATCCATGTGAAAGTTATGCCCTGGTCAAGTTACAGTTGACTTTTTCAACTGTCCAAATAAGGAAACTTTTGCATCTTGATGATTTTTGAGCCAAGCTTTGAGAATCATGATCAAGCATTGATCAAATGATGTTTGTGGCTTCAAAATGAGATGTTGACCAAAAATTTGGACTTTTGACTGTCAAATGACCATTTTGCCCCTACAGTTGACTGTAGTGCAATTAGGGTTTTTACTGTGCAATTTTGTGCTGAAAGTCTTGAAACTTTGTATGAGGATGCTTGACCATATTTGTAGGCATGTGAGACTTGATTGGACCCTTGGAAACTTCATTTTCTTGATCAGAACAAAAACCCTAATTTTGACTGTTTAGGATACCCTTGCATTGTGCAACCCTTGGAGAATTTTGCAGCTTGACTTGGCAATTTCTTGAAGAATATGGGAGGGAAAATTTTGGGGTACAACAGTTGACCCTGTTCAATCTTCTTAGACCTGAGGATGCAGATTGGCTGACGTGCCTTTCGTAATCCGAGGGTAGAAGATGATTGAACACTAGAGTGCCCAGAAATTTGCGCTCACATAGTAGCAGTGTGATGATGGAATGGGCTTATGGATGCCATTTAGAGATTGATGAATAGGATGATGGGCTTATAGATGCCATCTGGATGTTGATCGCGTAAGATATTCCTTAGCGAGAACTTGCGTACCTGCAAAAGAAAAATGAGTACCTGACATGTTGCAGGATCTGGTTTTTAGATGCTTTGTGTAGATGTGTCCAGACTGGTTACAGGAGCTGGATCTGGAGCTTCAAAAGATGATGAATGAACCAGGGGTGGTTACTACCTCAGCATGAACGGTGAGAGAACCTTGGATGACCTTAACCTCAACAGCAATTGTTGAGAAAATCTTGGATAACTTCACTTCAACAACAATCATTGAGCAAAATCTTGGTGGGAATTACCATCTCCGCAGTATTGGGGAGAGAACCATAGGCGATTACAACCTCAATAGTAATTATTGGGAAAACCTTGGATGGAATTATCAGCTCCGCAGGATCGGGGAGAGAACCATAGGCAATTACAATCTCAATAGCAATCATTGAGAAAAACCTGGAATGGAATTATCGTCTCTGCAGGATCGGGGAGAGAACCATAGGCAATTACAATCTCAATAGCAATCATTGAGAAAAACCTGGAATGGAATTATCATCTCTGCAGGATCGGGGAGAGAACCATAGGCAATTACAATCTCAATAGCAATCATTGAGAAAAACCTGGAATGGAATTATCATCTCTGCAGGATCGGGGAGAGAACCATAGGCAATTACAATCTCAATAGCAATCATTTGAGAAAAACCTGGAATGGAATTATCATCTCCGCAGGATCGGGGAGAGAACCATAGGCAATTACAATCTCAATAGCAATCATTGAGAAAAACCTGGAATGGAATTATCATCTCCGCAGGATCGGGGAGAGAACCATATGCAATTACAATCTCAATAGAAATCATTTGAGAAAAACCTTGGATAACTTCTACTGAGTCTTCATCAGAAAAATCTGTTTGGGGTCGATTTAGCTGGACTAGAGAAGGCCTTGGACTGGATAAGAAATCTTTGGAGTCGATTAACTGAACCGGTCTAGGTCTTGGAATGTCTTCAACTGGGTCTTTATCAGAAAAATATGTTTGGGGTCGATTTAACTGGACCAGAGAAGGCCTTTGACTGGATAAGAAATCTTTGGAGTCGATTAACTGAACCGGTCTAGGTCTTGAAATATGATTGAGAATTTTAACTGAATCTTTCCTGAAAGGTAAAGGTCAGTCATATGCAATGCATGATATGAACCAAGCAATGATGTTCTCAACATAAATGAGGTTTGTAAGATATGATGCGTCTATGCATGCTATAATGATGTATGGAAGTGCGATGTTTATGAATGTATTTTTTTCGTCTAGGAAAATAAATCCTTGACGGGTGCCGGGAAGTCATATCCTGGGCTGATGTTTCAAGAATAGATTTTGCTTCCGCTGAGGATGATAATTGCAAGAATACCGGTAGGAGAAGATGACTCCGTTGAGGAATAAACTTGGCGAATGGAAGATTCTGCGGGGAGAAAAATACTCTAGCGACCTTGCTGGGAAACAATACTCTGTGGGGAGAGAGACTTTGTTGAAATGTTGATAATAACTTGCTGGGGATATCTTTGCTGTGTTGGAAGTGTTAATAGACTTCGCTGGGGATAAGAAAGAACTGTGTTGACGACGACCTTTCCGTGGCTTTTGGCTGAGGATAACCCAGTTATATCCTGGTAAGGAAATAACTCTTTAAATAAAGCCGGAAGACGCGTTCGTGCTCTGCAAGGATAAGCTTCCAGAATCTACTGGGGATACGCTTACTGCTTGGGGAGATGGATTCCAACTTTCCTGGGGAAACTGGATTGGACTCTCCTGGGGGAAGTTCTGAACTGTGTCGGGGAAGGGACTCCGCTGAATGTTTGATATACCGCCGGGGAACAATCTTTAGGTCAAGACTGCCGGGGATGCTTGTTAAGAATATATATGCTGCTGGGGAATGTTGAGATCTGCTGGAGGATATCCAACTCCTTAAGTTTGGCTGTAACTTTGCTCGGGGAGAGTGCTCTGGCTTGCTGGATCACTCTCTGGGGAATTTAGATACCTGGTTACGTTCTTTAGCTGACCCTACCTTGATACCTTTGGAGGACAGAACAATCAGATTGCTTAGACCACCCATCATTGCCCCTGTTTCTGTTGGAGAAGAAGGTACCTGTGAAGGTGTTTGACGACCGCCGTTTGACAAATCTTCTTCCGGTAGGCAAGTGACGAGATATCGGGACATAGTCGTACGCTTCGATCCCTAATTTTTGCCTGGACCGCCCTTTCGGGTTTTCAGTCCACCGGGATACCCATTTTTGCCCAAGCCGCCTTTTCAGGTTTTCGACTTGCCGGGTGTACAGATTTTTCATTTTCATCCCTTATTTTTGCCCGAACCCTTTTGGTTCGCCGGGAAGCCCTTATTTTTGCCTAGGTATGTCAACCTAGCGGGTCTTTTATTTTGCGTAGTATCTTTTCGACTATGTCCATGTTCTCAGAATGTAGGGAGTTGCCCCTGTCAGAAGTGTTTTGTCATGCCTCCAGAAAGTGTTTGATCAGGCGAGATTCATTGTTGGAATGCCCCAAGTGACTCAGGCGGAGATTTGCCCCAGGCTATTTGGTCTTTGAGATATTCTCCGAACCTTGGCTTAATTGCCCCAGATAATGGACCATGGTCATGTCTGCCCCTTGATTGGAGATACTTCTGTTCATTAGGCATTCGTCGTGCGAACTTCTATGCTGTTCAAACAAAAAGTCATATGCAAACAAAGTTATGTTAAAAATGCAAAGCCTATGTCTGTCTTGAAGATTTTGAAAATGCATTCTTTTCATAAAACAAGTGATTGTTTGTAAAACGTGATGTCAACTCGTTATTTTATCGTAGGCCTTAAGGAGTCAGGATACCTTTCGTAACAGTATGCTTTCGAACTAACCCATGCTTCAGCTAGGACTTTTAAGGGCTATAACGTGGTCTGGTTCACGGTTTAAGAAACAAAGGATAAAGGCTCAAATTATTTGTACCCACCCTCTCTTCGTGATGTTCTCCAAACCTAACCTCAGTTGATCATACGTTAGGCCTTGCTTGAGTCTTTGCTTTGACGTCCCAATGATGATTCGGATATTGATAACTTATTTTGAATAGGCAGTCCTTCCTTTTTTGTTGAGGGTTTGTAAGACCTCTTTCTTTTTGATTTTGCTATCCCTGAATTTTGCCTGAACTGTTTCTTTTGTGATTACAGTCAGCGGGATGCCCCCGTTTTGTAAGTCTCCTTCATAGGTTTTGACTTAATGGGCTTTTATTTTTGAGATATAATGACTGCCTATCCTTATGATTATTCAGAATCATCACTGTCTTTCTTTTTTTTTTTTTGTAAGGACCTCTTTGGTGCCATTTGTTATGCACTTGGATCAACTGAGAGAACTACCCTGCCCCAGGTTATGATAAAGGGTTTTAATTTTCGAAAAGAAAAACTTCTACTTCTTTGGCTCAGAGGGGTTGACGAGGGATTATCTTCCTTATAACTCCAGTGTTTAGGGATTGAAACAATGCCTGTACCTCATCAGCGGGGTCTGTTCAAAAGCATACTGTAAGGATCGTGGTATCGTTTTCGTCATCCTCCCTCAAGAGGCTTAGAATTATTAATCGAGTGTTGATCATCAGAAAAAATATGAAAATAATTGCATATAGTGAATACGAATATATTGCTTCAAAACAGACATATGCGATGCATTAATGAAATAACAGCGTTTAACATGAGCAAATGTTTGAACAAAAGAAAATTACAACTTGAAAATCCTAATGAACAAAAGTCTTTTCATCTCTGGGCTTGTTACTTCAAATGGTGAGCCTTGGAAGGATGGTAGAAAAACTCAGCCTGACCATCCTGTGTGAACTCCAATGCTCCTTCATCAATCAGGTTCTGGATCTTGTTCTTCAGAGCCCAACACTCATTTGTATCATGTCCTGGACAGGCAGAGTGGTAGGCACACCTTTTATTGGGATCATAAGTAGGATGTGCTGTGTTGGGATTCTAGGGATGAGCCCTTAATGTGATCAAATTCAATCTCAACAGGCGTTGTAAAGCTTGAAACAGCGACATGTTGAGCGGGGTGAATTGCCTCCTGGGCTTGTCTGGCTGAAGCCGGTGAGGTTGATGCTGAATTTGTGACACTGGAGCCTTTTGAGAAGCTCTCCCCTTATCTCCTTGTCTCAAAGGCGGTTGAACGATGACTGGCTTTTTACCCTTAGACGTTTGCCCCAGTTGGTTATTCTGAAGCAGTTGGTTGATGAGAACTCCGAGCTCTTCTTGTCTTTGAGCTAACCCTTGAATGGCAGTCCCCTGCCCCAGCATCTGGGCTTTCAATGCATCCACTTCAGCTTGCAGATGTTTCAGCTGTTCGTCCTCAGCGTTGTTCCTGACCAAAGTGTCCATGAGAAGTGTCCTCAACTCCTCCTGCCCCTTGGATAGATTCAGGAGGATTTCCTCAAACCGAGTCTCTTAAGCAAGAAGGTCCTGGTTATCTTGTTGGGAAGCCATTGCTGAAATAAACAGCGAGAATGGTAAGTGACCTGTAGCAAGGGTACCTGTAATGCAATGATATGTATGTATGCATGCAATGTTTTCAAGGATCTCGCGGGGTAGACAAGAAAATTGTTAGAATTGGAATCTGGTGACTTGATTAAAGGAACTTCATATTGTTGAGAGTCTTTCTTCAAGAGTCAAGGCTCACCATATCGAGTGGGTCATAGCCCCTGACTATTTTGTCTAGAGGAAAATAAATCCTCTTTGCCCCTTGCTAGACGTTTGATTCGTCATGACCTGCATCACAAGCCCTTGAGATCCTTGAAATGGGTTAAGATGTATGCAATGGTATGATGTTATGGTATGCATGGGGTAATGTAAGTAACCCTGTTATGAGTCCCAATTAAGGACTGCAAACCAAAACCTGCAAGAAACTCAAGTAAAACCTGTCATGAGTCCCAATTAAGGACTATAAACAGAACCTGCAAGTAGTTAGTACACCCTGTTATGAGTCCCAATTAAGGACTATCAACAGAAACCTGCAAGGAACTTAGTAAACTCTGTCCTGAGTCCCAATGAAGGACAAAAACAAACCTGCAAGTAGTTCATGTGTCAGTTAAAGCATGCAAGTAGTCAAGTTGGAAGGCACACAAGTCACACCGGAGAAACCCTTAGAGTTCAGGCCAACATGGGGTCTGGGTATTACCCTCTTGAAGTTGGTGGGTTCAACCTGTCCTATTAGAAGTAACCGGGTTCTAAGGGTCCCAATATCACGGGATTGATTTCATTGTTCATCGTTTCGATTTAGCCACTGAACTGGCGACCGAAATATTCCAGGAAAGCAACCCTCAATTGGGTGTAGTATCGAGTATCAACCAACCTCGGACTGCACCAAAGTTAGTTATCTCACTACCCTAAAGAGGCCAAGATAGTTCAATTAAGGTTCCTAAGGTCTGTTGATGCTTCACGACACCATGCGGAGGCCCCGTACTCTCCTTGACTGAACTCAAGGGTTACCGGTACACACCAAAGTGCCACATCAACATAGCATACTGTTTCAACCATGTCGGTATACCCCGCACAGTTCCCTCACAGCCTTGTTGCTACTTTCTAAGAAGGTATCCCCAGATCCGGGTTAGGATCTATAGAACTCCCAAGACAGTCCCATAATTTAAAGCAATCAAATCAATACAATTGAAAACACAGTTATGAACTAACCCTAAGGTACACCTCACTTTACGTTTAGTCCCCAGTAGAGTCGCCAGTTCTGTGAACGGTGGATCTGGAACTGACTGTTTAACGCTGGTTCGCGAAATGTCGCGGAAGCAAGAGTCGCCACCGTCTTTTATTTTCTCCAAATGGAAAGGACAAAAGCACATAAAAATTCCTTAAAGAGATTGCTCTCGGTTCGGGAGGTAGATTATAGAAAGGGAAGGTGTTAGCACCCTTTCTATCCATGGTTATCCATGGGCTCTTAGATACTTGCTCATTTGTGTTTTCAAAATGGTTTGTTTGCTTTTCAACTGTGGGTTTTAAAAAGTTTCTTTGAAAATTTCAGTTCGACTCTTGTATCGGTCCTCAAGAGTGTTTGAAAAATTGCTTTCGAAAGCTTTTGAAAAGGTGTCGGTGTGAAAAGTATTTTTGAATTTTGTTTTGCAATTTAGAGCAAGTATCAAGAGTCGTCTACCTACCCTAAGGAATTCGTCTGTGTAAATGTCCTTTAAAGTAATGCCATCCCACCATTGAGAGGTAGGTAGCACCACCGTTGGAGGTGTTCGGGTCAATTAGAGGTTCGGGACATGGTGATCACCAGAGCAATAGGAAGACACCTTAGAAGCTACCCTCATGCCAGGTTCCCGGATCATGAGGACTTACTAAGACATCCTCTACTCGACGATCACCTTTCGAGGCAAGGCAACAGTGAGGCGTACCCTAGGGGTGGTGTGTGAATTGTGTGTCATTTTCAGATATTTTTGTCTTTTGTCATGTTATTGGTGATCTAGCGTTTGTTTTTATTTTTGTCCATTCATTCTTTCATGCCTTGATTAACAGTTAAAAATTGCGAGAAATAAAAAGTTCTAAAGCTATTACAAAAGGCGCGGGTCCACATCGCCAAAATTTCCAGGACCCGATTTGACAGAAAATAAAGAATTAAAGAAAAGTAAAGTGCAAGAAATTAATTACACGGCTTTGGGAGAGATACATAAAAATCATACGAAAAAGAAATAAATACGCGAATTAAATAAGAATTAAAAAACGAGGGCGTTGGACCTTTTTTTGCAAAATTAAATTAAATGATGAAATTAATTAAAATTAAAAAGAAAAGGAATTGTTTTTTGGTATTTTTTGGTATTTAGGAGAATTTAATGCAATTAAACCTAATTCTACAATTTTTATTTTATTATGAAAACATATTAAAGTTTAACCTAAAATTAAACCTAATTATTTTACATGCAATTTTAATTTATAAAAGTAAATAATATTAAATATTTAATTACTATGAAAGAAAAGAAAAAAAGGAATAAAAATTATTATAAACCCTAATTCTACCAATTTTAGGTTTTTTATTAAAAAAAATGTTAAGATTAAACCCTAAATTAAAACTAAGTGAATTAATGCAATTTATTTACAAAAAAATATTAATTAAATAAAAATATTAATTTTTTGTCTTTTATGATTTTTTTGTGTTTTTTATATTATTATGAAAATATTAAATTAAAGAATTAAAAAAAGATTAATTAAAACAAAGAAAAGAAAAGATATAAAAAGTTAAAAGAAACAAACTGGAGGGGGGTGTTGTCCCCAAATGGAGGACTTATTGTAGTAATTCTGGGCCCAATTATCCCTGGCCTCTTTGACTTTTCAGGACACGTGTGAGATCTCTGACTAGGGTCCACCATGCTCTCCAGATCATGGCCCTTTGATTGACCTCAGGGTGTACGTGGAAGGCTTGATTTTGAAGGCGTACGGTGGTCCACTACATTGAAACTGCATATGAATTTTAAATGAAAAACAATATGAAAGGGGGTGGGGACCTGGGGCTCGAACCCAGGTCCCAGGGGTTACCACTAAGCGTGCTGGCCATTCGTGCTACGTTGTTCATCTGCATATGAAATAATTAATAAATATAATAAAACAAACACGCGTTAATGCTTTGTTTTTCGCGCGAAAGTTTAAACCGCCCAATTGTTCCTTGCCACCTAGTCATCTTCTTCATTGTTTATTTTTTTCTGAAACATAAAGAACATAGGCCACGATTTTTACATCGTTCCCTTAGGCCAGTTTCTGAAAAATAACGAATAGCCCCTGGGGCCTCATAAATTAGGCGCGAGGGTTGGGTCTAGATCGTCCAAGCATGATTGATTCAATGGTCTAGGTTTTGAGTGCCAATTTTTCCTTAAATGAAAAACCCCAATTCACAGTTCTGCAAACCCTAAGATACGACAATGGTAGATTCTCCAATAATGCGCAAAAACACAATTAAACTGCACAGTTAGCTTCAGAATTGCATAATGAACATAAATCACATGTTAAAAATTGCTAAATGCGCATGAATTGAGATGCAAGAATATGAAATTTTCTCTGTACAGGTTGCAATCGTGTTACCTATTTAGGGCGTTAGAATGATTGATTTCGATTGGAAATCCTTCCTTGAAGCTTCAGGAAGGTGATGGCACAAGTCTTTTGCCTTGAATCGTCCTCTAACCTGGTTTTCAGATTTGAGTTTTTTCACCAAAAACTCAAGTTTTCTTTTCTATGTCTGGCGCAGCTTCTTGGACTTGAAGTGTGAAGAGGAGTTGTTGGAAATGTCTTTCTCTTCAAAATGAGCTTTGGATGGAATTTTTCTGATAATCCATGTGAAAGTTATGCCCTGGTCAAGTTACAGTTGACTTTTTCAACTGTCCAAATAAGGAAACTTTTGCATCTTGATGATTTTTGAGCCAAGCTTTGAGAATCATGATCAAGCATTGATCAAATGATGTTTGTGGCTTCAAAATGAGATGTTGACCAAAAATTTGGACTTTTGACTGTCAAATGACCATTTTGCCCCTACAGTTGACTGTAGTGCAATTAGGGTTTTGACTGTGCAATTTTGTGCTGAAAGTCTTGAAACTTTGTATGAGGATGCTTGACCATATTTGTAGGCATGTGAGACTTGATTGGACCCTTGGAAACTTCATTTTCTTGATCAGAACAAAAACCCTAATTTTGACTGTTTAGGATACCCTTGCATTGTGCAACCCTTGGAGAATTTTGCAGCTTGACTTGGCAATTTCTTGAAGAATATGGGAGGGCAAATTTTGGAGTACAACAAATGGCAAAACACTCCTGGGAACTCCTGCAAGATGTTTGAATGAAAAACACGCCTTGAATTGGCCTGGAGTGCAAAGATAAGTTTTCACTTTTTCTTGAAATTTCTCAATATGCTATGGCTTTTTTCTGCAGCTTTTTCACGTCCATGAGGTTAGGATTTGCTTGCATATATATAGGGGAAACGAATTAGGTCAAAAAATTGAGCAAGAATCCATTGCAATGATGATTAGATCTTTGATTGAAAATCAAATATTTTTGATTTTTCATGATTGGTAAATGTTGCCAAATATGGATGTTTTGTATCTTTGACTTGGTACACGAATTTGCCATCATATCTTGACCATATTTGCTTCACAAATTGATTGAAAAATCAAATCTTGCATTTTCTTACAATTTAAATTGATTAAATGAATTAATATTAATTAAAAATCCAATTAATCAATAAAAATAAGAAAATAAATTCAATTAAGCTTGATGGGTCGTGCATAGGTCATGGATGAAGTTTCAACAAGAGATTTGAGGCCCATTAGCAAAAATGAGGTGTTTTGAGCAAAGTTGACTTTTGCAAATTCATAAAAATTTCCCAATTTCTCCAATGCATATCTTGCTCAATTTTGATCATATGACCATGTTCTTGGACATTTTGGAAAGCTATTGAAGTCCTCTAACCAATTCCTTTGGTCCCATGTCATTTGGATTTACCAATCTCAAGTTATGGTCTTTTACTTAAAGTGCACTTTTGTTGACTTTTGAATTTGACCTATAATGTAGAAATTGATAACTTTTTGTGAGAGGATTTCTTGGACTTGGAATGTGAAGATGGATTGTAGGAAATTTCATCCCCTTCAAAATGAGCATTGGATGGAATTTTTCTGACAAACCATGAAAAAGTTATGCCCTAGTCAAGATACAGTTGACTTTTCTACTGTCCAAAAATAGTAACTTTTTGCATCTTGATGATTTTTGAGCTATTCTTGTGGAATCATGATCAATACTTGATCAAATGATGATTGTGAACTCAAAATAATATGTTGACCAAAAATTCTGACTTTTGACTGCAAAATGACCATTTTGCCCCTGCAGTTGATTGTAGGTTAAATGGAGCTTTTGACTGTGCAAATTGGCACTGTGAGTCTTGAAACTTGGCATATAGATGCTTGAGGATTCATATAGGCCTATGAGACTTGATTGAACCATTGAAAACCTCAAATTCCTTGAAAGAACCAAAACCCTAATTTCAGCTGTCTTCGGAGATGATTTGACTGTACAATCCTTGATCAATCTTGAGCAATTTGAGGATCATTCTTGACAAATCTTGAGGAATATGGGAGGGAAAATTTTGGGGTACAACAGTTGCCCCTGTTCAATCTTCTTAAACCTGAGGATGTAGATTGGCTTGCGTGCATTTCGTGATCCGAAGGTGGAAGATGATTGAACACTAAAGTGCCCAGAAATTTGCACTCGCATGGTGTTGTATCAGCAATGTGATGTCAGGAATGGGCTTACAGATGCCATTTGGATAGATGATGGATAGGAGGATGGGTTATAGATGCCATTTGGAGATTGTTCGTTGAGTTGTAACCTGGTAGGTTGAAAGAAGGAACCTGTGTAGGGTTACTTGATGATGAGTCCGTGTAAAACTGCATCTTGGAAGAGAAGGAACCGGTGTAGGGTTGCCCGATGATGGTCAAGTAGATAGTTGTCCTGTCTGGTTTCAGGTATTAATATACAATCCGTCGTCCATAGATTTTTCCTAGCTTGTTACAGGTATTGATCTGGAACTTGAAAAAGGTTGGCCGATGAGATAGTTGTCCTGGCTGGTTTCAGGTATTAATCTCTGACCTGAGAAAGAAAGATAGTTTTCCTGGCTTGCTACAGGTATTAATCTTCAATCTCTTCAATGTAGATAACTTTCATGTCTGGTTTCAGGTATAGATCTACAATCAATCGTCCACAGATTTTTCCTGGCTTGTTATAGGTATTGATCTGGAACTTGAAAAAGGTTTGGTTAACGAGATAGTTGTCCTGGCTGGTTTCAGGTATTAATCTCTGACTTGAGAAAGCAAGATAGTCTTCCTGGCTTGTTACAGGTATTGATCTTCAATCTCTTCATATAGGTAACTTTCCTGTCTGGTTTCAGGTGTTAACCTATAATCAGTCGTCCACAGATATTTCCTGGCTAGTTACAAGTGTTAATCTGGAACTTAAGAAAAGTTTGGTCGAGATAGCTTTCCTGGCTGGCTTCAGGTATTAATCTCTGACCTGAGAAAGAAAGATAGTCTTCCTGGCTTGTTACAGGTATTGATCTTCAATCTCTTCAATGTAGATAACTTTCCTGTCTGGTTTCAGGTATAGATCTACAATCAATCGTCCACAGATTTTTCCTGGCTTGTTACATGTATTGATCTTGAACTTGAAAAAGGTTGATAGTAATCATCTTTTGATTGACCTTTTCCTGAAAAGGCAAAACATTAGTTGTATGCGATGTCATGATGTATGAGATGCATGATGCTCTCGAAATGAGATCGTGTCGTATCCATTTTGTCATGCATGAAATGCGAAATGTTTATGAATGTATTTTCGTTGGGGAAAATAAATCCTTGACAGATGCCGGGGAGTTTGTTAAATCCTGGGTTGATGTTGAATAGTAGAGTTATTCGTTTCCGCTGGGGATGATGAACGAAGAAGATTGCAAGAATAAACCGGTAGGAGAAGATGACTCCGTTGGGGGATAAACCTGGTGAAGAGATTACTGTGCAGGGAATTACTCTGTGGGAAGAGATGCTTCGCTGAGATTTTAATGATAACTTCGCTGGGGATTCCGTTGATAAGCTCTGTTGGGGGATTTTGGTGAACTCCGCTGGGGGATATAAAGGACTTCGCTGGGGGATGATCTTTCAGTTGCAACTTGCTGAGGATAACCCAGTTAGACTCTGGTGGGGATAACCTTTGTACTCTGCATGGGACAAGCTTCCAGAATCTACTGGGGGAGATGATTCAACTCTGGTGGGGAAGCCTTTTTTAGACTGCGCTGGGAAATGGCTCCACTGGGGGTATCTTGTATTCCGCCGGGGAACATTCTTATATTTCATCGAGGAATGTTAAGAACGTCGGGGATGCTTGCTGAGGAATATTTGTATACTCTTCTAGGGAATATTAAGATCTTCTGGGGGTACCCAACTTTTCCAGGACTGATGGTAGACCCATTCTACTTGGGAGAGAGTATTGCTGACTTGCTGGGGATACTGTGCCTTTTTAGGGCTGATGGGAGGCCAACTCTGCTTGGGGAGAGTATTGCTGAATCTTGTCTTACTCTGAGGGGAGTGAAGTTATCTTGGTCATGTTCTTCAGCTGAACTTACCTTGGTACCTCGGTGGACAGAGCAACTAGATCGCTTAGAAAATTCTTATTGCCCCTACTTCTAATGTCACCCGTAATTAGTCCTTTGTTTCGCATGCAAATATTTATGAGTAGCAATTAATGTCAAATGCATATATCAAAAATGAACATTGGATGTTCTTTGCAAACCAAAACAGATAAAGGAAAAACAATTTGCAATTTGTCTGAAAAATGAATTTGTATTGATTTTGAATTTTTGCCTATAAATAGGCGTTTTTTGTACAGGAGGCCGACGTTCTAGTAAGAGAATGCCGCCGAACAAAATAGAGTTTATACAATTTGTGAAAAGGAAAACAAAACAGCTATGTGAAAAATCCCACTGGGTTCCAACTCTGCTATCGCCTTTATGTCTTCAAGCGTCTCATCACTTTGCTGCTTAGTTGAAGATGAATCTGATTGACTGGTGCCGTCTGAGCCTGATGGTCGATACTGAAGTCTGGATGCAGGGTGATCCAATGAGACATAATATTACGCTTATCCCTAACTTTTCCCTGGACCTCCCTTTCAGGTTTTCAGTCCACCGGGATACCCATTTTTGCCCAAGCCGCCTTTTCAGGTTTTCGACTTGTCGGGTGTACAGATTTTTTTTTATTTTCATCCCTTATTTTTTCCCGAACCCTTTTGGTTCGCCGGGAAGCCCTTATTTTTGCCTAGGCCAGTCGACCTAGTAGGTCTTTAATCATGCGTAGTATCTTTTTACTATGTCTGCATTGGCGGGGTGAGGAAGGTCGTCACCATCCATGGTGGTTAATATCATTGCTCCTCCTGAGAAGATGTTCTTAACCACAAATGGCCCTTCGTACGTAGGGGTCCATTTGCCCCTGGGATCACCTTGAGGTAGAATGATGCGCTTGATTACCAGGTCCCCAACTTGATACTCTTGTCGTCTGACTTTCTTGTTAAATGCCTTGATCATCCGTTTTTGGTACGTCTGACCATGATAAATAGCAGTGAGTCTCTTTTCGTCGATTAGGTTCAGTTGATCAAGCCGAGTCTGGATCCAGTAATCTTCTCTCAAACCTGCATCCTTCATGATCCGGAGAGAGGGTATCTGAACTTCAATGGGCAGGACTGCCTCCATGCCGTATACCAAGGAAAAGCGTGTTGCCCCTGTTGACGTCCGTGCTGAGGTATGGTACCCATGGAGAGCAAACGGTAACATCTAGTGCCAATCTTTGTAGGTCACTGCCATCTTCTGCACAATCTTCTTAATGTTCTTATTAGCTGCTTCTACATCCCCATTCATCTTCGGCCGGTAAGGAGAAGAGTTGTGGTGTTGTATCTTGAATTGCTCGCAGAGCTCAGTGATCATCTTGTTGTTGAGATTGGTACCATTATCCGTAATGATCCTCTCTGGTACACCGTATCGACAGATCAGGTTGTGCCGAATGAACCGTGCCATGACGTTCTTGGTTACGGTGGCAAAGGAAGCTGCTTCAACCCACTTCGTAAAGTAATCAATTGCTACCAGGATGAAGCGGTGCCCGTTGGATGCCGTAGGTCTGATCTCGCCGATCATATCAATGCCCCACATTGCAAAAGGCCAAGGTGCTGTCAAGACGTTCAAAGGAACTGGAGGAATGTGCACCTTATCAGCATAGATCTGGCATTTGTGACATGTCCGAGAATGCTGATAACAGTCGGCTTCCATTGTGGACCAGTAATATCCTGCCCGAAGGATTTTCTTTGCCATGGTATGTCCACTGGAATGCGTTCCGAAGGTACCTTCATGAAGTTATGCCATGATCCTTTCTGCTTCGATCTTATCCATACAACGCATTAAGGTTGAATCATGGTTTCGTTTGTACAGAATGTCATTGCTGAGGAAGAACTTTGCCGCGAACCTTCTCAGAAACTTCTTGTCATTAACGGATGCACCCTCGGGGTATCTTGAGCTTCAAGGTACCTCTTTACTTCATGATACCAAGGCTTTTCTGTTATTTCTTCGGTCTCAAGATCACAGCAATGTGCAGGTTCATCCAATTTCCAAATAATGATCCGGGGAGCCTCGCTGTCCCATTTTACTTTGAACATAGAAGACATCGTAGCCAGCGCGTCCGCCAACTGATTCTCCTCTCTTGGGAAGTGTTCGAAGGTTATCTCCTCGAAATGGGGGATCAACGTCAATACATACTCCTTGTAAGGAATAAGATTTGGGTGTTTCGTATCCCACTCGCCTTTGATCTGACTGATCACGAGAGAGGAATCTCCGAAGACACTCAGAAACTTGATCCTTAGGTCAATTGCAGCTCGAAGACCCATAATGCAGGCTTCATACTCCTCCATGTTGTTGGTGCAGTTGAAACATAGTCGGGCGGTAAGTGGAGTATGAGAGCCCTTAGGAGATATTATCACATCGCCAATACCATTACCCAAGGCGTTCGAGGCTCCGTCAAAGTGCATAGACCATCGGGATCCTTCCTCAGGTCCTTCATCCGGTCCAGGTACTTCACAATCAGTCACTACCATGATATTCTCGTCTGGAAATTCAAAGTTCATAGACTGGTAATCATCCACTACCTGATGTGCCAAATGGTCTGCCAACACACTTCCCTTGATTGCTTTTTGAGTCGTGTACTGGATGTCATATTCAGTCAAGATCATCTGCCATCTTGCTATTCTTCCGGACAAGGCAGGCTTTTCGAAGATGTACTTGATTGGATCCATTTTTGAAATCAACAGAGTAGTGTGAGTCAACATATACTGTCTCAGCCGGCGAGTAGCCCATACCAAAGCGCAGCAAGTTTTCTCGAGCAGTGAGTATCGGGTCTCGCAGTCGGTAAACTTTTTGCTAAGGTAATAAATAGCGTGCTCTTTTCGGCCAGACTCGTCATGCTGACCCAGCACACATCCCATTGAGTTGTCCAGTACTGTCAAGTATAAGATTAGAGGTCTTCCTTCAACTGCTGGCATAAGAATGGGTGTCTCTTGGAGATACTCTTTGATTCTTTCGAAAGCAGCCTGGCATTCATCGTTCCAACGTACTACTTGATCTTTCTTCAGTAGCTTGAAGATTGGCTCACAGGTAGCAGTTAGGTGCGAGATGAATCAGACAATGTAGTTCATACGTCCTAGAAAGCCTCTGACTTCTTTCTATGTCTTGGGAACTGGCATATCTTGTATGGCTTTCACTTTGTTAGGGTCCACTTGAATACCTTTGTTGCTCACGACGAAGCCTAGCAGTTTTCCAGATCTCACCCCGAAGGTGCACTTGTTCGAGTTTAATCTCAGCTTGTACAACTTCAATCGGTCAAACAGCTTCTGTAGATGGTCAAGGTGTTCCTCCTCAGTTTGGGACCTTGCAATCATATCATCGACGTGTAATTCGATCTCATGATGGATCATGTCATGAAACAGAGCAACCATGGAACGCTGATACGTTGCCCTAGCATTTTTCAACCCAAACAGAATGACCTTGTAGCAAAAGGTGCCCCACTGAGTAACAAAAGTGGTCTTCTCCATGTCTTCAGGAGCCATCTTGATTTGGTTATAACCGGAGAAACCGTCCATGAAGGAGAAGACCTTATGCGTAGCAGTGTTGTCAACCAGAACGTCGATGTGAGGCAGAGGGAAGTCATCCTTAGGGCTCGCCCTGTTCAAATCTCTGTAATCAACATACATTCTGACCTTACCATCTTTCTTCGGCACCAGAACCATGTTGGAAACCCACTGAGGGTAAGAAGTTACTGCTAGAAAACCGGCGTCAAATTGTTTCATAACCTCAGCTTTGATTTTCTCGGACATCTCGGGGCGCATACGGCGAACCTTCTGTTTTACCGAAGGGCATTCTTCCTTGGTAGGCAGGTGATGAACCACAATGTCGGTATCCAACCCAGGCATATCTTCGTAAGACCAAACAAAGATTTCCACGTAGTCATGCAGCATCTGAATCAACCGTTGTTTCACACTAGACTCCAGATTGGCACCAATCTTGACTTCCTTTCTGTCTGTCTCGGTACCCAGGTTTACCGTTTCCACTGGCTCTTCATGTGGCTGAATGGCCCTCTCTTCCTGAAGTAACAGTCTTGCAAGCTCACCAGGCACTTCGCAATCATCCTCACCTTCGTCTTCGGCTAAGTTGATCGGATTTTCGAAGTCATAACTGGCAGTAGCAGAGTCGTTACCAGTGAGATCCAGAGTGGATTGGGACCTGTATATGTGAGTGTGTGTAAATAGCTGTTTTGCAATATATAATAAAGAAAGACAAGGAGCTCAAGATTTGAAATGCAAAAAACGTCCAATGCTTTTATTAATGATATATGAAAATGACACACAAAAGCCCTCACAAATGAAGCCACGGTGCCCTGGGTAAGACACTGGGCCGTAAAGTTTCACAATATTGTCTGTTACAAATTCAAAACAAAGGAGTTCATTACTGGGTAACAAAAGTAATAGGGATGAAGTATTTGGCTGTCCAGTTGCTTGGTCCACCGTTGGTTGTAGGGTAGATCCAGCTGTCGAATTCAGATTCCTCCACGTCATCTTCAATGGCATTTACTCCCGAGTTGCTGATGAACACAAGAGGTCTTCCAATCCTTTCCCTATGAACAGCCTTTTGAGCTTCTGCAGTGAAACCCAAACCAAACTTGTCAGTCTTCTGAGTGAAATCCGGAAGTCGGCCCCAGTTTGCGAACTCACCCTTCTCAACCACAGCCCGGGCATCCTTTAAGGAAGCCATCTTCAAAGGAGAATCTTCAATCACAGTCTCGGCTGACGCCAGTGTTTGAGGAACCTCTTCAAAGTGCTGGAATTGAGTCTCAATGAATTCCCCATCCATCTCTATGTACCAGAATGAGTTGAGGTGGCTGACCATGTATTCTTCCTCTCCTTGAACTGTCATGATCTTCCCTTTGACCGGGTATTTCAACTTCTGATAGAGTGTGGAGGTCACCGCTCCAGCTTTATGGATCCATGGACGACCCAGCAAACAAGAGTAGGATGGTCGGGTGTCCATCACATACAATGTAGAGTCAAAAACCTGAGAACCAAATCTGATTGGAATGTCAACCTCACCATGTACCATCCTTTTAGACCCGTTAAAGGCCCGGACAACAATGTTACTTGGCTTTAGTTCCAACCCCTCGCAATCCAACCTGTCTAGAGCTTTCTTGGGCAAGACATTCAATGAGGACCCAGTGTCAACCAACACATGTGCAAGAGTAGTTCCCCTGCATTCAATGGAGACATGCATGGCATCGTTATGGTTCTTCCCTTTAGCAGTCAGATCAGCGTCGGAGAAACCCAAACCATTATCAGCAGTTAAGTTGGCCACACAATCGGTAAATTGATCAGCTGATGTCTCTTGTGGAACATGGGCAGTCTTCAGGAAGGTAATCAGAGCCTTGGCATGGGCCTCTGAACACAATAACAGTGATAGCATAGAAATTTTTGATGGGGTGTGTCCCAGTTGCTCAACTACGTTAAAATCACTCTTCTTGATGATCTTAAGAATCTCTTCCATCTCCTGTTTGGAAGCTTCAACATTGACGGTATATGGTGCCTCCGTCGGGGCAGGCATATCAGTAGCGATCCCTTTGCCCCGAGCGTAAGATGATTCGGCAGCAGGGGTAGAAATAGGAACTTGGTCAGGAAGAGACATAGGCACACTTGCAGGTGTGATGACAATAGGTCTCTGGATAGCTGGTGGTGCAATATCTGGTGAGAAAAGTCTACCGCTGCGGGTGACTTTGGAAGGCCCGGTGATGTTGCTGATGTCGGTACTAGTATCAAACTCTTGTTTAACTCCGAGCACATAAACATCTGCCCCATAGTGCCACGGGACAGCTTTGTCAGATGTATATGGGATGGGCCCCGAAACAGTGATGATTATGGGTGCAATCTTCTGAACAGGCGTAATTTTGACAGGCTTCCTCGGGGGAGCCTTGGTAGAATTGTTGAAAATGGTGACAATGGACACTTCTTCAGTAGGGGTAGCAGGAACATCAATCTTCTCAAATAGGATTTCTTTATTATCCATTAGGTTTTGGATGTCTGACTTCAAAAAAAGGACAACCAGTAGGCGAAACAGAACATAGATGGCAACTTTACTACATCCCGGAAATAAACCGGCTAGCAACAGGTTCCTCTTGACGGTCAACATAGGAGTAACAATGTCATCCACAAAGGATACAAACAGGTCTTCCTCTACAACATTCACTCCATGCTTGGGCATGGGAGCAGTCACAACATTGGGCCTTTCGGGCGCTTTGAACTCAATCTCTTTAGCATCAATTAGGTCCTGAACCTTATTCTTCAGAGCCCAACAATCATCCGTAGTATGCCCCGGGCTGTCAGAATGATAAGCGTAGCGGGCGTTAGGATTGTACTTTGGAGATGTTGTGTTTACAACCTTCGGAGCTTCTTTTATAGTCACCAGATTGGTTGTCAGTAACTGCGAAAATATCTGGGACAAGGTCATGTTGAGGCGAGTGAACTGCCTTCGGGGTCTCTCACTCCTTTGTTGGTTGTGATGCTGAGGAGCAGCAACAGGCTTTGAAATAACCACCGCGTTGACAGCTTGGCGGCGTTCCAGTCTATTCTGTCTCCTTGAACCATAGACAACACTAGATTCCTTCTTGAATGGTTTCTTCTCAGTGCTCGAGGAGGCACCTTTCTGTATCTTTCCAGACTTGATACCAACTTCAATTCTCTCACCAGTCAAGATAAGGTCTGTAAACCCGGCAGAAGAATTTCTAATCAAATGATTGAAGAATGGACCAGACAGGGTCCCCAAGAACATATCCACAAGTTCACGGTCAGTCAAAGGTGGCTGCACCCTTCCAGCCAGATCTCTCCATTTTTGGGCATATTCTTTAAATCCTTCACCCGTCCCTAGTGACATACCCTGGAGTTGGGTACGCGTAGAAGCGAGGTCAGAATTATACTGATACTGATTATAGAACGCAGTAGCCAGATCCTCCCAGTTACGAATACTGGCTCCATCCAGCTGAGAGAACCATTCGAGTTGAGTCCCTGAAAGACTATCCTGAAAGAAATGGATCCACAAATTCTTGTCAGCAGTGTAAGGTTGGATCTTCCTTACATACGACCAGAGGTGTAGCTTTGGGCAGGAGGCTCCATCGTATTTGGCAAAAGCAGGTGCCTTAAACTTATGGGGAATCACCACGCCAGAGGATAAGCCTAGGTCTCCAAAGTCCAGCCCGGGCACATTCTGTATCTCCATAGCACTTAGGCGGTCCTCTAGCTGTTTGTACCTATCCTCAGCAGGAGGGTATTGTTCCTCATCATAATCCGTCTCGTTGTCGGAGACCACGGGACTAGGAACCCTTCTTTATTGGGGGTTGTCTTTTCCTACAGATGAAGTAGTCAGATCAACCTCATTCTGCAGTCCATTCCCAAATCTGCGTCCAGTGTTGAACAAGACGATCCTCTTCTTCTTCTTCTTCAGAATCAGGGTCTTCAACTGTTGTTGACCCTTGGCTAGACTCATAACCAACTCTTGGAACTGGGCATTCTGGGCCTGGAGGGCCTTGATAGCTTATTCAATGGAAGGTTCAGTAGACATGATGATTGCTGAAATAAACAGCGAAGAAGATAAGTGACCTATAAAAAGGGTAGCTGTTATGCATATGATGAAATGAAATGCGTATGATTTATGTTTTCAAAGACAATCGGGTTTCAACTTTTTAGACAAAAAAGGAAACACAATTGATTAGATTTAACTTTGGAATTTAAATTGTTCAACAGATTTCCCTTAGGAGTTACAAGAATGAAAATACTGAAAAGTAACTGTAAAAGAAAATATAAAGGTCCATCAATGCTCCCATGGCCTCTTCTTCTCAGTGCAGATATAATCATTCAGGATCCGCTCGTTCTCCAATTGCTTTGTCAGCTTCTGGATCTTCTGTTCCTGTTCGTTGAACCTTTCCCGATAAGAATCCCATTCTTCCTGCAGTTGCGCCCAAGACCTCTTTAGTGTACCAATATCAGTGGGTATCTGAGGATGGAGAACAGTTGGAGGAACCCCGTCTTTATCAGCAATTTCAAGAGTAATAGGCCTGACAACTTCGTATGGCATACCTAACTTCTGAGCACGGATGCGGACCCATCTGAAGTAGGATTCCATTGGTAGAGAAGTCTTTGGTCCCAACTCATGTGGGTCAGCTTTGTGAATTCTATCCCAAGCCCGGATGAATCTACGACGCAGCTCATCACTATCTACCTGAAACTCAAAACTGATGTGAGGTATCAACATCTCATGAGGCCCTTCTCTTCTGGCTCTTCCAAACTGACGAAGAGCTAAACATGGGTTATAAGAGATTCCTCCCTGAGTTCCGATCAAAGGAACATTAGGATACTCTCCGCAACGATCAATAACAGCCACCTCATCCAAACCTCTGAGAGTCCAAATAATATCATTATCAGTAAGAGACATTATCCTATGAGCCCAGCCCCTTCCTTCTTTGTTCTTAAGTACGAACTTAGGGAGGTGCGAAATAAACCACCTCACCAATAAAGGAGAACAACACCACAAAGTTCCCCGTATTCGGGCAGTACGAGCATAGAGTTGTTGCAGGATATCACCCAAGAGAGTAGGTACAGGGTTCCGAGAGATGAAGATCCTTATGGCATTGACATTAATGAAGGTATCAGGATTTGGAAACAACACTAGACCATAGATTAAGAGAGCCAGGATGTCTTCGTACGCCCTGAAGTCTAAGTCATTCCAGAAACTATTAGCTTTGCCAACCAGAAACTTAGCCAAAAAGCCCTTAACTCCACTTCTAGTCTCCCAGTTAGCCATTACCTCTTCTTTGGTCAAGGGAAGGGCTGCATCAATCTCTTCAGGCCTAAGAGTCTTTTCCCAACCGGTGAATGGAGTTTGTTCCAAAACAGGGATACCAAGCAAATCAGAGAATTCTTCCAGGGTAGGGACCAACTGGAAGTCTTGAAAGGTGAAGCAATGGTATAGCGGATCATAAAATTGGGCCAGGACGCTCATCAATTGTTGGTCCCACTTTGAAGTGACTAAACCGAGAAGAGAACCATGCCTCTTGATGAAGGAAGTAGTGTTTGGAATCCTATCAACCAATTATGTAAGCAAAGCAGGTGGTTTAACAAAGTTGAGCCGGATAGTGTTCCTTTGCATGGGCATCATGATGTCCTACAAAATAGAGCAAAGATGAAACCCTCTTGTCTTTGAAATGGGTTAGTCCTTATGCAGGATGCATGCAATGGTATGATGTTATGATGTCATGATAAAGGCACACCACAAGTATTCACAAAAGGCAAACATGGTAAAAGCACACAAGTCACACCAAACAGCCCTTAGAGTTCAGGCCAACATGAAGTTTAGGTACTACCCTCTTTCAGTTTCAGTTGGTTAAGACCTGTCCTAAAAATAGTAACCGGGTTCTAGAGGATCTCAATATCACTGACTACCCTCAATCGGTTATAACTCCAGCTTAGCAACCTTTTCTTGCGGCCGGAACCATCGCGAGAGTTTAGCCTCAATGAGTGTAGTATACTGCTACTGTTCTATGGCCAAGTTGGTCAATTTAAGGTTCTAAGGTCAGTTAGTGCTTAATGACTCCTCAGAAGACCCATATTCTCCTCGTTCCAACACAAGGGATATCGGTACAGACCAAGGTGTCACACCAATGTAGCTACTGCTTCACCTGTGTCGGTCTACGCCGGACAGGTCCCTCACAGTTTATTGCTACTTACCTAAAGGGTATTCCCCAGATCCGGGTTAGGATCTATGAAACTCCAATACAAGCCCACAAAATTAAAGCATACAAGCATACAATTGAAAACATAGAATGATCTAATCCTAAGGTACACCTCACTTATATATGTCCCCAGCAGAGTCGCCAATTCTGTGATCGGTGGAAATAGAACTGATTGTTTTTAATGCTGGTTTGCGAAATGTCGCGGTAAGCAAGAGTCGCCACCGTCTTTTATTTTCTCCAACAAGGAAAGGACAAAAGCATAGCAAAATTCCTTTTCGAGATGTTTCTCGGTTCGGGAGGTAGATTATAGAAAGGGAAGGTGTTAGCACCCTTTCTATCCGTGGTTATCCACGGGCTCTTAGGTACTTTCTCACTATGTTTTCAAAATGTTTTTGCTTTTCTTGTGTTTATGGGTTTTGAAGAAGTTTGTTTTGAAAACTTCGATTTAACTCTTGTATCAGTCCTCAAGAGTGTATGAAGTGTTTGTTTGAAAACTTTTGTCAGAAAAGTGTATGTGCGAAAAGTATTTTTGTTTTAAAAGAGAAAGTATCCAAGAACCTCTACCTACTCAAAAGAAATTAAGCTGTGTAAATGTCCTTTAGAAAGTACTATCCCACTATTGAGAAGTAGGTAGCACCGTCGTTGGAGTTTCTGGTCAATTCGATTATAGGGACATGTGGTCACCAAAGCAATAGTAGGACGCCTTAGCGGTAACCCTAATATCTTAGATCATTTTTTTATCGAGGCAACCATTTTGAGGCAACTTTTTGATCTTTAGATAGGAGGGCGACCTCTAAAACACCCTATACTCAATGACCACGTCGAGGCAACCAAGTGAGGCGTACCCTAGGAGTGGCATGTGCGAGTGTGTCAGGATTCAGTTAAGTTATCTTTGCACATGTTATGGTGAGCTACGGGTTGATTTTAATTTCAGAGATAAGTCTTGTCATGCATAACCTAGTTAACATACATCTAACAGTTAATAGTTGCGGAAAATAAAGTTAAGCTATTACAAGGCGTCGGGTATTTACATCGCCAAAAACAAACCCTTGAAAAGTAAATTGCGGAAAATAAATGAAAAGCAATAAAAAGTCCCAATTAAAGCTATTACATCATCGGAGCAATTACATAATAATGGATAAAAAATAATAGGAATCAAAAATCACACGCGCGAGAAAAAATTTGAATCGGAGAAGTTCTTAGGGTTTTGACCCCTTTTGGAGAAAGAAAGAAGTTTTGATTATTTATGAATTAAATTAAATTAAACCTAATTAATTAATTAATAAAAAGAAATATTTTTGGCTTTTTAAGGGTTTTAAGGAAATAAAAAAATGATTAAAAGTTGTCAAGAACCCTAATTCTAATTTATTTTAAATTATTGTGAAAATATTGAAATTAACCTAATTAAAACAACTACATTAATTATATTAGTATTTATTTACAAAAATAAATAATTAAGGGTGAAATTAATAAATAATAATAAAAAAATATTATGTTTTTTGGTTTCTTATTTTATTATGAAAAAAAATTAATTTGGTTAATTAAGTGATAATAATAATAATTAATGGTAAAATAATTAAATGAAAAAATATAAAAGAATAATAAAAGAAGAATAAACCAGGGGGGTGCTGGCCCAAGTTAGGAGGTGTTTTTCTGGAATTTTGAAGCCCAATTGCTCAAGCCTGTTTGACTTTGATGATCATCCATGGCGCGTGTTGACTGGGAGTACGCTAGTCTTCCAATCTAGGCCACAGGATTTGAGTTTGAGGCCACTTGGCGCCTGGGAATTGGGAGCACATGGTGGAACTCACTTTGAAACCTGCATGTGATTATGTAAATAAAAATGGAATAAACGTTTTGGGGGGACCTGAGATTCGAACCCAGGTCCCAACGCTTCCAGGCCAACACACTCTCCACTCAACCACGCTGCTTTTCTTGTTATTGAAACAAGTGACAATTATTATATTAAGAAATTGGTCAATATGCTGTAGCACAAAAAAAACGCGCGTGTTTTCAAATTATCCAATGAGACACCAACACCTCATCATCTTCTTCATTGTACCTGCAAAAAGAATATTAGATAGCGGGGGTTTTTAACCCCCACTATATGCTTGCACGAATAATAGCGATTAGAGATACAGTACATATAAATATTTCGCGAGGGGTCCTTCTTGTTCGTCTTGGCCTAATGATTCCAACCATGTGTCTTAGGAGTCCTAATTTTTCCTGGATTGCAAAGCCCCAATTTCAAAGCTTAAGAACCCTAGAAATCGTTCATGGCATCTTGTGATTCAGTGCATTATAATTCAATTAAATGATACCATTAGCTTCATATGGTTCCTAGCAACACAAATCAATCAAGAGAACACGTTAAATATGCATGATTTAAGAGTTATGATTTTGGATAAAGATGGCAAACCGTGGTTCTGTATTCCTTGATTTCTTAAGCTTTGATGTCTGAATTTGATGGCAAAACACTCTTGGGAACTCCTGCAAGATGTTTGAATGAAAAACACGCCTTGAATTGGCCTGGAGTGCAAAGATCAGTTTTCACTTTTTCTTGAAATTTCTCAATATGATATGGCTTTTTTCTGCAGCTTTTTCACGTCCATGAGGTTAGGGTTTGCTTGCATATATATAGGGGAAACGAATTAGGTCAAAAACTTGAGCAAGAATCCATTGCAATGATGATTAGATCTTTGATTGAAAATCAAATATTTTTTATTTTTCATGATTGGTAAATGTTGCCAAATTTGGATGTTTTGTATCTTTGACTTGGTACACGAATTTGCCATCATATCTTGACCATATTTGCTTCACAAATTGATTGAAAAATCAAATCTTGCATTTTCGTACAATTTAAATTGATTAAATGAATTAATATTAATTAAAAATCCAATTAATCAATAAAAATAAGAAAATAAATTCAATTAAGCTTGATGGGTCATGCATAGGTCATGGATGAAGTTTCAACAAGAGATTTGAGGCCCATTAGCAAAAATGAGGTGTTTTGAGCAAAGTTGACTTTTGCAAATTCATAAAAATTTCCCAACTTCTCCAATTATTATCTTGCTCAATTTTGATCATATGACCATGTTCTTTGACATTTTGGAAATATCTTGAAGTCCTCTAACCAATGCCTTTAGTCCCATGTCATTTGGATTTACCAGTCTCAAGTTATGGTCTTTGACTTAAAGTGCACTTTTGTTGACTTTTGAATTTGACCTATAATGTAGAAATTGATAACTTTTTGTGAGAGAATTTCTTGGACTTGGAATGTGAATATGGATTGTAGGAAATTGCATCCCCTTATAAATGAGAATTGGATGGAATTTTTCTGACAAACCATGAAAAAGTTATGCCCTGGTCAAGATACAGTTGACTTTTCTGTTGTCCAAAAATAGTAACTTTTTGCATCTTGATGATTTTTGAGCTATTCTTGTGGAATCATGATCAATACTTGATCAAATGATGATTGTGAACTCAAAATAAGATGTTGACCAAAAATTATGACTTTTGACTGCAAAATGACCATTTTGCCCCTGCAATTGACTGTAGGTCAAATGGAGCTTTTGACTGTGCAAATTGGCACTGTGAGTCTTGAAACTTGGCATATAGATGCTTGAGGATGCATATAGGCCTATGAGACTTGATTGAAACATTGAAAACCTCAAATTACATGAAAGAACCAAAACCCTAATTTCAGCTGTCTTAGGGGATGATTTGACTGTATAATCCTTGATCAATCTTGAGCAATTTGAGGATCATTCTTGACAAATCTTGAGGAATATGGGAGGGCAAATTTTGGGGTACAACACTATCCTATGGGGAACAAGCAATGAGAGCGAAGTCGTGATCTCAATTTCTAAATTGAGTGACTCATCGATCAATAATTAAAGAAAATAATTACAATCCTATAGGGAACATGCACTGAGAGTGAAGTCGTGATCTCAATTTCTAAATTGAGTGACTCATCGATCAATAATTCAGGAAAGCAATAATAGTCCTATAGGGAACATGCACTGAGAGCGAAGTCGTGATCTCAATTTCTAAATTGAGTGACTCATCGATCAATAATTAAAGAAGACAATGAAAATCTATAGGGAACATGCATTGAGAGTGAAGTCGTGATCTCAATTCCTAAATTGAGTGACTCATCAATCAATAATTCAGGAAAGTAATGACAATCCTATAGGGAATATGAACTGAGAGCGAAGTCGTGATCTCAATTTCTAAATTGAGTGACTCATCGATCAATAATGAAAGAAGTAGACACAAACATAACACATATAACAAACAAAATGCAGAATGCCTATTACAGGTCTTTAAAGAAATCAGAGGGCCTCCTGACATATATCAGCAAAAAAGGTCCCATCGTGCAATAGAAATCAATAAAGAAGGGAAATAGTAAAAAGGAAATAGTGCAATACCAAACGGATAACTATCCATAGCAACTGAGAAAGAAGAAAAAATAAACCCAGAGAACTTCAAGCAATCTAGCATCAGTAGATAAATCAAGTCAGAAATTACGCCATCAAAATGTAAGTGTTATACCCCAAAATTTGCCCTCCCATATTCTTCAAGAAATTGCCAAGCCAAGCTACAAAATTCCCCAAGGGTTGTGCAGTGCAACAGTCTCCCATACAGTCAAAATTAGGGTTTTGAGTCTGATCAAGAAAAGGAAGTGTTCAAAGGCCCAATCAAGTCTCATATGCTTACAAACATGGTCAAGCATCCTCATACCAAGTTTCAAGGCATTCAGCTCAAGATTGCACAGTTAAAACCCTAAATTGCACTACAGTCAACTGTAGGGGCAAAATGGTCATTTGGCAGTCAAAAGTTCAAATTTTTGGTCAACATATCATTTTGAAGCCACAAACATCATTTGATCAATGCTTGATCATGATTCTCAAAATTTGGCTCAGAAATCATCAAAGATGCAAAAGTTGCTATATTTGGACAGCTGAAAAAGTCAACTGAAATTGACCAGGGCATAACTTTCACATGGATTATCAGAAAAATTCCATCCAAAGCTCATTTTGAAGAGAAAGACATTTCCTACAACTCATCTTCATACTTCAAGTCCAAGAAATGCTCTCACAAAAAGTTATCAATTTCAACATTATAGGTCATTTTCAAAAGTCAACAAAAAGGGACTTTAAGTCAAAGGCCATAACTTGAGATTGGTAAATCAAAATGACATGGGACCAAAGGCATTGGTTAAAGGACTCAAAGACCTTTCCAAAATGTCCAAGAACATGTGAAAAGCTTAAAAATTGAGCAAGTTATGCCTTGTAGAAGTTGGGAAATTTTTGTGAAATGGCAAAAGTCAACTATCCTTGAAAATCCAATTTTGACAAAAGGGCCCCATTTTTCTCACTTTGTTCATCCTTGTCATGCCACACACGTGTTCCATGGTTGATTTCAAGACCAAATATTGATTTTTTTATTTTATTTAATTTTTGATGATTTAATTCATTTTAATTCTTTGAAAATTCAAATAAAATTTAAAAACCAATGGAATAGTGTCAAATGAACTTGGACAATTCCTATGTATCATGAACCAACTCAAGAAATCAGGCTAGGGTTCATTTGCATACTAGGTCTAGGTTTTGGCTAAAAAGAAGGAAAATGGTTAATGGAAGAAACCCTAAGACCAATTCTTTCCCAAGCTTGAATTTAGGTCAAAAAACAAACCAATTCCCTTCCATGAGATGCATTGAGTCAAACCCTAACCATAGTGCAGCAAAAGGCTCGCTCAAAAGTGGATTGGAATTTTGAAAATTTGGACATAAAATGCAAATCTGATTTCAAAGCTAGGGACTTTTTCAAGCCTCAATTTTTTTCCCATTAGCATCCTGAGGCAACTCTGAACGCTTTTCAGTTCATAACATCAATCAAAACTCCTTGAACTGGTATCTACAAGTGAAACTGTACAGAAAATTTTTTGAATTCGTGTTCTTGATTCTAAGCATCCTTTTGCATTTTTAATTACATATTCATGTTCCTCACAAAGTTTCCAAGCTGTTCATGGTATTTAATTGCATTTTCATAAGCCATACACGATTTTACCATTTTCATGTTCTAGGGTTTTGTAGAGCTTAATTTAGGGCTTTTGTAAATAAGTGAAATCAGAACTCAAGACCATTGCTATCACACTCAGTACATCCAAACAAAAAGATTCCAGCCCTCGCGCTCAATTTATGAGCGTCGAGGACCTCTTCGCTATTTTCTGTTAGGTGGGATAAGGCAACGCGTGAAAACTGTGGCCATAGGGGTTTTGTTTCAGGGCACGCGAGGAAGAAGAAGTCGTGGCAGCCAATGATACGCTCATTTGAATTGCGCGCGTTTTCAAGTGCTATGCATTGGTTTTGTTTTTTTATTATTTTCTTACCATAATATGTTAACTAATGTTCAATGGCTCAGTGGCTAGGAAAACGCGCGTGTGACCTTCAAGACCTGGGTTCAAGTCCCAGGTCTTGCAGAATTCAATATTATTTTTCATTTCCAAATCCCATGCTTCACTAACTTCCAGGTACACCATATTCCCTCAGAGTCCAACCTCCACGTGTCTCAGGGCATCAGATCCATGGCCAATGTTCAAGATGCATCATACATCCAGTCAACTGCATCACATATGATTAGAAAAGTCAACCAATCCAAGCAAAAATGGGCCAGGCTTTTCCAATCAGCACCCTCCAAATTGGGGTTCCCCCCACCCTGGTTTGCCTACTTTGATTTTTTTTTTTATCTTTTTATTTATTATTTCAATTGTTATGTTTTATTGTTTTATTTAATTAATTCTTACAAAAATATAAAAACATTAAAAATACAGAAAGGACAAAAAAAAATATAATTAATTTTGATTACTTTTATAAATAAATTAAAATGTAATTCATTTAGTTTAATTAGGTTTTAATTTTAATTTTAATTCTTTTTCATAATAAAAATCCAAAAATGTAGAATTAGGTTAATTATTAATTTTTTATATCCTTTTTAATTTTTCCTTTTTCTCACAATATTATTATTTATTATTTATTTTCCACAAATCAAAAAATTGTACATAAATTAGTTTAGAATTTAATTAGGTTAGAAATTAAATCTTTTTTCTTAATAACTTAGAAAAAAACATTAGAACTAGGGCTTAGCATTAAAATTTTAATTAATTTTCCTTTTTCTTTTAAATCTAAATAACACAAAAAATACTATTCTTCATTTAATTTTAATTTTAGATTCCTTGATTAATTTTAATTATTTGTAAAAGGGTCCAACGCCCTAATTTTGTTTAATCTCTTTATTTCGCGCATTTGTTTTATATTGTTTAAATAATTCTGTATATGCCCCGAAGCCATGTAATTTAAAATTCTCGCTTTATTTATTTTCAGTCAAATCGGGTTCGGTTTTTTTGGCGATGTGGACCCGCGCCAGTTGTAATAGTTTAGATTTATTTTCTCGCAAATATATAACTGTTAATAAATATGCATGAAAGAATGAATGCCCAAAAATAAAATCGAATCGATAGATCACCAATGCATGACAAGACAAATAATAAACTGAAAATGACACACAATTCACACACCACCCCTAGGGTACGCCTCACTGTTGCCTTTCGAAAGGTGGTCGTCGAGTAGAAGACGTCTTAGTAAGTCCTCATGATCCGGGAACCTGGCATGAGGGTAGCTTCTAAGGTGTCTTCCCATTGCTCCGGTGATCACCATGTCCCTAAAACTCGGATTGACCCGAACACCTCCAACGGTGGTGCTACCTACCTCTCAATGGTGGGATGGCACTACTTTCAAGGACATCTACACAGACGAATTCCTTAGGGTAGGTAGGTTCTCAAGGATACTTGCTCTAATTTCAAACAAATCAAAATACTTTTCACACCAACACACTTTCAAAAACTTTCAAAACAAACTTTTCAAACACTCTGACGTACGAGTTGAACTGAAATTTTTCAAAGAAACTTTTTAAACCCACAATTGAAAAGCAAGCAAACATTTTGAAAACACATTGAGCAAGTATCTAAGAGCCCATGGATAACCATGGATAGAAAGGGTGCTAACACCTTCCCTTTCTATAACCTACCTCCCGAACCGAGAGCAATCTCTTTAAGGAATTTTTCTGTGCTTTTGTCCTTTCCATTTGGAGAAAATAAAAGACGGTGGCGACTCTTGCTTCCGCGACATTTCGCGAACCAGCTTTAAAACAGTCAGTTCCAGATCCACCGATCACAGAACTGGCGACTCTGCTGGGGACAAACTTAAAAGTGAGGTGTACCTTAGGGCTAGTTCATAACTGTGTTTTCAATTGCATTCTTTGCTTGCTTTAAATTGTGGGACCGTCTTGGGAGTTCTATAGATCCTAACCCGGATCTGGGGGATACCTCTTTAGAAAGTAGCAACAAGGCTGTGAGGGAACTGTGCGGGGTATACCGACATGGTTGAAACAGTCTGCTACGTTGATGTGGCACTTTGGTGCGTACCGGTAACCCTTGAGTCAGTCAAGGAGAGTACGGGGCCTCCATGTGGTGTCATGAAGCATCAACAAACCTTAGGAACCTTAATTGAACAATCTTGGCCTCTTTAGGGTAGTGAGATAACTGACTTTGGTGCAGTCCGAGGTTGGTTGATACTCGATACTACACTCAATTGAGGGTTGCTTTCCTGGAATATTTCGGTCGCCAGTTCAGTGGCTAAATCGAAACGATGAACAATGAAAGCAATCCCGTGATATTGGGAACCTTAGAACCCGGTTACTTTGATTAGGACAGGATGAACCCACCAACTTCAAGAGGGTACTACCCAGACCTCATGCTGGCCTTAAACCTTAAGGGCTTGTCTTGTGTGCCTTGTGTGCCTTACATGTTTGTCTTTGTAAATATCTGTGTTTAATCATAGCATCATGACATCATCCAGCATCATATGCATTAACTAACCATTTCAGGGGTTCGAATTTTCATCTTTGTTCTTGTTTTGTAGGACATGGAAACTGTTCGTAGAAAGACAATTCCAATCAGTCTTGTAAGGATCCCTCCTCAGCTTAAGGAGCTTATATCCAGGATTCCCGAGAACTCTTCATTCAGTGAAAGGCATGGAAGCCTCATCAGCTTGGTCAACACCAACATTGAGGAAGATATGATAAAGGTCTTGTTCCAATTCTTTGACCC
The DNA here is from genome assembly GCA_948472305.1 of Vicia faba. Lineage (NCBI taxonomy): Eukaryota > Viridiplantae > Streptophyta > Magnoliopsida > Fabales > Fabaceae > Vicia > Vicia faba. The sequence continues at coordinate 342,836 of CATIWC010001563.1, read as the reverse complement.
TCTGCATCACTGTTTCACTTTCTTGGACTATCAGTTGGTACCTACATTGGAGGAGTTCTCCCGACTCCTGAAGATCCCTATCCTTGATCAGCTACCCTTCAACGGTACAGAAAAGGAACCTAAGCTTGAAGAGATTGCTAAAGCCTTGCACCTACAGTCATCTGACCTCAAGGGACATTGGGAAGTTAGAAGTGGTATCAAAGGGTTCTTAGCCAGGTTTCTGTTTGAAAAGGCCTATGAATGTTGGAACTCTCTTGACTTACAAGCTTTTGAAAAGATTGTGGCCCTTCTTGTTTATGGTTTGGTGTTGTTCCCTAACCCAGATCAGCTCATTGATATCAGTGTTGTCCAGATCTTTATGTCCAGGAATCCTATACCTACGTTGCTGGGGGACATCCTTCACTCATGTTACACTCGAACCATGAGAAAAAGAGGTGTCCTTATGTGTTGCACTCCTCTCCTGGGAAAGTGGTTTATTTCGCACCTTCCACAATCAGTCCTGAAGAACGAGCGGGGTTTGAGATGGTCACAACGGTTGATGACTCTTACACATGCAGATATACATTGGTGCCCTAGGTCCAGAGAAAATGTCACTATCATTGATCGTTGCGGGGAGTATCCTAATGTTCCTTTACTTGGAATCAGAGGGGGTATTACTTATAGTCCATGCCTGGCTTGGAGACAATTTGGTTATGCTCGGAGAGATGGTCCTCATGACATGTTGATTCCTGACATAGCTTTTGACTTCGACAACGATACTCAAGGACTTCGCCAGAGATTTATCAGAGCTTGGAGGATGCCTAGTAGGATAGACAGCAAGACACTGGGGCACAGGAACTCCATCCCTTTGGAGCCTTACCTCAAATGGGTACGAGCCCGCTCTCAGAAATTAGTGATGCCTTATCCTCACATGCTTCCAGTAATCAAAGAGCCTGCCTTGGAAGGAGAGGTGTCTCATGTTATTCAGCACCCTGATATGCCCATATCCTGGGAAGAGATGCAGAAGAGCTGGATCCAGCTTAAGGAAGAGCGGAATTCTCTTGAGACTAGTTTGCATGCCAGTGAAAAGAAGGTCTTGGAGCTCACCCGCCTGTTGCATGAGGAAAGGAGTCTCAACACTTACATAGCTCCAAAGAAGATGCGCAACATATTTTGGATGTGATTTGATCTTTTTGTACTTTTGCCCATGAGGCTTTGATGTATCAAACAATGATTTTCTTAATAATAACGTGTGTTCCTTTTGGTCTACAACAAGCCTGAATTTTCGAACTCTTGAATGCATTGCATAAACACATATCATTCATCATGTGCATCGTAGGTACTCTTCTTTTCAGGTTGTTTACCGTTCTTCGCTGTTTATTTCAGCATCATGAACCCTCCTGAATCATCAACCGATGCGGCTATCAAGGCTCTTCAGGCGCAGAACGTCCAGTTTCAGGCGCAAAACGCCCAATTTCAGGAGCTGATCAAGGGCTTGTCTCAGGGTCAACAAGAGTTAAAGACCATGCTTTTGAAGAAGACTAAGAAGAAGAGGAGGACTGTGCTATTTAACACTGGGCGTAGACTCGGGAACACTTTGGTTGTTGAAGCTGAAAGGACTCCTCCATCTGTGACAGAAGGTAGTCACCATGAAAGGGAGGTCACTACTCCTGTGGGCTCTGATACTGAAACAGACTTCAATGACGACCAGTACCCTCCTGCTGAAGACCGGTACAAACAGCTGGAAGACAGATTAAAGGCTGTGGAAGTTCAACGGGTACCTGGATTGGATTTCGGAGACTTGGGGTTATCTACTGGAGTGGTGATCCCACACAAGTTCAAAACACCTGCCTTCGTGAAGTATGATGGGGCTTCCTGTCCCAAGATGCACCTCCGTTCTTATGTAAGGAAGATCCAGCCTTACACAGCAGACAAGAACCTTTGGATCCACTTCTTCCAGGAGAGTCTTTCAGGGACTCACCTCGATTGGTTCTATCAGCTAGATGGAATCAGCATTCGTAACTGGGAGGATCTGGCCACTGCTTTTTACAAGCAGTATCAGTATAATGCCGACCTCGCTCCTACGCGTACCCAGCTCCAGGGTATGTCGCTAGGGTCGGGTGAAGGTTTTAAGGAGTATGCTCAGAAATGGAGAGACTTGGCTGGCAGGGTGCAGCCACCGTTGACGGATCGGGAGCTGGTAGATATGTTCTTGGGGACCCTGTCTGGTCCATTTTTCAATCATCTCATTGGTAATTCCTCTGCCGGGTTTACCGATCTAATCCTGACTGGTGAAAGGATTGAGGCCGGTATAAAATCAGGGAAGATACAGAAAGTTGCCTCCTCCAGTACTGAGAAGAAACCCTTCAAAAAGGAGGCTAGTGCTGTATATAACTCCCGGAGAACAGAGCGACCTGAGCACCGCCAATCTGTCAGTGCGGTAATGATTGCCAAACCTGCTGCCGCTCCTCGGCCAACTAATCCTCAAAAGTTTGAGAGACCCCGGAGAGAGTTTACTCGATTAAGCATGACCTTATCACAGATCCTGCCACAGTTGCTATCCACCAATTTAGTGACTGTCAAGGAGGCTCCAAAGTTTCCCAATACTGCATCCCCCAAGTTCAATCCAAATGCTCGCTGTGCTTATCACTCTGATAGCCCGGGGCATAACACAGATGACTGTTGGGCCCTAAGGAATAAGGTTCAAGACCTCATTGATGCCAAGGAGATACAGTTTGAGGCGCCCGAGAGGCCGAATGTTGTAAATGCTCCCATGCCCCAGCATGGAGTGAACGCTGTTGAGGAGAATTTGTATGTAGCTTCGGTGGATGATGTTGCTACTCCGTTGCTGATGGTCAAGAGGAATCTGTTGCTAGCCGGTTTATTTCCGGGATGTAGCGAAAGTTGCCCTCTATGTGTTGCTTCCCCTGTTGGTTGTTCTCTGTTGAAGTCAGGCATCCAAAACCTGATAGATAATAGAGAGATTTTGTTTGAAAAGACTGTTGTTCCTGCTGCTCCTGTTGAAGAAGTGTCGATCGTTACCATCTTCAACAACTATTCCGAGGCTCCTTCAAAGAAGCCTATACAAGTTTTGTCAGTTCACAAGAATGTTCCCATCACCATTACTGTTCCGGGGCCTATACCCTACAAATCTGATAAGGCTGTCCCATGGCACTATGGGGCGGATGTTTATGTTCTGGGTGTGAAACAAGAGTGCAACATTGATACTGGTGTCTCCAACATCACCGGGCCTGCTAAGGTCACTCGTAGTGGAAGACTGTTCTCGCCAGACATTGCTCCTCCAGCAATTCATAGGCCTTTGATTTTCACACCTGCCAGAGTGCCTGTTTCTCCTTCTGACCAAGTATCCACCCCTGCTGCTGAGTCATCTGATACTCGGGGCAAGGGAATTGCTGCTGATGTGCCTGCCAGGACGGAGGCACCAAAGACCATTGTTGAGGCTTCCAAGCAGGAAATGGAAGAAATTCTCAAGATAATAAAGAAAAGTGATTTCAATGTTGTGGAACAGCTGGGGCACACCCCCTCTAAAATCTCCATGTTGTCACTGCTGCTGTGTTCAGAGGCCCATGCAAAGGCTCTGATTGCTTTCTTAAAGACTGCCCATGTACCCCAAGATACGACTGCTGACCAGTTCACCGACTGTGTGGCCAACCTAACTGCTGATAATGGCCTGGGTTTCTCTGATGCCGATCTGACAGCAAAGGGGAAGAACCATAATGATGCCTTGCATGTCTCCATTGAATGCAGGGGCACTACTCTTGCTCATGTGCTGGTTGATACAGGTTCCTCATTAAATGTGCTGCCCAAGAAGGCTCTGGATAGGCTGGATTGTGAGGGTCTAGAGCTCAAACCAAGTAGCATTGTTGTCCGGGCCTTTGACGGGTCCAAAAGAATGGTGCATGGTGAAGTGGACATCCCAATCAGGGTTGGGTCACAAGTATTTGATTCAAAATTTTATGTGATGGACATCCATCCGTCCTATTCTTGTTTGCTGGGTCGCCCATGGATCCACAAGGCTGGAGCGGTGACCTCCACATTGCATCAGAAGCTCAAGTACCCGGTCAGGGGGAGGATCGTAACAGTGCAAGGGGAGGAGGAATACATGGTCAGCCACCTCAACTCTTTCAGATACGTGGAAATGGATGGGGAGTTCATTGAAACCCCCTTTCAACATTTTGAGGAGGTACCACCAACCTTGGCAACAGCAGAAGATGAAGAGGTTTCTCCTATGAAGATGGCCTCCTTAAAGGACGCCCGGGCTGTGATCGAAAAAGGTGAATGTGCAAATTGGGGCAAGCTCCCTGATCTTACTCCTAAGACTAACAAGTTTGGGCTGGGTTTCACCACGGAAGCTCAGAAAGCGGTGCGCAAGGCAAGAATTGGAAGACCTCCGTTGCTCATCACTCAGCATGGAGTGAATGCTATTGGAGAGGAAGATGAAGTGGGAGAGTCAGAGTTCGATAGCTGGATCTACCCAACGGCCGACGGTGGATTGACCAATTGGACTGCTAAAGATTTTACTCCCATAACTTTTGTTCCCCAGTAATGAATTTCTTTGTTTTTGATTTGTAATAAACAATAATTTGAGACTATATGGCCCGGTGTCTTACCCGGGGCACCGTGGTTTTATTTATGAGGGCTTTTTGTTTATCACTATCATATATCATGAATAAAAGCATTGGACGTTTTTCACATTTCAAATTTTGCGCTCCTTTTCTTTCTTTTCTTTACATATTGCAAAACAGCTGTATTTACACACACACTCACTCATACAGGTTTCAATCCACTCTGGATCTCACTGGTAACGACTCTGCTACTGCCAGTTATGACTTCGAAAATCCGATCAACTTAGCCGCCGACGAAGGTGAAGATGATTGCGAAGTGCCTGGTGAACTTGCAAGACTGTTACAACAGGAAGAGAGGGCAATTCAACCCCATGAAGAGCCAGTGGAAATAATAAACTTGGGTACGGAGGAAGACAAGAAAGAGGTGAAGATTGGTGCCAACCTAGAACTCAGCGTGAAGCAACGGTTGACTCAGATGCTGCAGGATTATAAAGAAATCTTTGCCTGGTCCTACGAAGATATGCCCGGATTAGATACCGACATTGTGGTCCATCATTTACCAACTAAAGAAGATTTCCCTCCGGTTAAGCAAAAGGTTCGTCGGATGCGTCCAGAGATGTCTGAGAAGATTAAAGCCGAGGTTATGAAGCAGTTTGATGCCGGGTTTCTTGCAGTAACTTCTTACCCTCAGTGGGTTGCTAATGTGGTGCCGGTACCTAAGAAGGACGGCAAGGTCAGGATGTGTGTTGATTACAGGGATCTGAACAGGGTCAGCCCCAAGGATGACTTCCCTCTACCCCACATTGATGTCCTTGTTGATAATACAGCTCAGCATAAAGTGTTCTCTTTCATGGATGGTTTTTCAGGCTACAATCAGATCAAGATGGCACCTGAAGACATGGAAAAGACTACCTTTGTTACTCAGTGGGGCACCTTCTGTTACAAGGTCATGCCGTTCGGGTTAAAGAATGCTGGGGCAACCTACCAACGTGCCATGGTTACCTTATTTCATGATATGATCCATCATGAGATAGAAGTGTATGTGGACGACATGATCGCTAGGTCCCAGACTGAGGAAGAGCACCTAGATCATCTGCAGAAGTTGTTCGACCGGTTGAAACTGTACAAGCTGAGATTGAACCCGAACAAGTGCACCTTCGGGGTAAGATCTGGGAAGTTGCTAGGCTTCGTGGTCAGTGACAAGGGAATTCAAGTGGACCCTGCTAAGGTCAAAGCCATTCAAGAGATGCCAGTTCCTAAGACAGAGAAGGAAGTCAGAGGCTTTCTAGGACGTCTGAATTACATTGCTCGGTTCATCTCACATTTAACTGCTACCTGTGAACCAATCTTCAAGCTGCTGAAGAAAGATCAGGTAGTACGTTGGAATGATGAATGCCAGGCTGCTTTTGACAGAATCAAAGAATATCTCCAAGAACCACCCATCCTTATGCCACCAGTTGAAGGGAGACCTTTGATACTTTACCTGACAGTGCTTGATAATGCAATGGGGTGTGTGCTGGGGCAGCATGACGAGTCTGGCCGAAAAGAGCATGCCATTTATTACCTTAGCAAAAAGTTTACCGACTGTGAGACCCGATACTCACTGCTTGAGAAAACTTGCTGCGCTTTGGTATGGGCTGCTCGCCGGCTGAGACAGTATATGCTGACTCACACTACCTTGTTAATCTCAAAAATGGATCCTATAAAGTACATATTCGAAAAGCCTGCTCTGTCTGGGAGAATTGCAAGATGGCAGATGATCTTGACGGAATACGACATTCAGTACACGACCCAAAAAGCCATCAAGGGAAGTGTATTGGCAGACCACCTAGCACATCAAGCTGTGGATGACTACCAATCAATGAACTTCGAGTTTCCAGACGAAAGCATTATGATAGTAACTGACTGTGAAATACCCGGACCGGATGAAGGACCTGAACCAGGATCCCGATGGTCTATGCACTTTGACGGAGCCTCCAATGCTTTGGGAAATGGTATCGGCGCCATAATCGTATCTCCACAAGGTACTCATACTCCACTCACCGCCCGGCTGTGTTTCAACTGTACCAACAACATGGCGGAGTATGAAGCGTGTATTATGGGTCTTCAAGCTGCGATTGACCTGAGGATCAAATTTCTAAGTGTCTTCGGAGATTCCGCTCTCGTGATCAATCAGATCAAAGGAGAGTGGGATACGAAACACCCAAACTTGATTCCTTACAGAGAATGCGTGTTGGCCCTGATCCCCCACTTCACAGAGATAACATTTGAGCACTTTCCAAGAGAAGAGAATCAGCTGGCGGACGCGTTGGCTACAATGTCTTCAATGTTCAAGGTTAAATGGGACAACGAAGCTCCCCGGATCATCATTTGGAAACTGGACGAACCGGCATACTGTTGTGATCTCGAAACTGAATTGGTAACTGAGAAGCCTTGGTACCACGAAGTGAAGAGATACCTAGAAGCTCAGGAATACCCTGAAGGAGCATCTGTCAATGATAAGAAGTTCCTGAGAAGGTTTGCAGCCAAGTTCTTTCTTAGCAACGGCATCTTGTACAAGCGAAACCAGGATTCAACTCTACTGCGTTGTGTAGATAAGACTGAAGCAGAAAGAATCATGGAAGAGCTACATGAAGGGACTTTTGGTACACACTCCAGCGGACATACCATGGCAAAGAAGATTCTACGGGCAGGGTATTACTGGTCCACCATGGAAGCTGATTGCTACCAACACTCTAGGACATGCCATAAATGCCAGATCTACGCAGACAAGGTGCATGTTCCTCCGGTTCCCCTGAATGTTCTGACGGCGCCTTGGCCATTTGCAATGTGGGGCATAGACATGATCGGTGAGATAAAACCTACGGCATCCAATGGACATCGCTTCATCCTAGTGGCAATTGATTATTTCACGAAGTGGGTTGAGGCAGCATCCTATGCTACGGTAACCAAGACTGTTGTGGCACGGTTCATTCGGCACAACCTGATCTGTCGGTACGGCGTCCCTGAGCGGATTATTACAGACAACGGTACCAATCTGAACAATAAGATGATCACCGAGCTTTGCGAACAGTTCAAGATACAGCACCACAATTCTTCTCCTTACAGACCGAAGATGAATGGGGCTGTAGAAGCAGCTAATAAAAACATCAAGAAGATTGTGCAGAAGATGACAGTAACGTATAAAGATTGGCACGAGATGTTACCGTTCGCTCTGCATGGGTATCGTACTTCAGCTAGGACGTCAACTGGGGCAACTCCTTTCTCTCTGGTTTATGGCATGGAGGCAGTCTTGCCGATCGAAGTACAAATTCCTTCTCTCCGGATAATGAAGGATGCAAATCTGAACGAAGATGATTGGATCCAGACACGACTTGATCAACTCAACCTTATTGACGAAAAGAGACTTGCTGCTATCTGCCATGGTCAGACGTATCAGAAGCGAATGATCAGGGCATTTAACAAAAAGGTCAGACCACAGGAATATCAAGTCGGGGATCTGGTGATCAAGCGAATCATCCTTCCTCAGAGTGATCCAAGGGGCAAATGGACCCCTACGTACGAAGGGCCATTTGTGGTTAAGCATGTGTTCTCAGGAGGAGCAATGATATTAACCAATATGGATGGTGACGACCTTCCTCACCCCGCCAATGCAGACATAGTTAAAAAATACTACGCATGAAAAAAGACCCGCTAGGCTGACATGTCTAGGCAAAAATTAGGGCTTCCCGTCGAACCAAAAGGGTTCGGGCAAAATGAAGGGATGAAAATGAAAAAATCTGTACACCCGGCAAGTCGAAAACCTGAAAAGGCGGCTTGGGCAAAAATGGGTATCCCGGTGGACTGAAAACCCGAAAAGGCAGTCCAGGCAAAAGTTAGGGATAAAAGCGTAATACTATGTCTCATTGGATCACTTTGCATCCAGAATCCGGTATCTACATCAAGACGGCATCGATCAGTCAGCCTCACCTTCAACCAAAGTCATCAAGTGATGGGACGCACGGGGCATAAAGGCAATAGCGAAGTTGAAACCCAGTGGATCGTTCATCTTTCACACAGCTGTTTTATTTTCTTTTGTACAAAACTTGTATAAACTCTTTTGCTCGGCGACATTCCGCTTACTAGGACGTCAGCCTCTTGTACACAAAACGCCTATTCACAGGCTATTCAAAATCAATACAAATATACTTTTCAGTTAAACGTGCCAACTGTTTTTTCTTTTTCTGTTTTGGTTTTGCGAAAAACGTCCAAGGTTCAATTTGTGATATATGCATTGATAATAATTTGCTAGCTCATAAATATTTGCATACGAGACAAAGAACTAATTGCAGGTGACACTAGAAACAGGGGCAATAAAGAGTTGTTTGAGCAGTCTAATTGTTCTATCCAAGGTACCAAAGTAGGTTCAGCTAAAGAACCTAACCAGACATCTTAAATTCCCCAGAGAGTGAGACAGCAAGTCAGTGCATTCTTCCCCAGCATATCAAAACTTCCCCAGGAGAGTCCCATCCAAGTTCCCCATGAAAGGTGGAATTCATCTCCCCAAGCAGTAAGCTTATCCCCAGTAAATTCTGGAAGCTTATCCTTCACAGGACACGAACGCGTCGTCTGGCTTGATTTAAAGAGTTATTTCCTCAACAGGATATAACTGGGTTATCCTCAGCCAAAAGCCAAGGGAAGGTCATCGTCAACGTAGTTCTTTCCTATCCCCAGCGAAGTCTATTCACACTTCCAATACAACAACGGTATCCCCAACAGAGTTACTATCAACATTCAGCAAGGCATCACTCTTCCCACAGAGTATTGCTTTCCAGCATGATCGTTAGAGTATCTTTGCTCCCCGCAGAATCTTCCATTCGCCAAGTTTATTCCGCAACGGAGTCATCTTCTCCTACCGGTATCCTTGCCACTATCATCCCCAGCGGAAGGGAAATCTATTCTTCAAACATCAGCCCGGGATAGGACTTCCTGGCACCCGTCAAAGAGTTTACGTTCCTAGACGAAAACATACATAAAACATCACGTACATCATTATAGCATGCATAACGCCCTGCATCATACAAATCTCATCTATGTTGAGAACATCATTGCTTGATCCATATCATGCATTGCATATGACTGACTTTTACCTTTCAGGGAAGATCCAGTTAAGTTCTCAAGCTACATTTCAAGACCTAGACTGGTTCAGTCAAAGGCCTTCTCTGGTTCAGTTAAATCATCCCAAGATTTTCCTGATGCTTATCCCTTTGAAGACATTTCAAGACCTAGACTGGTTCAGTCAAGGGCCTTCTCTGGTTCAGTTAAATCGTCCCAAGATTTTCCTGATGCTTATCCCTTTGAAGACATTTCAAGACCTAGACTGGTTCAGTCAAAGGCCTTCTCTGGTTCAGTTAAATCGTCCCAAGATTTTCCTGATGCTTATCCCTTTGAAGACATTTCAAGACCTAGACTGGTTCAGTCAAGGGCCTTCTCTGGTTCAGTTAAATCGTCCCAAGATTTTCCTGATGCTTATCCCTTTGAAGACATTTCAAGACCTAGACTGGTTCAGTCAAGGGCCTTCTCTGGTTCAGTTAAATCATCCCAAGATTTTCCTGATGCTTATCCCTTTGAAGACATTTCAAGACCTAGACTGGTTCAGTCAAAGGCCTTCTCTGGTTCAGTTAAATCGTCCCAAGATTTTCCTGATGCTTATCCCTTTGAAGACATTTCAAGACCTAGACTGGTTCAGTCAAAGGCCTTCTCTGGTTCAGTTAAATCGTCCCAAGATTTTCCTGATTGCTTATCCAGTTGAAGACATTTCAAGACCTAGACCGGTTCAGTTAAATCGTCCTAAGATTTTCCTGATTGCTTATCCAGTCAAAGGCCTTCTCTGGTTCAGTTAAATCGTCCCAAGATTTTCCTGATTGCTTATCCAGTTGAAGACATTTCAAGACCTAGACCGGTTCAGTTAAATCGTCCCAAGATTTTCCTGATTGCTTATCCAGTCAAAGGCCTTCTCTGGTTCAGTTAAATCGTCCCAAGATTTTCCTGATTGCTTATCCAGTTGAAGACATTTCAAGACCTAGACCGGTTCAGTTAAATCGTCCCAAGATTTTCCTGATTGCTTATCCAGTCAAAGGCCTCTCTGGTTCAGTCAGATCGACCTTAAGATCTCCCTGATTCTTATCCCAGTAGAAGACACCCCAGATTTTTCTCAACGAGCGTTGTTGAAGTTAAAATCACCCAGATTTTTCTCAACGAGCGTTGTTGAAGTTAAAATCACCCAGATTTTTCTCAACGAGCGTTGTTGAAGTTAAAATCACCCAGATTTCTCTCAACGAGCGTTGTTGAAGTTAAAATCACCCAGATTTTTCTCAACGAGCGTTGTTGAAGTTAGAATCATCAAGACTTTTCTCAACGAGCGTTGTTGAAGTTAAAGTCGCCCAAGGTTCTCTTACCATCCATGCTAAGGCAGTAACCATCCCTGGTTCATTCATCAGCGTTTGAAGCTCCAGACTCAGCTCCTGTAACTTGTCAGGACATACCTATACCAAGCATCTAAGATCAGCTCCTGCAACGTGTCAGGTACTCATTTTCTGTTTTGCAGGTATGCAGGTGCTCGCTAAGGAATCTCCCACGCGATCAACATCCAGATGACATCTATAAGCCCATCATCCTATCCAACAATCTCCAAATGGCATCTATAAGCCCATTCCACCATCATTGCTAACATGTGAGCGCAAATTTCCGGGCACTCTAGTGTCCAATCATCTTTTACCCTCGGATTACGAAAGGCACGTCAGCCAATCTGCATTCTCAGGTCTAAGAAGATTGAACAGGGGCAACTGTTATACCCCAAAATTTGCCCTCCCATATTCTTCAAGAAATTGCCAAGCCAAGCTACAAAATTCCCCAAGGGTTGTGCAGTGCAACAGTCTCCCATACAGTCAAAATTAGGGTTTTGAGTCTGATCAAGAAAAGGAAGTGTTCAAAGGCCCAATCAAGTCTCATATGCTTACAAACATGGTCAAGCATCCTCATACCAAGTTTCAAGGCATTCAGCTCAAGATTGCACAGTTAAAACCCTAAATTGCACTACAGTCAACTGTAGGGGCAAAATGGTCATTTGGCAGTCAAAAGTTCAAATTTTTGGTCAACATATCATTTTGAAGCCACAAACATCATTTGATCAATGCTTGATCATGATTCTCAAAATTTGGCTCAGAAATCATCAAAGATGCAAAAGTTGCTATATTTGGACAGCTGAAAAAGTCAACTGAAATTGACCAGGGCATAACTTTCACATGGATTATCAGAAAAATTCCATCCAAAGCTCATTTTGAAGAGAAAGACATTTCCTACAACTCATCTTCATACTTCAAGTCCAAGAAATGCTCTCACAAAAAGTTATCAATTTCAACATTATAGGTCATTTTCAAAAGTCAACAAAAAGGGACTTTAAGTCAAAGGCCATAACTTGAGATTGGTAAATCAAAATGACATGGGACCAAAGGCATTGGTTAAAGGACTCAAAGACCTTTCCAAAATGTCCAAGAACATGTGAAAAGCTTAAAAATTGAGCAAGTTATGCCTTGTAGAAGTTGGGAAATTTTTGTGAAATGGCAAAAGTCAACTATCCTTGAAAATCCAATTTTGACAAAAGGGCCCCATTTTTCTCACTTTGTTCATCCTTGTCATGCCACACACGTGTTCCATGGTTGATTTCAAGACCAAATATTGATTTTTTTATTTTATTTAATTTTTGATGATTTAATTCATTTTAATTCTTTGAAAATTCAAATAAAATTTAAAAACCAATGGAATAGTGTCAAATGAACTTGGACAATTCCTATGTATCATGAACCAACTCAAGAAATCAGGCTAGGGTTCATTTGCATACTAGGTCTAGGTTTTGGCTAAAAAGAAGGAAAATGGTTAATGGAAGAAACCCTAAGACCAATTCTTTCCCAAGCTTGAATTTAGGTCAAAAAACAAACCAATTCCCTTCCATGAGATGCATTGAGTCAAACCCTAACCATAGTGCAGCAAAAGGCTCGCTCAAAAGTGGATTGGAATTTTGAAAATTTGGACATAAAATGCAAATCTGATTTCAAAGCTAGGGACTTTTTCAAGCCTCAATTTTTTTCCCATTAGCATCCTGAGGCAACTCTGAACGCTTTTCAGTTCATAACATCAATCAAAACTCCTTGAACTGGTATCTACAAGTGAAACTGTACAGAAAAATTTTTGAATTCGTGTTCTTGATTCTAAGCATCCTTTTGCATTTTTAATTACATATTCATGTTCCTCACAAAGTTTCCAAGCTGTTCATGGTATTTAATTGCATTTTCATAAGCCATACACGATTTTACCATTTTCATGTTCTAGGGTTTTGTAGAGCTTAATTTAGGGCTTTTGTAAATAAGTGAAATCAGAACTCAAGACCATTGCTATCACACTCAGTACATCCAAACGAAAAGATTCCAGCCCTCGCGCTCAATTTATGAGCGTCGAGGACCTCTTCGCTATTTTCTGTTAGGTGGGATAAGGCAACGCGTGAAAACTGTGGCCATAGGGGTTTTGTTTCAGGGCACGCGAGGAAGAAGAAGTCGTGGCAGCCAATGATACGCTCATTTGAATTGCGCGCGTTTTCAAGTGCTATGCATTGGTTTTGTTTTTTTATTATTTTCTTACCATAATATGTTAACTAATGTTCAATGGCTCAGTGGCTAGGAAAACGCGCGTGTGACCTTCAAGACCTGGGTTCAAGTCCCAGGTCTTGCAGAATTCAATATTATTTTTCATTTCCAAATCCCATGCTTCACTAACTTCCAGGTACACCATATTCCCTCAGAGTCCAACCTCCACGTGTCTCAGGGCATCAGATCCATGGCCAATGTTCAAGATGCATCATACATCCAGTCAACTGCATCACATATGATTAGAAAAGTCAACCAATCCAAGCAAAAATGGGCCAGGCTTTTCCAATCAGCACCCTCCAAATTGGGGTTCCCCCCACCCTGGTTTGCCTACTTTGATTATTTTTTTTTATCTTTTTATTTATTATTTCAATTGTTATGTTTTATTGTTTTATTTAATTAATTCTTACAAAAATATAAAAACATTAAAAATACAGAAAGGACAAAAAAAAATATAATTAATTTTGATTACTTTTATAAATAAATTAAAATGTAATTCATTTAGTTTAATTAGGTTTTAATTTTAATTTTAATTCTTTTTCATAATAAAAATCCAAAAATGTAGAATTAGGTTAATTATTAATTTTTTATATCCTTTTTAATTTTTCCTTTTTCTCACAATATTATTATTTATTATTTATTTTCCACAAATCAAAAAATTGTACATAAATTAGTTTAGAATTTAATTAGGTTAGAAATTAAATCTTTTTTCTTAATAACTTAGAAAAAAACATTAGAACTAGGGCTTAGCATTAAAATTTTAATTAATTTTCCTTTTTCTTTTAAATCTAAATAACACAAAAAATACTATTCTTCATTTAATTTTAATTTTAGATTCCTTGATTAATTTTAATTATTTGTAAAAGGGTCCAACGCCCTAATTTTGTTTAATCTCTTTATTTCGCGCATTTGTTTTATATTGTTTAAATAATTCTGTATATGCCCCGAAGCCATGTAATTTAAAATTCTCGCTTTATTTATTTTCAGTCAAATCGGGTTCGGTTTTTTTGGCGATGTGGACCCGCGCCAGTTGTAATAGTTTAGATTTATTTTCTCGCAAATATATAACTGTTAATAAATATGCATGAAAGAATGAATGCCCAAAAATAAAATCGAATCGATAGATCACCAATGCATGACAAGACAAATAATAAACTGAAAATGACACACAATTCACACACCACCCCTAGGGTACGCCTCACTGTTGCCTTTCGAAAGGTGGTCGTCGAGTAGAAGACGTCTTAGTAAGTCCTCATGATCCGGGAACCTGGCATGAGGGTAGCTTCTAAGGTGTCTTCCCATTGCTCCGGTGATCACCATGTCCCTAAAACTCGGATTGACCCGAACACCTCCAACGGTGGTGCTACCTACCTCTCAATGGTGGGATGGCACTACTTTCAAGGACATCTACACAGACGAATTCCTTAGGGTAGGTAGGTTCTCAAGGATACTTGCTCTAATTTCAAACAAATCAAAATACTTTTCACACCAACACACTTTCAAAAACTTTCAAAACAAACTTTTCAAACACTCTGACGTACGAGTTGAACTGAAATTTTTCAAAGAAACTTTTTAAACCCACAATTGAAAAGCAAGCAAACATTTTGAAAACACATTGAGCAAGTATCTAAGAGCCCATGGATAACCATGGATAGAAAGGGTGCTAACACCTTCCCTTTCTATAACCTACCTCCCGAACCGAGAGCAATCTCTTTAAGGAATTTTTCTGTGCTTTTGTCCTTTCCATTTGGAGAAAATAAAAGACGGTGGCGACTCTTGCTTCCGCGACATTTCGCGAACCAGCTTTAAAACAGTCAGTTCCAGATCCACCGATCACAGTAAGCACAGAGGCTTTCAAACATGAGCATATCCCACAAGTGATGTACAACAATCATAATCACACACACACACACACACACACACACACACACACACACACACACACATACACACACACACACACACACACACACACACACACACACACACACACATATATATATATATATATATATATATATATATATATATATATATATATATATATATATATATATATATATATATATATATATATATATATATATATATATATATATATATATATATATATATATATATATATATATCCTTCAAAGACTATCAAATATGCCAAGTACAAGAATGGTGCAAGCACAACCAGTTGTGTTCCACAAATAAAGTGGAACACTGCCGCCTCAATCAATAATGGAAAACTTTTCTCAGAGTACCTCACACATTTAACAGACAAATTAATGTTCTCACAGATAAAATGATGAATTAAATAAGGGATGGATGATGACACAATAAAGGCAATGGGAAAACATGATAGAAAATATCATACCATTAGACATGAGAAACACCAAGTAGGCATAGACAACAATTTGGTCAAAGCTAAAAGATCGTTGCTCCTTTTAATCACCATGTTAAATTGACAAGTAAATATCAATCAAGGATCACAGGAGCTGGAGAAGAATACAATTAAAGACCTTGAAAGTCATTAGCAAATACTACTTAATCATGCATACATATTTTATTATGATTCACAAGCATACTAGTAGAGGGATTCTACAAAAATGTACCATAAAGTTTGTATCACAAGTTAGTACTGAAAGAAAGTTAAACAAAACAAAGTTAGAGAGCTTAAACCATTCAAAGATTTGAAATCAAGCTTCTAACATAATATGAGGATACGATCAAAAGGTTATAATGTTGATTCTGATACATGTTGCACAAGTACATTCAATATACCTCAAAGATTCAAAATGAGAAAAGGAAGGAACATCAAATTCATATATGATGAGAATGGTTTAAGCACTAGAGATCAATTATTCTCAAGTCCTTATGAGACTATCATTGAAGTTTAATTTCTCTACATATTATCATAGACCACTTGATGACCTCAAACTCAAGCTAAAAGCTCAAGTTTCAAAGTAAAAATCAATAAGAAAACAAAAGTTACAAAGCATGTATCAAAAGGCTCAACATTCAATTATAAGGAAATTAAATGAATTGACTTGAGTTTATGTGAATAAGAAAAAAAATGATCATTAGGTGTCCAAATTACAGGTCTCACATAAGGTCATTGGCCAATGATCAAGTTGCAATAAAGAATGAAAACTCAATTGATCACCTTCACTTCAAGAATACATAAAAAGTAGAAACAAGGATCAACAAATCACACAAAAAAAACCTTAACATCTTTGAAGTGTATAGAAGTCAGAAAAAAAGTCTTAAGTTCATGAATAGTTGAGGAGGGGATCAAATAAGGCTCAAAGTTCAAAACTAGTTGGCCAAACTAGCAAACTAGACAAGTTCTCAAAATATTTTGTTGAAAAATATAAAAACAATTCCAATAATCCAAGAAAAAATAGATTTATATCCTCAACCCATCTATGAACCTCAAACAAGATCCAAATCCCATTGGAAAACCAGGGCAAAGTGATTTTAAAATTGAAACTTGCACAATAAACAACAAAACCCTAATTGTTTGACTTTTAATCTTAAATATTAATTAGGTAAGATTAAAATTCAAACAATTCAAAACAAATATACACCAATCATGAGAAAAATCAAGAGATTAGAATACCTATTTTTTTTTCCAATTTTTACAATTAAAGAAAAGTCAAAGAAAACAAATTCAGACAATTTATCAATTAAACAAATGACCTACTTCTCAAAATAATATTCTAATTAAAAGTCAGAATAAAATTAGACCTAAAATTAAGATTCAAATATTAGAATTAAAAGAAAACATCTCTGATTTTTTTGTAGATTTTTTTATCAAGGAAAATATTAAAATAAAATCAAATACCAACAAATAGGCCATTAAACCATTATTTAGATAACAAAAAGTAAACCCTAACCAAAAATCAGAAGAGGATCAAAACAAAATTATATTCAAATACTATGATTAAAAAAAAGCTTCTATGATTTTTTAGGAATTTTTTGGATCAAGGAAAATATTAAAACAAAAATTGTGAAACAAAAGGATCAAATAAAACTCTCAAATTAAATTTCTAATCAAAAATAGGAAAAATACCAAACAATTTTCAGAATCAAATTCTAAATAATTTTAAGGGTCCAAAACATTTTTTGTGGAATTTTTAGATCAAAGAAGGTATTAAAACAAAAATAAACATCAAATAAACAATTATTTCAATTTACGAATTTTTAAACCAATCAAACGATTTTTTAAAAATTCAGAAAAAGTAAGGAAAATACTAGAAATTAATATCTGCCTATGGTGATTTTTTTAAAGAATTTTTAAAGGTGTTTTGATCACAAAATAAAATCATAAGAAATCAATAAAAATCAAATAATATAAAATGCATTAAGAATTCAAAACATCCAATCAGGGCGTGCCACCTCACTTCATCTTCAACCTCCGACATAGGGCAAAAAGTGGGTAGAAATAGAACCAACACATCATGTTCTGATCCTTTGTTCTATCTCAACTCTCAACCAAAATTCATCAAATTAAGCGCAAATCAAAGCTAGCATATCATACTACATTATGCAATTTGAATCAATCTCAGATCAAACATGGATCAAGAAATCAAGTCTACAAAACTGAAAAAACTCACTGCAAATATCAAAAACCAGGAACACGATTTCATCTATTATGCTTGAATCAAAGATCAAATATACATCAATCCTAATGATTGGCCAGCTAGAAACTCAATGGACATGACCTATATCATCAATTCAAACTGAAACACATAAATCAAAGTTCAAGAAAACTCACATGGATGTGAAAACTGGAAACTCGATTCCTTCACTCCAGAAGCAATCCAATGGTGCAAGCTTGATATCCTTACTTCACTGAAGCTGAACCACAAAGAATTTTGAAGAATGATCCAAGGAGAAGAGAGATTCAAAGCAATTTGTAGAGATACTTGAAAATTTTCAGATCTGGAATGTAGCGATTATGTTCCTCCTCCTTCACAACTGAGCCTTGATTCTTGTTATATAGAACGAGATGGAGAGGATAGAAGTGGTATTTAGCACTCAAAGCCGTTGCAGGGAAAGTTTGGTAGTTTAGGCCAAAAGTGAGGTTGCACATGGGCCTCAATAATTTTCTCGTGCGTTCTCTCCTTTTATTTGTAATCTATTAGCCAAATGACCTCAAAAACAAAACCTCAAAGGGCCAGGTCATGATTATTTGAAATGAGAGAGTATGGATGAATTTGCCAAATCGAGCATGTTTGTGATTTTTTTTCCAATCAAACAAGTACAATACCACATGAGGCACGGAATGGTGAGTGTAATTGGTCTCAGCATGTCACAAATTTGTCATGGGCTTGATTAGAACCAAAAGGAATGGCTGGAACTCGAGTTCTCAAGAAATTGCATTTTCTTGCTTGGCCAAAATTCAATTAAAAGCCTCAAAATTTCAAAGCCCATCACTTGCTCATATTTTTAAATTTTGACACAAATGAGCACTCTTTGGAAAGGTCTTATAATTCTCTTCAACCCTGTGGTAATTGGCATCACATTTGATTCCATTGAGTCCTTCAAAATATGGTATGAAAATCACAAATTTTGAGAAATGACCCATAATTTTGTGACTTCCAAGCTTCATAACTTACCACCCCTTCATGCATTGTTCTCAAAAATGGAATCACGTGAAAGAGCTCCCTTTTAGATTTCCAAGCATACTTCATTTGCATTTTTTGATCAAAGATAAATAAAATATGAATTTTCAAAGTTTGATACTCATTTTCCAAATTTAGAAACTTTTTGGATTTCTTCATGAACAAGTTTCAATCCAAACCTCAATCTTCTTGATCCAAAGATTAAAATGGACTTGAAAAATGAAAAGTACACCCTTGAATTGATGGTTGACCAAAATTTCACTTGGTCAACTTTGACTTTGACTGATTCTGGCCAAAATGACCATTTTGCCCCTTTGAATCAATTGATCCAGTTCTCTTTAAAATTGATAATCAAGACTTCAAACATATGATCTTCCAAATATATAGAGGCCATGTACAAAGTTTCATCTCAAAATTCTCAAGAAATCCTGATGGAATCCCAAACCCTAGTTTTGGCCAACACCTTAGGAGAATGATGAATCATCTTTCAAAACTTCAAATCCTCTGGATACCTTGTACAAAGATATTTCAAATATCAATGAGGTATTTTAGCTTCAAAATTAAGAATTACACATTCATCAATAACCTTGATCAACCAAAACCCTAATTTTGACTGATGAACCAAAAAGATGTGATCCTCCTTATAATCAACACAATCTTCATTCTTATGATGACCCAAAGAGATGGATAAGATATCTTTAGATATGTGATACCTTTGAGATTGAAAGATCCAGAGGCTTAGATGATAAGGCTCTACTTGAGCAACTTGACAACACAATCAATTCTTCAAAATCTTGAGGAAAACTTGATAACCAGAATACTTTGATCCCATCACAATGTATGAATGCAATGCATTATGATGTTTATGATGGAACATAAGCCTGAATCAAGAGGGTAAATTTTAGGGTGCAACAGTCAGAAATGCGTATTTAGTTGTAAAAACACTTTATTTGGGTATGGTTTTTGGTATTCTTAATCCCAACTCCATCACCCTTGATTTTTGGATAGGATTAGCTTAGAAAACAACATTGAAGCTTGCATACGGATGATCTGGGGTGAAATTCTCATCAATCAGCGCTAACGAACTTGTATATTTGTGGTTCATTTCTCTTCCTCTTTGTGTATTCTTTATGTGTTGAGTTTGTACATGTGTTTACTCTGAACTTTTGTATATTTTTCGCCCATGGCGTTATATTAAACCTGCTTTATAAATATGTATCGATTGTTCTCTTGGATTTTTGTTATGTGCTAGGGATTTGAGTTGTTATAGTCATATACTGCTTAGATTCTTATCTAGGATGATTATCTGTTAGTTTATGAACTCTAGAGATAGATTTATAGCAAACATCTACTTATGTATCAGAGCTTAATGCCTCTATGTGGTTGTGCTGTACTGAGAGATCGTCAGTGCGATTGTGTGATACGGTGGGAGAACTGACTTGAAGGTTTGCGTTTGTGTTTGCAAAATTTGGCGGTTAGCAAGAGTCGCCACCGACTTTTATTTTATCCAAAAGGAAAGGTAAAAAAGCATAGAAAAGACCTTTGAGATGTTTTCTTGAGTTCGGGGGGGGGGGGGGGTAGATTATGAAAAGGAAAGGTGTTAGCACCCTTTTCATCCATGGTTTTCCATGGGCTCTTAGTTACTTGCTTATATCACTTTCTTTGCTTTTGAAATTATTTGAAATGGTGCTTTCGGTGTGGTTTTGAAAAGTATTTGTAAAAGAGGCCTTTTGTTTAGGAAACCTTTGTAATGATTCTCATTCGTAAGAATGTATACAAAGGTGTTTGTCTTTTGAAAATGTTTTAAATGTTTTTTGAAAGTTGTTTTGAAATGTGTGTGTGCTTGTTTTTGAAAATAGCAAGGATTGGTTTTGAAGTGGAGCAAGTAACTTAGAACCATCTACTTACTCAATTGCCTTTCTTGTGCATTTTTTTTATTCCTTTGATGTTGTTGACCTACCATTGTTTTGGTAGGCAACCCTATCTTTGGATGTTAAATGGGACGGACGCGGATCATCGTATAACCATATAGCAATGTTGCTAGGTATCTTGGAATTTTTTCGAGGGACCAAGATCATTTGTTTTTAGGCAACCTTGTCTAGCGTCATCGAGGGACTATGATCTTTTGTTTTGTTTTGTTTTGCCAAGATACTTTGCATGCATACCATGGCCATTTTTAGGCAACAAAGTGGGTGAAACCCTAGAGGTGCTTGTGTGTAATGTGTTGTCATTTTCATGCATTTTATTTGTCTTGTATTAGGTCATGCTATTTGTTTGATTTTTTGTCTTATCATACAAACCCTAATTTACTAAACATGTATATAATGCGATAAATTGCGTAAAGTAAATCTAAGCTATTACAATAATATTATGGAAGGGGGGATACAACTTTTGAATGGGGATATTTCTCAAAATAAAACCCTAAAACTATTACAACCCAATTGAATTCATTGTACAATAAATAAATAAATATTCAATATTTAAATATGCAATAAAATGTTTTTGTATTTATTTTTATGTATGAGAGAAATAAATTAATTAAGTCCTAAAAATAAGAAAAAATAATATTGTCATTTTTTGAAAGGGTGAAAACCCTAGTTTTGATTTAAAAAGAAAATTATGTTTTCTAACATTATTTATTTCATTTATGTACAAGAAAAATAATAATAATATTTAAAAATATTAAAAAAATAAAATATGTATAAAAATAATATTTTATGTGTTTGAATAATAAAAATAAAATGTATGATATTTTTTAATGTATTTATTATTTATTTAAGAAAATAAATTTCTATTTATTCTAGTAAACTATTTTATTATGCAAAAAATAAAATAAAAATAGATTAAAAATGCAAAAAAATAAAGAAAATATTTTTGTGATTTTTTAAAGTTCAGAAAAAATAAATGCAAGTCAAAAATATAAAATATGCAAGAAAAAACGCAAAAATATAAGAAAATAGGTCTGGGGGTGCAAATAGTAAACTGGGGGGTGTGGAAAGTCAAAATCAGCAAGCCCAAGCGCGCCAGGCCCAAGCCAATATCGTCCCTGTCCTCTAGCCAAACATTTGCGCGCGTTTTTGCTTCAACCTATATCTCTCTAATCTTTGCACAAAAACAAAAACTTGCAACATAAAAAGTGTAGCTTGGAATCTCACGATTCCAACGATATAAAAAACGTAATCTAACTCTTAAGGATCATGGAGGATTTCTGTGACCCTAATTTCTGACCTAATTTTTTCATGAACTTCAAGCTTCAAATTCTCACTACTCAGTTAATATAAATGATAACTACGCATATGTACAACTTCAGCAAGTTAAGGACTACATTTTTGCTTCACAAATCAAAGCTTGAGGATTCCTAAATAGAGAGATAGAGTTTTGAAAAATACCTTGTTCAACTGAGTTTGGATATGGTAATGTGGGGACTTTGAGTGAGGCCCGAAGATCGTGTGAGCTTCCTTGAAGTTCCCTCAAGCTTCTCCAATGCTCAGCTTGCCTTGAGGATGCTTGAAACTCCCTGCACGAGTCAAACTGCAACCTTTCAAAATGAAAATGGTGATGCTTGAAATAGGGGTTACAGTTGCAGTGCAAAGGCTTGGATGGTCTAGGTAGGATGTAACGAATATGTTTGATGTGTTACAAAGAAAAACGCACGAGCAAATATTGAGATTGCAAGAGTTTTGCAGAAGCTGCCCTGTTTTGGGCAGAAATGTGGTTTTGTGTTTTGGGAGAGTTTTGAATGTTGTGTATTCGTGTTTTCTGCTTGATACAAGTTTCTGAAGTTGTTTAGAAAGATGCCAAGCCTTCTCTTTATCAGATGCACAAGCTCTTTGACTTTTGGCCACCTTTGTTGTTTTTGAAGAAAGGTTTAAGTGACTATGCAAAAGGCTTGTACTTGCTAGTTCTAGGGCTGCAAGGAGTTGGTATTCTTTTCCCGATAACTGTGGATATTGCTTGTGACAAAGAAACAGGTCCAAGGCTCAATGTTAGCAAAGTTACAAAAAGCTTGCTTTATCAAAATGGTATTATAAACTTTATGCCACTTATGGAATAATTCTTTGTGCAAAGCTCCAAAAGTGAAAACAAAGCCTTTATCCACTGAGTTAGAATTCAATTATGGAGTGTAGAATGGATTAGGACCTATAATGCAAGGTACAAGCATGCTAGGATCTGATTTGTAAGTTAGAGCATTGTAAAAATGGCTTGAACAAAAGTGACAAAATGCCATTTTATCTTCTTTGATTCTCCTTAACCACAAATGATCTTGGAGAGTTCTTGGACATTTTGGAAAGCTTGTAACATGCTCTACAATTCATCTTTGAAATGTAACTTGAGATTTATCTTGGAACTAGGTGAAAAGTTGCCATGAAGTTAGGTCAAAAACTTGCCTAAACTAGGGCAAAATTTTACTAAGTTATTTAGTTTATGGACCCCTATTCACAAAATCATAACTTGAGATCCAAGCATATTTTTGGAAAACTTTGTGCAGCTAAGTTGTAGATTTTGTGGAGGAATACAACTTTCATGTTGGAAGTTTTCTTTGAATCCAATTGCATCATGGTGAAAAAGTTGGGAAAAGTTGGGAAAAATTAAGAAATTTTCAACACTTAGAAAAATTCTAAGTTATGAAAAATTTCAAATTAAAACCCTAATTTACAATTTTAGGTTTCTTGGTCAATAATGTTTTGATGAAATATGACCCTTGGCAATTGATTTTGACCAAAAAGTCAAAGTTTGACTTTTCAGTGTACAGTTGATTTTTGATCAGTTGACTGGAAAATTCATCTGTCAATTCAATGTACTTGAGATCTTTTGAACCTTGTGATTAGGTCAAGATGATTCCATTGAGTCCTTGAAACCATGCTTGAACCCAATTGGCCATTGGCTAGGTCAAAGATCAGAAATTGCCCTTCTGCAGTCAAAACCTTAATTTTGACCATTTTGCCCTTTTGATGATCGTATCAAATTTCTTGAGGAGTTGTGGTCCAAACTTGATCAAATGGTTCATATGAGTCTATAATGTTGATTTGGGTCAAAAATTATGAGGTTTGACTGTAAATTGGCCATGGTTGACTTGTTCCCCAATACAACTAATTTTTAGGTCAACTGTCCAATTGACTGGTCAAAAATGTGATTCAAGGCTTGAAACCTGGTATGGGAAATCTTAGGAGTCTAACATGATGTATGAAAGTCACATGAAGCATTGATAGTCCAAAAATCCTTGTGCAAAATCAAACCCTAATTTCAGGTCATCAGTGCAAGAGGAGGTGTCTTGAGCTGACAAACCCTAATCTTGACTTGAGTCCAAGAAGTCTTGTGAGAAAATCTTGATAAAATGAGAGGGCAAATTTTTGGGCACAACAGCTTCCCCTGTTCGATCTTCTTGAACCTGAAGAGTTAGATTGGCAAGTTTTGTCGTTCGTTACTCGAAGGTAAAAGATGATTGGACACTAGAGTGCCCATAAATTTGCACTCGATGAAGTAGTTGAGGGAATGGGCTTAAAGATGCCATTTGGAGAGGTGATAGAATCTTGTTGGAGATGGGCTTGTAGATTCCATCCAAGAATGTTTGTTTGTAAGTCAAAAGAATGAGCATCAAAATGGTGTCTGTATCTGGAACGTATCTGAACTGTATCTGAACTTGAATCTAAATAAGTGACAGAATGGCTTCCGTGTCTGGAGCGTATCTGTACTGTATATGTACTTGAAACTTGAATAAGTGGAAGAATGGCTTCCGTGTCTGGTGCGTACCTGAGGTGGGGAAAATCAAAATAAGTGACAGAATGGCAACCGTGTCTGGAGCGTATCTGGACTGTATCTTGAAATGGAAATCTGAATAAGTGACAAAATTGCTTCCGTGTCTGGAGCGTATCTGGACTGTATCATGAAGTTGAGGTCTGAATGAGTAACAGAGTAACTTCCGTGTCTGGAGTGTATCCGTATTGTATCTTGATTTTGAATTCTAAATGAGTGATAGAATGACTTTCGTGTGTGGAGTGTATCCGTACTGTATCTGAAATCTTTGAATATTTGTTAAAGATAGCTGTTAATCTTATCCTGAAAAGGGTAAAATGTTAGCTGAAACACAAGGTTATGTTGCATGAAATGTATAATGCAATAAATGTGCTTTATCAATGTTTATGATATATGAATGTAATGTATGCGCATGTAAGCTGATTTATTGTATTGCTGAGGAAAATAAATCCTTGACTGATGTCGGGGGAAGATAAATTCCTTGATTGTTGAGGATGAGAAATCTTTGGCGACTGTTGGGGATTAAGAAGAATCCTGACTTCTTTGGGGATATAGGGATCCTTCATGTCTTGAAGTTGGAGTATTGACAAAAAATTCTGTTGTAAGAGTAATGCCAAGTGCTGCTTGAGAAACCTGTTTGGGGAATCTCGAGAATTTTGATGACTTTGGCTGGGGATTAAGAATGAGAATCTTCATTCTGTTGGGAATTAATAAAAACTCTGCGGGGAAAAAGTTTAACCTTTTGGGAGAGTAGTGAAAACTCTGTGGGGAGTAACTATCCTGCTGGGGAATTCAGGAGTTTGGGTTGTATGCCAATCTACTGGGGAAATATCTGAAGTTGTTGTCTGGTTAGTCTTCAGGCTTCAAAGCAAACTTGCTGGGGAATTATTCGGTTTTTAAGACAACTCGCTGGGGAATTATCTGGTTTTAAGACAACTCGCTGGGGAAACTGGAGGAAACCAGAGGGTTTCCACTGGGGATTAAAGGTTGAAGTTTTAGCTCCGCTGGTGACCTTAATGATGTTTTAGGGATTGCTCCTGGAATAGCCTAAAGACGTTTTCCTATCCTTTCAACCTGTCAATAATTATTCTTTCCCATTTCGTTTATTTGTAATCAGTGATTATATTCAAATGCATATGCTCATTAATAAATCATTGGACGTTTTTGCAAATAAAACACAAGTGTAAAAGGAAAAAGACAAATAGTTTTCTGCACTTTAAAGAGGTATCTTTGTATTAACTTTTAGTAAGTGTTTTGTACAAAGGAGACAAACATCCTAGTAAGAGGATATTGTCATAAAAAATGAGGAAAATTTATACAAAGAAAGATGGCTATGTGTAAAAAATCCCATGGGGTTCCCATTCTGCTATAGCATTCGTAACTCTGAAAATCTTGTCCATTCGCTGCTTTGTCCGAAGATGATTGAGTTGGTCAGAAGCCTGGAGATTATTAGTGAAGAGATTGTCCTTAAAGTGATCCGACGAGACATAGTCATACGCTTTAATTCCCTAACTTTTTCCTGGACCGCCCTTTCGGGTTTTCAGTCCACCAGGAAACCCTTTTTTTCCCAAGTCGCCCCTTTCGGGGTTTCAACTTGCCGGGTGTACAATTTTTGTTTTGTTTTTATCCCTAACTTTTGCCCGAACCTTTTGGTTCGCCGGGATGCCCTTGTTTTTCCTAGGTGTGTCAACCTGGCGGGTCTCTTATGCGTAGTATCTTTTGACTATGTCTGCGTTCGCAGGGTGCGGCAGGTCGTCGCCGTCCATGGTGGTTAAGATCATTGCCCCACCAGAAAAGATGTTTTTGATAACAAACGGTCCTTCGTAGGTAGGAGTCCATTTTCCCCTGGTATCACTTTGCAGCAAGATGATGCGCTTGATCACTAAATCCCCGACTTGATATACCTGGCTTCTGACTTTCTTGTTGAAAGCCTTGATCATCCGTTTCTGATACATCTGACCATGGAAAACAGCAGCAAGTCTCTTCTCGTCAATTAAGTTCAATTGATCAAGTCGGGTCTGGATCCAATCGTCTTCACTTAGACCTGCATCCTTCATGATTCTCAAGGAGGGAATCTGAACCTCAATGGGCAGGACAACCTCCATGCCATAAACCAAAGAATAGGGTGTTGCCCCAGTTGACTTGCGAGCCGTGGTACGGTACCCGTGGAGAGAAAATGGTAGCATCTCATGCCAGTCTTTGTAGGTGACTGTCATCTTCTGTATGATCTTCTTAATGTTTTTGTTCACAGCTTCGACAACACCATTCATCTTCGGCCGATAGGGAGATGAATTGTGATGTTAAATCTGGAACTGCTCGCACAAAGCGGTAATCATAGTATTGTTAAGGTTTGTACCGTTGTCAGTGATGATCCTTTTGGGGATACCATACCGGCAAATGAGGTTCTGCTTGATGAAGCGGGCAACAACATTCTTTGTAACGGATGCGAAGGAAGCTGCTTCGACCCATTTGGTGAAATAATCAATGGCCACTAGAATGAAGCGTTGTCCATTGGAGGCTATAGGCTTGATCTCCCCAATCATATCGATTCCCCACATAACAAAGGGCCAAGGAGCTGTTAAGACATTAAGAGGAACTGGAGGTATATGTACCTTGTCTGCATTGATTTGACATTTGTGACAAGTCCTGGAGTGTTGATAGCAGTCATCTTCCATTGTAGACCAATAATAGCCTTCCCGTAGGATTTTCTTCACCATCGTATGCCCGCTAGAGTGAGTGCCAAAGCTACCATCATGCAGTTCAGCCATGATCTGTTCAGCTTCAACCTTTTCCACACAATAGAGCAGAATGCAATCATGATTGCGCTTGTACATGATACCATTGCTCAGGAAGAATTTGGCAGAGAATCTCCTCAAGAACTTTTTGTCATTGATTGAAGCTCCTTCTGGATATTCTTGAGCCTCGAGATATCTTTTGACTTCGTGAAACCAAGGTCGGTCCACTATTTCTTCGGTATTAATCTCGTGACAGTGTGCTGGTTCATCCATCCGTTCAATGGTGATCTGGGGAGCCTCATTATCCCAGTTAAGTTTAAACATGGATGACATTGTAGCGAGAGCATCCGCCAGCTGATTTTCTTCTCGCGGGAAATGCTCGAAGGTAATCTGCTCGAAATGTGGTAGCAATGTCAAGACATGTTCTTTGTAAGGGATGGGGTTGGGATGTTTAGTGTCCCACTCTCCTTTGATCTGACTGATGACTAAAGCTAAGTCTCCAAACACAACCAAAGATTTGATTCCCGGGTCTATGCAGCCTTGAGACTGAAGATGCACGCTTCGTACTCCGTCATGTTGTTGGCGCAGTTAAAGCAAGGTCTGGCTGTAAAAGGAGTATGGCATCCTTCTGGAGATATAAGCACAACGCCGATACTGTTACCAAGTGCATTGGAGGCACCATCAAAGAACAGGGTCCATCGGGATCCTTGTTCAGGTCCGTCATATGGTCTGGTTCCTTCATAGTTGTCCACTGTCATGATATCCTCGTCCGTGAATTCAAACTTCATGGATTGATAATCTTCAACAGCTTGATAAGCAAGATGATCAGCTAGTACACTTCCCTTTATGGCTTTTTGGGTTGTGTAATGTATGTCATACTTTGTTAGAATCATTTTCCATCTAGCTATCCTTCCAGACAAAGCAGGCTTCTCGAAGATGTATTTGATTGGATCCGTCTTAGATATCAGCAAAGTGGTATGAGTCAACATATACTGCCTTAACCAGCGAGCAGCCCATACCAAAGCGCAACAAGTTTTCTCGAGCAGTGAATATCTGGTTTCACAGTCGGTAAACTTTTTGCTAAGGTAATAAATGACATGCTCTTTTCGGCCAGACTCGTCATGCCGCCCCAGTACGCACCCTATTGAGTTTTCTAGGACGGTCAAATACATGATTAGCCGTCTTCCTTCGACGAGTGGCATCAAGATAGGAGGTTCCAGCAAATACTCTTTGATTCTGTCAAAGGCAATCTGGAATTCGTCATTCCATCTTACAACCTGATCTTTCTTCAACAGCTTGAAGATTGGCTCACAGGTAGATGTTAAGTGAGATATGAACTTGGCAATGTAGTTTAGGCATCCCAAGAACCCTCTGACTTCCTTCTCAGTGCAAGGAGCAGGAATTTCTTGTATAGCTTTGACTTTGGTAGGATCAACCTCGATACCTTTGTTGCTGACAACGAAACCCAAGAGTTTACCGGATCAGACGCCGAATATGCACGTGTTAGGGTTTAACCTTAGCTTGTACTCAGTCGGAAAAACAGCTTCTGCAAGTGATTAAGGTGTTCTTCCTCCGTTTGTGATCAGGCTATCATGTCATTTACGTAGACTTCTATCTCATGATGTATCATTTCATGAAACAAAGCTACCATGGCGCGTTGATAGGTTGCCCCGGCATTCTTTAGTCCGAATGGCATCACTTTGTAGCAAAACATACCCCACTGTGTAACAAAAGTAGTTTTCTCCATGTCTTCAGGTGCCATTTTGATCTGGTTGTAACCTGAAAATCTGTCCATGAAAGAAAATACCTTGTGTCGAGTTGTGTTGTCAACCAGGATGTCAATGTGTGGTAGTGGAAAGTCATCTTTAGGGCTGGCCCTGTTTAAGTCTCTGTAATCCACGCACATCCTAACTTTTCCGTCCTTTTTAGGCACGGGCACAATGTTAACAACCCATTGAGGATAGGAAGTAACAACCAGAAATCCAGCGTTGAACTGCTTCATAACTTCTGCTTTGATCTTTTCTGACATCTCAGGTCTCATGCAGCGGACCTTTTGCTTCACCAATGGACAGTCTTCTCTTGTGGGTAGACGGTGTACCACGATATCTGTATCTAGTCCTGGCATGTCTTCGTATGACCAGGCAAAGATCTCAACATTGTCATGTAGCAGCTGAATCAGGCGTTCCTTGACACTCGGCTCTAGGTTGGCACCCACCTTGACTTCTTTCTTATCCTCTTCAGTACCCAAGTTGGTCGTATCCAACATCTCTTCATGAGGTAGAATAGCCCTTTCTTCCTGTTGTAGCAGTCTAGCCAATTCCCCTGGAACTTCACAATCTTCCTCACCTTCGTACTCCGCTTGGTAGACCAGATCTTCAGAGTCACTGAAGGCCATAGCAGAATTATTACCCATGGAATCCAGAATGGAATGGTACCTGCATTTGTGAGTGTGGGTGTGTGTAAGAGTATAGCCACCTTTAAACAAAAAAATGTAAAAAGAAAGACAATGAACAAAAAAGTTTATATGTGAAAACGTCCATGATTCATTAAATGGCATATGAAGATGAAAAATAAAAACCCTTACAAATGGACCTATGTGCCTCGGGTAAGACACAAGGTTAAAAGTGTATGAATTGTTTGAGAATTATTACAAGCCAACATAAATGTTTGAAAGATAAATTACTGCGGTATGAAAGTAATCGGAACAAAGTCTATTGCTTCCCAGTTGCACAGTCCTCCGTCAATAGTTGGAAATATCCAGTCCTCTAAGCTGCTTTCCTCTTCACTATCCTCTAAAGCATTGAATCCATGATGGGTGATCTTCACAGGTGGCCCTCCAGCACGGGCGTGACGTACAGCCTTTTGAGCAGATGAAGTGAATCCCAAGCCGAATTTATTTGATTTGTAAGGAAAGTCTGGAAGCTCCCCCCAGATTGTGCTTCCTCCCTCTTCAATCACTGCTTTAGCATCTTTGAGAGACGACATCTGAGGCGGAGGTCTGGTAATCATAGATACTGAAGAAACTGTCTTGGTCGCTGCTATCTCCTGAGCTACTTCTTCAAAATGCTGGAAAGGGGTTTCGATGAATTCGCCGTCCAATTCTACATAGCGCAAAGAATTCAGATGGCTTATCATGTATTCCTCTTCGCCATAAACAATTATGATTTTACCCTGGACAGGGTACTTGAGCATTTGATGCAGAGTGGAAGTGACAGCTCCAGCGTTATGAATCCAAGGTCTTCCCAACAGGCAAGAATAGGAAGGACGGATGTCCATCACATAGAACGTGGAGTTGAAGGTTTTAGTTCCCACCTTAATCGGGATGTCCACCTTCTAGTGAACCATCCTTTTAGAACCATAAAAGGCTCTGACAATTATATTGCTGGATTTCAGGGTTAAGCCTTCACAATCCAGTCTATCCAAGGCTTTCTTCGGCAAGACGTTCAACGATGAACCAGTGTCTACCAGAACATGTGCTAGGGTCGTGCCTCTGCATTCCACCGAGACATGCAAAGCGTCATTATGTTTTCTCCCTTTCGATGTTAAATCTGCATTGGAGAATCCTAGACCATTGTCAGCTTTTAAGCTAGATACACATTCCTGGAACTGATCCGCAGAGCTTTCCTGTGGCACGTGGGTCGTCTTCAAAAATCTTATCAGATCTTTAGCATGGGCTTCTGAACAAAGCAACAAGGCCAACATAAAGATCTTTTAGGGGGTCTTCCCCAGCTGTTCCACCACATCATAATCGCCTTTCTTGATTATTTTCAAAATTTCTTCCATTTCTTTTTGAGAGGTCTCAGGGATGACCAATGGTTGAGCCCTCATCTTGACGGGCTCTTCTTGGATCGCTTTCCCTCTAACATCAGCAGCAGTAGATGGGAAAACCACAGGAGTGGTAACTTCTTCTAGGATTGGAGTTCTTGCAGATATGTTTACCGGTGCAGGGGTAACCTTAGGAGCAGCTGAGGGTCCAAAGATTTCCTTTGGAGGGGAAATCTCTGGAGAGAAAATTCTACCACTGTGGGTAATTTTGCTCGTTCTGGCAATGTTTCCAATGTCGGAAGTCTCTTCATCAGAACTCTCTTCAGTCAATTCAATTTTATTAATACCATGGTAGTAGATTTCTCTACCATAATTCCATGGTACTGATTTTTCGGACTTGTACGGGACTGGCCCGGGCATGGTTATCTTCAAAGGTGCAATCTTTGGAGCGGATGTAATCTTAATAGGTCTTTTGGAGACCTTGGAAAGATTGGCGGATATGGTTATTATTGAAACTTCGTTAACAGGAGTCGGTAACACTGGAGTCTTTTCAAAAAGGATTTCTTAGTTATCCATTAGGCGTTGGATGCCTAACTTCACAATGGATAGTTGGTTAATAAGGATGAAAAAAGGCAGCAATCTTCTTCACAACCTGGGAAAATCCCATCCTTCAGCAAATTTAACATGATTATCGGGAGCGGAGTTATCAAATCATCAACTGTAGCAACAAAAAGATCTTCTTCAACAACATGGGCATTGTGGCCATGCCTTAGCATTGGAGCAGAGATTACATTCGGCTTTTCAGGGGCGTCAAATTCAACTTCTTTAGATTCTATCAAATCCTGAATCTTATTCTCCAGGGCCCAACAATTGTCAGTGTCGTGCCCTGGACTCTCTGAATGATAAGCGTACTTGGCATTCGAATGGTAGTACGGAGAAGCAGTATTCGGGTTCTTCGGGGCCTCTTTCAAACTTGCAAGGTTTAACTTCAAGAGATGGGGTAGAACTTGAGCGGGAGTCATGTTTATACTGGTGAATTTCCTTACAGGCCTTTCCACCCTAGCTTGATTGGTTCTTGGTTGACTGTTTCTGGGCTGATCAGCTGCAGACTTCTGAATCATTACGGCCCCCACCGCTGGACGGCGCTCAACCCTTCCTTGACCTCTTTGAGAGTAGACAGCTGATACTTCCTTCTTTTCCGGAAAAGGTTTTCTGATAGCAGTAGAAGCAGATGCATCTTTTTGAATTTTCCCGCTTTTTATGCCGACTTCTATCCTCTCACAAGTTAAAATCAACTCAGTGAACCCTGTAGAGGAGCTTCCAATCAGATGATTAAAGAATGGTCCTGACAGAGTTCCCAGAAACATGTCCACTATCTCCCTTTCAGATAAAGGTGGTTGCACCCTTCCGGCTAAATCCCTCCACTTTTGGGCGTAGTCTTTGAATCCCTCATTGGACACCATGGCCATACTCTGGAGTTGAGTACGGGTTGGTGCCAAGTTGGCGTTGTATTGATACTGTTTATAGAAGGCGGCTACCAAGTATTCCCAATTATGCACATCAGACCTCTCCAGCTGGTAGAACCAATCAAGATGCGTTCCTGACAGACTGTCCTGGAAAAAGTGGACCCACAAATCTTTGTCAGCAGAATGCGGTTGAATTTTCCTGACATAAGATTGTAGGTGCATCTTGGGACAAGACACCCCATCGTACTTGGCAAATAGTGGCACTTTAAACTTCAGAGGGATTACTGTTCCAGACACCAACCCTAACTCCTCAAAGTCCAGTCCCGGTACTCTCTGAACTTCCATAGCTGCTAGACCTCTTCCAAGTTTTTGTATTTGTCATCGGTCGGAGGGTATTGTTGTTCAGAGTAATCCTCTTCTTCCTCTTCTTCAGCTTCAGAATCTGACGGCACTGCAGTCTCTTTACCCTTTCTTTCCCCTTCCTCAGAGGTTGATGGAAAATCCAAGACCCTTCTGGGTTATCCTTCAAACCTTCTACCCATGGTAGCCACACCAGCTTGCTTCTTCTTCTTTTTCTCTTTTTCTTTCTCTAGCAGAGTCTTGAGCTCCTCCTGCCTCTTGGACAAGGTCAAGAGTAGCTGTTGAAATTGTGAGTTCTGAGCTTGCAAATCTTTAACCATTTGTTCAAGATCCATGTTGCTAAAATAAACAGCAAAGGGATGAGGAAACTTCTTGCAAAGACCTGTTTTTGCATATGATGAATGATATGTATTCATGTAATGCTTTCAAGGATTTAAAGAAATTCAAAATTGTTTAAAAGGAAACAAACATTATATTAATAAAATAGAGGTTAGTACATCAATTCCGCCTGGGCAAAATAATACAATACTCTAAGATAAAAAAGTGTTGCGCATCCTCTTTGGCGCAATGTATGCATTAAGAGTTCGTTCCTCCTGTAGTAGCCTGGTGAGTTCTAAAACCTTCTTCTCGCTGTCGTAGAAGTGGGCTTCAAAAGTATCACGCTCTCCCATGAGCTGTATCCAACTCCTTTGTAGATCTTTGAGTGATGTTGGCATGTCAGGATGTAGGACGGTGTATGGAACCTCTCCTTCCTTAGCAGGCTCTATAATCACTGGGAGAATGGAGGGATAAGACATCATAAGATTTTGGGCGCAAATTCGTACCCACCTGAGGTAAGGCTCAAGGGGGATGGAATTCTTGTGTCCCAAAGTCTGGCTGTCTACCTTATTGGGCATTCTCCATGCTTTGATGAATCTCTGGCGGAGAGCTTGATCGTCGTTGTCGTAGTCGAAGACCAACCCTTGAACTAGCATGTCATGTGGGTCATCCCGTCGGGCATAACCAAACTGTCTAAGAGCCAAGCAGGGGTTGTAGGTGATGCCTCCCCTAATGCCAAGTAGAGGGACATTAGGGAATTCCCCATAACGGTCAATGATGATAACATTTTTTCTGGACCGAGAACACCAATGAATATCAGAATGCTTAAGTGTCATCAGCCGTTGTGACCACCTCAAGCCTTGCTCATTCTTCAAGACTGACTAGGGAAGATGAGAAATAAACCATCTTGCCAGAAGAGGAGTGCAGCACATGAGAACACCTCTTTTCCTCATTGTTCGAGTGTGAAAAGAGTGTAAGACATCCCCAAGCAAAGTAGGTACAGGATTGCGAAACATGAAGATCTTGACAACATTCACATCTATAAGCTGGTCAGGGTTTTGGAACAAGACCATCCCATAGATGAGAAGAGCTACAATCTCCTCAAAAGCTTGCAGGTCAAAGGAGTTCCAACAGTCTTGGGCCTTCTCAAATAATAAATTTGCCAAGAAGCCTTTGACACCACTTCTGGTTTCCCAATGACCTGTTACATCTGATGGTTGAAAGTGCAGGGCTTGAGCAACATCTTCAGGCCTTGGATCTCTTTCCGTACCGTTGAAAGGTAG
The DNA here is from genome assembly GCA_948472305.1 of Vicia faba. Taxonomy (NCBI): domain Eukaryota; kingdom Viridiplantae; phylum Streptophyta; class Magnoliopsida; order Fabales; family Fabaceae; genus Vicia; species Vicia faba. The sequence goes on along the minus strand of CATIWC010001563.1, from coordinate 308,297 downwards.
TTGATGGAGAATAGGAATCCTCAAGAGTTGAGAAAATTCCTCCAAAGTAGGCACCAGCTGGTAGTCGGGAAATGTGATGCAGTGGTGTAGGGGGTCAAAGAACTGGAAGAGAACTTTCACCATGTCTTCCTCTATGTTGGATTTTACCAAGTTGAGAAGTCGACCATGCCTCTCAGTGAATGGAGAATACTCTGGAATCCTGGAAGCAAGCTCTTTGAGTTGAGGAGGAATTCTCACAAGGTTGACCTGGATAGTTTTCCTGCGGAGTGAATCCATATCCTACAAAACAAGAACAAAGATGAAATTCCAAAAATCCTTGAAATGGTTAGTGGATGCAAATGATGCTTCATGATGTTCATGATGTTATCCACAAGTATATATGTACAAGAAAGTCACACAAGTTGCTAGTTCAAGCTTGCATGGGGTTTCATAGGTAAGTACCCTCTTGAAGTTTAGTTGGCTCAATCTGTCCTAGAAATAGTAATCGGGTTCTAAGGAGCTCAATATCACTGGATTGTTTTCTGTTTTCATTGTTTCAGTGTAAGCCTCTTGACTGGCGACCGAAATATTCCAAGAAAACAACCATCAATGAGTGTAGTATCGAGTATCTACCAACTTCGGACTGCACCAAAGCCGGTCATCTCACTACATCCTAAAAGGCCAAGATGGTCAAGTAAAGGTTCTAAAAGTCCATTAGTGCTTCATGACATCACTCAGCGGCCCCGTATTCTCTTTGATTAAATCAAAGGCTACCGGTACCCATAAATATGTCGCACTAATATAGCTATTGCTTAGACCATATCGGTATACCCCGTACAGTTTCCACAATGTATTGCTATTTACCTATTAATGTTTCCCCAAATCCGGGTGGAGGATTCAAACCCAAACAATGGAACCAAAGTGTAAAGCAATCAAGGAAAACAAGATAAGAAATTAAAGGTGATCTAAACCCTAAGGTAACCCCACTTTTAAGTATCTCCCCAACAGAGTCACCATTTCTGTGATACGGTGGTAGAACTAACTTGAAGGTTTCCGTTTGTGTTCGCAAAATTTCGCGGTTAGCAAGAGTCGCCACTGACTTTTATTTTGTCCAAAAGGAAAGGTAAAAAAGCACAGGAAAGATCTTTGAGATGTTTTATTGAGTTCGGGGGGTAGATTATGAAAAGGGAAGGTGTTAGCACCCTTTTCATCCATGGTTTTCCATGGGCTCTTAGTTACTTGCTTAGATCACTTGCTTTACTTTTGAAATTGTTCGAAATGGTGCTTTCGGTGTGGTTTTGAAAAGTATTTGTAAAAGAGGCCTTTTGTTTAGGCAACCTTTGTAATGATTGTCGTTCGTAAGAATGTATACAAAGGTGTTTGTCTTTTAAAAATGTTTTCAATGTTTTTTGAAAGTTGTTTTGAAATGTATGTGTGTGCTTGTTTTTGAAAATAGCAAGGATTTGTTTTGAAGTGGAGCAAGTAACTTAGAACCATCTACTTACTCAATTGTCTTTCTTGTGCAGTTTTTTATTCCTTTGATATTGTTGACCTACCATTGTTTTGGTAGTCAAGCCTATCTTTGGATGTTAAACGGGACGGGCGCGGGTCATCGTATAACCATGATAGCAATGTTGCTAGGTATCTTGGCATTTTTCCGAGGGACCAAGATCATTTGTTTTTAGGCAACCTTGTCTAGCGTCATCAAGGGACTATGATCTTTTGTTTTGTTTTGTTTTGCCAAGATACTTTGCATGCATACGATGGCCATTTTTAGGCAACAAAGTGGGTGAAACCTTAGAGGTGCTTGTGTGTAATGTGTTGTCATTTTCATGCATTTTGTTTGTCTTGTACTAGGTCATGCTATTTGTTTGATTTTTTGTCTTATCATACAAACCCTAATTTACTAAACATGTATATAATGCGATAAATTGCGTAAATTATCTAAGCTATTACAACAATATTATGGGAGGGGGATACAAGTTTTGAATGGGGATATTGCTCAAAATAAAACCCTAAAACTATTACAACCCAATTGAATTCATTGTACAATAAATAAATATACAATATTTAAATATGCAATAAAATGTTTTTATGCAAAATGTTTTTGTATTTATTTTTATGTATGAGAAAAATAAATAAATAAAGTCCTAAAAATAAGAAAAAATAATATTGTTATTTTTTGAAAGGGTGAAAACCCTAGTTTTTGATTTAAAAAGAAAATTATGTTTTCTAACATTATTTATTTCATTTATGTACAAGAAAAATAATAATAATATGTACAAATATTAAAAAAATAAAATATGTATAAAAATAATATTTTATGTGTTTAAATAATAAAAATAAAAATGTATGATATTTTTTAATGTATTTATTATTTATTTAAGAAAATAAATTTCTATTTATTCTAGTAAACTATTTTATTATGTAAAAAAATAAAATAAAAATAGAATAAAAATGCCAAAAATAAAGAAAATTTTTTTGTGATTTTTTAAAGTTCATAAAAAATAAATGCAAGTCAAAAATATAAAATATGCAAGAAAAATACAAAAATATAAGAAAATAGATCAGGGGGTGCAAATAGTAAACTGGGGGGTGTGGAAAGTCAAAATCAACAAGCCCAAGCGCGCCAGGCCCAAGCCAGCTTCGTCCCTGTTCTCCAGCCAAACATTTGCGCGCGTTTTTGCTTCAACCTGTATCTCTCTAATCTTTGCACAAAAACAAAAACTTGCAACATAAAAAATGTAGCTTGGAATCTCACGATTCCAACGGTATAAAAACATAATCTAACTCTCAAGGATCATGGAGAATTTATGTGGCCCTAATTTCTGACCTAATTTTTTTATGGACTTCAAGCTTCAAATTCTCACTACTCAGATAATATAAATGATAACTATGCATATGTACAGCTTCAGCAAGTTAAGGACTACATTTTTGCTTCACAAATCAAAGCTCGAGGATTCTTAAATAGAGAGATATAGTTTTGAAAAATACCTTGTTCAGCTGAGTTTGGATATGGCAATGTGGGGATTTTGAGTGAGGCCTGAAGATCGTGTGAGCTTCCTTGAAGTTCCCTCAAGCTTCTCCAATGCTCAGCTTGCCTTGAGGATGCTTGAAACTCCCTGCACGAGTCAACCTACAACCTTTCAAAATGAAAATGGTGATGCTTGAAATAGGGGTTACAGTTGCAGTGCAAAGGCTTGGATGGTCAAGGTAGGATGTAAGGAAGATGTTTGATGTGTTACAAAGAAAAACGCACGAGCAAATATTGAGATTGCAAGAGTTTTGTAGAAGCTGCCCTGTTTTGGGCAGAAATATAGTTTTGTGTTTTGGGAGAGTTTTGAATGTTGTGTATTCGTGTTTTCTGCTTGATACAAGTTTTTGAAGTTGTTTAGAAAGATGCCAAGCCATCTCTTTATTAGATGCACAAGCTCTTTGACTTTTGGCCACCTTTGTTGTTTTTGAAGAAAGGTTGAAGTGACTATGCAAAAGGCTTGTACTTGCTAGTTCTAGGGCTGCAAGGAGTTGGTATGCTTTTCCTGATAACTATGGATATTGCTTGTGACAAAGAAACAGGTCCAAGGCTCAATGTTAGCAAAGTTGCAAAAAGGTTGCTTTATCAAAATGGTATTATGAACTTTATGCCACTTATGGAATAATTCTTTGTGCAAAGCTCCAAAAGTGAAAACAAAGCCTTTATCGACTAAGTTAGCACTCAATTATGGAGTGTATAAGGGATTAGGACCTGTAATACAAGGTACAAGCATGCTAGGATCTAATTTGCAAGTTTGAGCATTGTAAAAATGGCTTGAACAAAAGTGACAAAATGTCATTTTCTCTTCTTCGATTCTCCCTAACCACAAATGATATTGGAGAGTCCTTGGACATTTTGGAAAGCTTGTAACATGCTATACAATCCATATTTGAAATGAAACTTGATATTCCTCTTGGAACTAGGTGAAAAGTTGCCATGAAGTTAGGTCAAAAACCTTCCTAAACTAGGGAAAAATTTCACTAAGTTATTTAGTTTATGGACCCCTATTCACAAAATTATAACTTGATAGCCAAGCATCTTTTGGGAAAACTTTGTGAAGAAAAGTTGTATATTTTGTGGAGGACTACAACTTTAATGTTGGAAGTTTTCTTTGAATCCAATTTCATCATGGTGAAAAAGTTGGGAAAAGTTGGGAAAAAATAAGAAATTTTCAACACTTAGAAAAATTCTAAATTATGAAAAATTTCAAATTAAAACCCTAATTTGCAATTTTAGGTTTCTTGGTCAACAAGTTTCACATTTTGACATGTTTTGATGAAATATGACCCTTGGCACTTGATTTTGACAAAAAAGTCAAAGTTTGACTTTTCAGTGTACAATTGATTTTTGATCAGTTGACTGGAAAATTCATCTATTAATTCAATATACTTGAGATCTTTTGAACCTTGTGATTAGGTCAAGATGATTCCATTGATTCCTTGAAACCATGCTTCAACCCAATTGGCCATTGGCTAGGTCAAAGATCAGAAATTGCCCTTCTGCAGTCAAAACCCTAATTTTGACCATTTTGCCCTTTTGATGATCTGATCAAATTTCTTGAGGAGTTGTGGTCCAAACTTGATCAGATGGTTCATATGAGTCTATAATGTTGATGTGGATAAAAAATTATGAGGTTTGACTGTAAATTGGCCATGGTTGACTTTTTCCTCAATACAGTTGATTTTTAGGTCAATTGTCCAATTGACTGGTCAGAAATGTGATTCAAGACTTGAAACTTGGTATGAGCAATCTTAGGAGTCCAACATGATGTATGAAAGTCACATGAAGCATTTATAGTCCAAAAATCCCTGTTCAAACTCAAACCCTAATTTCAGGTCATCAATGCAAGAGGAGGTGTTGAGCTGACAAACCCTAATCTTGACTTGAGTCCAAGAAGTCTTGTGAGAAAATCTTGATAAAATGATAGGGAAAATTTTGGGGTACAACAGATTGCATAGTAGTCTTCGGTATTGTTGAGGAGGTAGAGAGATCATTTCCTTGATGATACAATCAGTCTCTCAATTTGGGTTAGAAATGACTTAGGTTATGAGTGATACATAGTGGCATTGATGAGTATTGTTAGGTTGAATGTAACCGGTCGATATATTTAAGTCTGTGATGAGTAGATTATATACAGGCTTGATAAGTTCTTCCTTAGTTTTTACTTTTGTTACATTTATTTTCTGTTGATAATGTTTTCTTTACAAACACATTTATCTCCAAACTCATTAACGAGAGATTTGCCGAATGACAATTCAATAACCAATCTCTGCGAACATGACAAATTCTCGGATAAATATTTCCAAAATTTTTGTTACTTGCCACTACACCGCTTCTAATAAAATGGCGCCTTTGGCGGGGGTTGGTTCTTTTCGCATTGCAATAATTCTTTTGTTTATGAGTTTTGTAATTACTGTATATGTTGTATAGAAATTGTATATTAATTTGTATATGATACTTGTGCATATATGTGTTTTTTCTTTGTTTTCATGTATTGTTGTGAATTGTCTTGTTTATGTAGCGTTTGTTGTGTGGATGTTAGGATACTTTCTTTAGGTTTGCGCATTGTGACAATACCATGGCATGACGAGAGGAGGTTACTAGCTCGCACAATAAAAGCGTCGAGCTTACAACGTAAAACAGTCATGTTTGTTTATATTTGTTTATGTGTGTGGTGATTTGTATTTTAACAAGTTGAAACAAGGAAATGTTCCAAATTTCAAATCTTCACTTTTCAAATTGTTAATTCATTTTCACCCAGTTTTCATATCGTTATATGCATTTGTTTTTTTATGTCAATTTGTGTTTTCCGAAAGCTTGTCGTGTTTAGCTTGAGGATTTTTGTTCGTTGTATATATTATAAATTTTGTACATTGAAATTTCATAGGAGTATTATTTTTCTAATTCTTTTATTGTTTTTGCACTCAAGCTTTGGTCTGTTAACTTGTAGAATATTGAGGTGATTTGTGAAGTTTGGCCGTTTGGACTTGCGAATGCGTGGTAATGATTTTGTTAAAGTTTTGTACACATTCGAGGTATGTGTTTATCGCTTTATATACTTTAGCATATTCATGATACTTAGACTTTTTACAATTTTTATGCCATTCATTCTTTTGTATACTTATTCATTTGTGAATCACTTTAGTTCCTATCCTTTTTGTGAGGTAGCTTTCCATTATTCACATATGCTGGAGACTAGAATTCTTGTTTTAACTGTATTTTATTATGCTTAATCTTTTTTTTTGTGTTGATTGTATGAAAGCTTGAATGTGATCAAGACATTTTTTTTGTTTCATTTTGAGCACAACTACCTTGGCCAAACAAGTCAATTTGTCTTGTGAATCTGTGATCATTAGTAACCCCTTTGAGTTTTTTGTCGATATCCATGTTGTATTTGCTAAATGCTTGTCTATGAGTGTTTAGTTTCCATTTTTGCATGGATGTTGATTCGTTGTTTTCTTAAACCCTCAACCATTGTTTTAGTTTGAATTTTTACCTTGCCTTAGAAAGTAGGGAGTATTCACTTTAATGTATGGTTGAATTCAAGTTGGGGAGAAAAGAATTGGAAAAAAAAGTGATAGAAAAAGAAAGGAAAAAAATAGAAAAGCTTTGAAAAATAAAAACAAAAAGAGTGTGGAATAATGTTGTGTTAATAAGTGATGGTGCTTTGGTGTGAAATTTGTGGTAAAGAAGAAGTTTGATTGGAATTCTATTGTTTGAATCTTTGGTGGATTGATCACTCCCTTAAATTTAGGTAAGTTTTTGTTTCGATTAGCTTTATGACTTATCACTTGTTTGTTAACCAAGCCATATTACAACCTTGAAAGCCCTTGAGATTCTTGCTTTTGTATTTTCAATGTGAGTTTTTGAATGAATGCATAATTTAGTATTTTGTTTGCAAGATTATAGACGAGTAAAAATACCTTATTTTATATGTTTTTTATCTACCGATGATTGTGTTTGCTAGGTGTGATTCATTTGTGAACTAGTATTTTTTTAGAATGTTTGGAATAATTTTTGTATTTAGCATTTGTTTCGTGGTTTAGTGGTAAGTATATTTCTTTAGTGTATAGTTTTCCATTTGAGTCATAGAATTTGTTTTTCATTTTTCAAAACCTATTGATTTGTGATTCTTTGATTATCGTTGTTGTACCCCAAAATTTTCCCTCCCATATTTCTCAAGACATTGCAAAAATAATCTCCAAATGGCTCAATATTGCTCAAGAGTTGGACAGTCAAATCATCTCCTAAGGCAGTCAACCTCAAATTAGGGTTTTATGTTGCATCAAGGTTCTTGCATCCAAATGATATCAAGTGCTTCCCAATGTCCTAATATGGTCTCAAGTTCATCCATGTCAAATTTCAAACCTTGCAGAGGAAGTTTGGTCAGTCAATTGCTCAAAAGGCCTAAAAATCGATTGTGTTAGGGCAAAGGTCAAATGTGACCTACAAACAGTCAAACTTCAATATTTCTTGTCAACATTCTCATTTTGAAGGATATATCATCATTTGATCAAGGGTTGATCATGATTCATCAAGGACTGCTCAAAATTCATCAAGACTCAAAAGTTGCTAAATTAGGGTTTTGTAGGAAAAGTCAACTCAAATTTGACCAAGCATAACTTTATCATAATTTATGATAAATGACCCATCCAAAGCTCATTTTGAAGAGCATGCAATTTCCTACAGTCCATATTCACACCCCAAGATCAGAAAATGCACTCACAAGAAGTTACAAATTTGGACATTATAGGTCATTTTTGAAAGTCAACAAAAACACCTTTTTTGCCAAAGCTTATAACTTGAGAATGGAATATAAAGTTGATATGAGACCAAAATTGTTGGTTATAGAACATCTCAAGCTTTCTAAAAAGTCCAAGAACACTTCTAAAAGTTCAAAATTGAAGAAGTTATGCATTGTTGAAGTTGAGCATTTTTGCAAAATTGCCAAAAATCAACTATCCCCAAAACTTCAAATTCTGTCAAATGGGCCCATTCGTTTCCACTTGATTTGATATTGTCACACTACACACGTTTCCTAGCTTCATCCTCATGACCATTTATCAATTTTATTATTTAATTTGATTTTTTAATGAATTATTGCATTTTAAATCAATTTAAATCATATAAAATCCAAACATTGATTATTGGATCTCTTTTTGGCTATTTTAGAACCTAATAATCATCATCAATGAGATCAAATTCGAATCATCCATTCCATGTGAAAAGAGATTGTTTTTTGGACAAATTTGGAAGCTTTTAAAATGGAGGATCAAATCATATCTCCAAACATCAATGCATAAGGATTCAGCCCAAGAAAGTTAACCTAATTCACTCCATGTTACATATACAATGCAAAGGCACGAGTTTGAGAGGTTGGAGGCTGAAAAATCACAAGAACCAAACTTGGAAAATTTGGAAAAAAGCTTGAAACTGAAATTACACATAGAGGTGTTTTCAAGGCCAAAGCTCAACGTGAACCACTTGCTGGACATCCACTAAAGCGAAGCCAACTCAAAACCACTCCCCACGCACGTTCTAAAGCGCTGTAAGTCTCTTTGAAAATCACTTTTCAGTTGAAATCGTATCCTCCTATTCTTGCATTTTTTTTGGCAAAATCTTTACATATTCATGCTTATCGTTACATTTAGAAGATTTTGGCATTATTTAATCACATTTATATAGCCTGTAACCCCTAGCCGATTCTAGGGTTCTTGGATCGTATTTTTGGGCATTTCGTTTGCAGGTGAAATCAAGGTTCAAGGATGGTCTAGATGTGTTTAGGAAGTCCAGACGAACAGGACCATGATCTTAGGCTGAGTTTTCATGGCCTAGAATTGGTTTTAGGTTTGACCTAGGGATTTAGCTGCGGATATAAATCCGCAGGTAAAAAAAAACCAGGGCTGAGTGAGGAAGACGATGACGCGTCCCCCTCCCATTCGCTGGTTCAAACGTTCGCGCGGTTTTTTGTTTTAATTCTGGAATTTTATTTGTTTTCTAATATAATAATTGATGTCCCATATTATAATGAATGAAGCGTGTTGGTGCAGTGGTGGTGGCGTGCGTTAGTGACTCACAGGACCTGGGTTAGAATCCCAGGTCCCCCATATACTTTGTATTATTTTTCCACAGATGTTCCAGCGTATTTCAAGAATTATGGACTACCATACACCATCGAATATCAAAGCACCAGATGGCCCAAGGCCAGATCTAGTGACTCAGGCTGAAGGTCCATCATGCTCTCAAGTCAACATGCGCGTGGAGAATCCAAAAGTCAACACAGGCCAATTCAAATTGGGCCATCAGCTTACCATCCAAACCTCCAAATTGGGCCTGAACCCCCCTAGGTTTTTTCTATCTCGTCTTTTTTTTATTTCATTTAATTGTTTTGTTTTATTAATTATTTTAATTTCACTAACCAATTAAATTTTTTCCTCCTAAAATCAAAAAACCAAAAAATATTTTATTTATTAAACTTAAATTCAGTAATTTATTTTTGTAAATAAGTATTAATTAACTTAGTTTTAATTAGGTATAATTTCAATATCTTTTGCAAATAATTAAAATTAATGTAGATAATTAGTTTTTACTAACTTTAAATCAAATTTATTTTATTCCTTTAAATATCCAAAAATCCAAAAAAATATCTTTTTCTTAATTAATTAATTAATTAATTTAATTAACTTAGTTTAATTTCTTTTAATCCAAAAATAACCAAAAAAAATCACTCTTTCAAAAAAGGGTCAAAACCCTAAAAAATTTCGCATTCGATTTAATTTTCCGCACGCGATCCATTTTACCATATTGATGTAATTGTTTCCCGAAATTTAATAGCTTTAATTAGGACTATTTAATTTATTTATCGCTTTATTTATTTTCCGCATTTTAAATTCAAGGGTTGCTTTTGGCGATGTAAATACTCGACGCCTTGTAATAGTTAGTTTCAATTTCCGCAATTTAATTTCCGCAACTTATAAACTGTTAGATGTTTGATAATAGGGAATGCATGACAAGATCAAATGTTTAAACCTAAAATCAACATAGATAACCATTGACATGTACAAAGATAAAATTAACCGAAACAACACACTCGCACATACGCACTCTTAGGGTACACCTCACTTGGTTGCCTTCGAACATGGTCATTGAGTATAGGAAGTTTTCGAGGTTGCCCTCTTGTCCAAAGATCATAGTTGCCTCGAAACGGTTGCCTCGGATATTGTTGCCTCAAAACAAATGATCTAAGACATTAGGGTTACCGCTAAGGCGTCCTAACATTGCTTTAGTGACCACACGTCCCTTAATCGAATTGACCCTTAAAACTCCAACGACGATGCTACCTACTCATCAATAGTGGGATAGCATTGTCTAAAGGACATTAGTACAGATTGATTCCTTTTTCGAGTAGGTAGATAGTTCTTAAGTACTTGCTCTCTCAAAACAAAAACTTTTCGCACTTACACCTTTCAAACAAAAACTTCTTTCAAATCCACAAACACAAAGAAAAGCAATTTTTGAAAACACTTTGAGCAAGTACCTAAGAGCCCGTGGATAACCACGGATAGAAAGGGTGCTAACACCTTCCCTTTCTATAATCTACCCCCCGGACTCGAGAAACATCTCGAAAAAGGAATTTTTCTGTGCTTTTTTCCTTTCCTAGTTGGATAAAATAAAAGACGGTGGCGACTTTTGCTTACCGCGGCATTTTGAAAACACAAACACAAAACGTGAACCAACATTCCAAAACAGTCAGTTCTCTTCCCACCGTATCACAGAACTGGCGACTCTACTGGGGACTCCACTAATAAGTGGGGTGTACCTTAGGATTAGATCATTGTATTTTCAATTGTATGCTTTGTATGATTTATATTTGTGGGCTTGTATCCGAGTTACTATAGATCCTAAAACGGATCTGGGGATACCCTTTAGGTAAGTAGCAATAAACTGTGAGGGAACTGTACGGCATAGACCGATACGGTTGAAGCAGTAGCTACGTTGGTGTGGCACTTTAGATTGTACCGATATCCCTTGTGTTGGAACGAGGAGAATATGGGTCATCTAAGGGGTCATTAAGCACCAACTGGCCTTAGAACCTTTAAATTGACCAACTTGGCCATAGAATAGTAGCAGTATGCTACACTCATTGAGACTAAACTCTCGCGATGATTCCGGCCGCAGGAAAAGGTTGCTAAACTGGAATTATGACCGATTGAGGGTAGTCAGTGATATTGAGATCATCTAGAACCCGGTTACTATTTTTAGGACAGGTTTAAACCAACTGAACTGAAAGAGGGTAGTACCTAAGCTCCTTGCCAGCCTGGAATCTAAGGGCTCTCTGTGTGACTTGTGTGCCTTTACCATGTTTTCTATTTATGGATACTTGTGGTGTGCTTTCTATCATGACATCATGACATCATAACATTGCATACATCTTGCATTGGACTAACCTATTTCAAAGACAGGAGGGATTCATCTTTGTTCTGTTTTGTAGGTCATCATGATGCCCATGCATAGAGATGCCATCCGAATCAACTTTGTCCAGGTGCCCATCTTGCTTAAAGATTTGGTTGCAAAGATGCCTGATACTACTTCCTTCCTCAGAAGACATGGGTATCTACTCAGTTTGGTCACCTCCAAATCGGACGAGCAGATGATGAGTGTTCTGGTCCAATTCTATGATCCGTTGTACCATTGCTTTACTTTTCAAGACTACTAGTTGGTTCCCACCTTAGAAGAGTTCTCTGATCTGCTCGGTATCTCTATTCTGGAGCAGACCCCATTTACTGGTTGGGAGAAGACCCTTAGGCCGGAAGAGATTGCTTCAGCCCTTCATTTGACAAAGGATGAGGTAATGGCTAATTGGGAGACTAGAAGTGGAGCAAAGGGATTTCTGACTAAGTTCTTGGTTGGTAAGGCTAACTATTTCTGGGATAGTCTAGACTTCAAGGCATTCAAGGATATTCTGGCTCTTCTGATATATGGCTTGGTTTTGTTTCAAAACTCTGACTCTTTTGTTGATGTGAATGCGGTGAAAATCTTCATCTCTCGTAATCCTGTACCCACTCTCTTGGGTGACATTCTTCATCAGCTTTATGCTCGTACTGCCCGAAAGCGGGGGACCTTGATGTGCTGTGCTCCATTATTGGCGAGGTGGTTTATTTTGCACCTCCCCAAATCAGTGCTGAAGAACATAGGAGGCATGGGTTGGGCCTATAGGGTCATGTCTCTCTCTCATAATGATATCATCTGGACTCTTACGGGTATGGATGAGGTGGATATTATTGGTCGCTGTGGGGAGTATCCCAATGTTCCATTGATAGGAACTCATGGAGGAATTTCTTACAACCCATGCTTGGCCTTACGTCAGTTTGGGAGAGCCAGAAGAGAAGGACCACATGAGCTGCTAATGCCTAGTATCATCTTTGATTTTCAAGGGGATAGCGACGAGCAACACCGCAGATTCATAAGGGCTTGGGATAGAGTTCACAGATCTGATCCACACGAGTTGGGCCCAAAGACTTCACTTCTGATGGAGCCATATCTCAGATGGGCCCGTATCCGTGCCCAAAAGTTGGGTATGCCATATGAAGCCGTCCGGCCTGTCATTGTTGAAGTTGCTAATGAAGAGGGGGTTCTTCCTACCATCCTTCATCCTTACATGCCCACTGACATTGGGGCACTGAAAAGGTCTTGGATGCAGCTGAGAGAAGAATGGGATGCTTACAGAGAGAAGTTTAACGAGCAAGAGCAGAAGATCCAGAGGTTGACTAGGCAGTTGGAGAACGAGCGGATTCTCAATGACTATGTCCGCACCGACAAGAAGAGACCATGGGAGCACTGATTGTACTTTAATTATGTCCTTTCCAGTTTTTATTTACTTTTCAGTATTTCCATTCTTGTAACGCCTTAAGGGAAATCAGTTGAACAATTTGAATTTCAAAGTTTAATCTAATAAAAGTGTGTTTCCTTTTTGTTTACAAATTTGAATCTCCCGATTGTCTTTGAAATCATATCATACGCATTTCATCCCATGCATTCCATAACAGGTACCCATTACAGGTCTCTTATCTTCTTCGTTGTTTTTTCAGCAACCATCATGTCTGCTGAACCTTCAACCGAGCAAGCAATCAAGGCCCTCCAGGCCCAGAATGCCCAATTTCAAGAGTTGTTCATGAATCTAGCTAAGGGTCAGCAAGATCTGAAGACCCTAATTCTAAAAGAGAAGAAGAAGAAGAAGAAGAAGAAGAAGAGGACAATCCTATTTAACACGGGTCACAAATTTAGAAATAGGCTACAAAACGAAGTTGATTTGACTACATCATCTGGAGGGAAATATAGTCAAGAATAAAGGAGGGCTCCTAGCCCTGTGGTCTCCGACAATGAGACGGACTTCGACGAAGAACAGTATCCTCCGGCTGAGGATAGATACAAACAACTGGAAGACCGGTTGAGTGTTATGGAAGTTCAGAATGTTCCTGGTCAGGACTTTGGTGATCTAGGTCTATCATCTGGGGTAGTGATTCCCCACAAGTTCAAAGCACCAGCATTTGCTAAGTATGACGTAGTTTCTTGTCCGAAGTTGCACCTCCGGTCATATGTGAGGAAGATTCAGCCGTACACTGCTGATAAGAACCTATGGATCCACTTCTTTTAAGACAGTCTCTCAGGGACTCAGCTTGAATGGTTCTACCAGTTGGACAGAGCCAGTATCCGCAATTGGGAAGATTTGGCTACTGCTTTCTACAGGCAGTGCCGGTACAACTCCGACCTCGCTCCTACGCGTACCCAACTCAGGGGTATATCAATGGGAACGGGTGAAGGATTCAAGGATTATGCTCAGAAGTGGAGGGACCTCGCCGGAAGAGTACAACCACCATTGGTTGATCGGGAACTTGTGGATATGTTTCTGGGGACCTTGTCTGGTCCATTTTTTAACCACCTGATTGGAAGCTCTTCAGCTGGGTTTACAGAGCTTATTATGACTGGTGAGAGGATTGAGGCTGGTATTAAGGCTGGTAAGATACAGAAGGGTGTCTCATCAAGCACCGAGAAGAAGCCTTTTAAGAAGGAGTCCAGTGCTGTCTACAGTTCTAGAAGCCAAAGTAGACCTGAACGCGGCCAAGCTGTTAATGCGGTTGTAATTTCAAAACCTGCTGGTGCTCCTCAGCACAATAATCAACAAAAGGACGAGAGGCCTCAAAGGCAATTCAGCCGTCTCAGCATGACTTTGTCTCAGATTCTGCCACAGTTGATGAAGACCAATCTGGTGATTCCAAGGGAAGCCCCGAAGAATCCAAATACAACATCACCGAAGTATAACCCTAATGCCCGCTGTGCTTATCACTCCGATAGCCCAGAGCATAATACATATGATTGTTGGACTTTGAAGAATAAGGTACAAGACTTGATCAATGCGAAAGAGATTGAGTTTGGAGCACCAGAAAAGCCTAAGCAAGATGCAGGGGTGAATAAAATCGGGGACGACGATGATGAAGAGTTTGACATTGACAGTTCGATCTATCCTACTACCGATGGTGGATTAAGCAACTGGACAACGAAGGATTCTATGCCCGTTTCCGTTATTACCCAGTAATGAAACTTTTTGTTTTGAATATGTAACAGATAATGTTTTAAACTCTATGGCCCGGTGTCTTACCCGGGGCACCGGGGCTTCATTTGTAAGGGCTTTTGTGTGTCATTTTCATATATCATTAATAAAAGCATTGGACGTTTCTTGCATTTCAAATTTTGCGCTCCTTGTTTTTCTTTTACTAAATATTGCAAAACAACTATTTTACACACACTCACGTGTACAGGTCCACATCCACTCTGGATCTCACTGGTAACGACTCTGCTACTGCCAGTTATGAATTTGAAAATCCGATCAACTTAGCCGAAGACGAAGGTGAAGATGATTGCGAAGTGCCTGGTGAACTTGCAAGACTGTTACTCCAAGAAGAGAGGGCTATTCAGCCGCACGAAGAGCTGGTGGAAGCAGTGAACCTGGCTACTGAGATAGACAAGAAAGAGGTCAAGGTTGGTGAAAATCTAGAGCTTAGTGTGAAGAAACGGTTGATTCAGATGCTGTGTGACTATGTTGAGATCTTTGCCTGGTCTTACAAAGATATGCCTAGTTTGGATACATATGTTGTGGTTCATCGCCTGCCTACCAAGGAAGACTGTCCTCCCGTGAAGCAGAAGGTCCGCCGAATGCGCCCAGAGATGTCTGAGAAAATCAAGGCTGAAGTTATGAAACAGTTCGACGCCGGTTTTCTAGCAGTTACTTCTTACCCTCAGTGGGTGGCCAATCTGGTTCCTGTCCCGAAGAAGGATGGTAAGGTTCAAATGTGTGTTGACTATAGGGATCTGAACTGGGCAAGCCCTAAGGATGACTTCCCTCTACCTCATATCGACGTTCTGGTTGACAACACCGCTCAGCACAAAGTCTTCTCCTTTATGGATGGTTTCTCCGGTTATAACCAGATTAAAATGGCTCCCGAAGACATGGAAAAGACAACCTTTGTTACTCAGTGGGGTACCTTTTGCTACAAGGTCATGCCTTTTGGAATGAAGAACGCTGGGGAAACATATCAGCATGCCATGGTTGATTTGTTTCATGACATGATCCATCACGAGATTGAGGTATACGTCGACGACATGATTGCAAGGTCCCAGACTGAGGAGGAACACCTTGACCATCTGCAGAAGCTGTTTGACAGGTTGAAATTGTATAAGTTGAGATTAAACCCGAACAAGTGCACCTTCGGGGTGAGATCTGGTAAGCTGTTGGGTTTCATCGTAAGCGATAAGGGTATTCAAGTGGATCCGGAAAAGATGAAAGCTATACAGGAAATGCCAACTTCCAGAACAGAAAAAGAAGTCAGAGGCTTCCTGGGACGACTGAATTACATTGCCCGATTCATCTCGCACCTAACTGCTACTTGTGAGCCAATCTTCAAGCTACTGAAGAAAGATCAAGTGGTACGTTGGAATGATGAATGTCAGGCCGCTTTCGAAAGAATCAAAGAGTATCTCTAAGAGCCACCCATTCTGATGCCACCAGTTGAAGGGAGACCTTTGATCTTATACTTGATAGTACTCAATAACTCAATGGGGTGTGTGCTGGGTCAACATGACGAGTCTGGCCGAAAAGAGCATGCTATTTATTACCTTAGCAAAAAGTTTATCGACTGTGAGACTCGATACTCACTGCTCGAGAAAACTTGTTGCGCTTTGGCATGGGCTGCTCGCCAGCTGAGACAGTATATGTTGACTCACACTACTCTATTGATATCGAAGATGGATCCAATCAAGTATATCTTCAAAAAGCCTGCATTATCCAGAAGAATAACAAAATGGCAGATGATCTTGACTGAGCATGACATCCAATATACAACCCAAAAGGCAATAAAGGGAAGTGTGTTGGCTGACCATTTGGCACATCAGGAAGTGGATGATTACCAGTCTATGAACTTTGAATTCCCAGACGAGAATATCATGTTGGTAACTGATTGTGAGACACCTGTACCGGATAAAGGACCTGAGGAAGGATCCCGATGGTTTATGTACTTTGATGGAGCTTCGAATGCTTTGGGTAATGGCATTGGCGCTGTGATCATATCTCCTAAAGGCTCTCATACTCTGTTTACCGCCCGACTATGTTTCAACTGCACCAATAATATGGCGGAGTATGAGGCATGCATCATGAGTCTTCGAGCAGCAATTGACCTAAGGATTAAGTTTCTAAATGTCTTTGGAGATTCCGCTCTCGTGATCAGTCAGATCAAAGGCGAGTGGGATACGAAACACCCGAACCTTATTCCTTACAAGGAGTATGTATTGACGTTGCTTCCCCATTTTGAGGAGATAACCTTTGAACACTTCCCTAGAGCGGAGAATCAGTTGGCGGATGCGCTGGCTACGATGTCTTCTATGTTCAAGGTCAATTGGGACAATGAAGCTCCCCGGATTATCATTGAAAGATTGGACGAACCTGCACATTGCTGTGATATTGAGACTGAAGAGGTAGCAGATAAACCCTGATTTCATGAGGTGAAGAGGTATCTTGAGACCCAGGAGTACCCCGAGGGTGCATCTGTTAATGACAAGAAGTTTCTGAGGAGGTTCGCGACAAAGTTCTTCATCAGCAATGGCATTCTTTACAAGCGTAACCATGATTCGACCTTACTGCGTTGTGTGGATAAGAATGAAGCATAGAGGATTATGGTAGAGTTGCATGAAGGTACCTTCGGAACTCATTCCAGTGGACACACCATGGCAAAGAAAATCCTTCGTGCAGGATATTACTGGTCCACAATGGAAGCTGAGTGTTATCAGCATTCTCGGACATGTCACAAGTGTCAAGTCTATGCTGATAAGGTGCATATACCTCCAGTTCCTCTGAACGTCTTGACGGCACCTTGTCCTTTTGCAATGTGGGGCATTGATATGATCAGCGAGATCAGACCTACGGAATCCAACGGGTAACGTTTCATCCTGGTAGCTATTGATTACTTTACAAAGTGGGTTGAAGCAGCTTCCTTTGCTACTGTAACCAAGAACGTCGTGGCACGATTCATTCGGAATAATCTGATCTGTCGATATGGTGTACCAGAAAGGATCATTACGGACAATGGTACCAATCTCAACAACAAGATGATCACTAAGCTCTGCCAGAAATTCAAAATATAGCATCACAACTCTTCTCCCTACCGGCCAAAGATGAATGGGGATGTAGAAGCGGCTAATAAGAACATTAATAAGATTGTGCAGAAGATGACAGTGACATACAAAGATTGGCACGAGATGTTACCATTTTCTCTTCATGGGTACCGTACCTCAGCACGGATGTCAACAGGGGAAACACCTTATTCCTATGGCATGGAGGCGATCTTTCCTATTGAAGTTCAGATACCCTCTCTCCGAATCATGAAGGATGCAGGTTTGAGTGAAGATGACTGGATTCAGACCCGGCTTGATCAGCTGAACCTAATCGACAAAAAGAGACTTACTGCTATTTGTCATGGTCAGACGTACCAAAAACGGATGATCAAGGCATTTAACAAGAAAGTCAGATGACAAGAGTATCAAGTTGGGGACCTGGTTATCAAGCACATCATATTACCTCAAGGTGATCCCAGGGGAAAATGGACCCCTACTTATGAAGGGCCATTTGTGGTTAAGAACATTTTCTCAGGAGGAGCAATGATTCTAACTACCATGGATGGTGACGACCTTCCTCACCCCGTCAATGCAGACATAGTGAAAATATACTACGCATAATCAAAGACCCGCTAGGTTGACTGGCCTAGGCAAAAATAAGGGCTTCCCGGCGAACCAAAAGGGTTCGGGCAAAAATAAGGGATGAAAATGGAAAAAATCTGTACACCCGGCAAGTCGAAAACCTGAAAAGGCGGCTTGGGCAAAAAAGGGTATCCCGGTGGACTGAAAACCTGAAAGGGCGGTCCAGGCAAAAGTTAGGGATCAAAGCGTAATACTATGTCTCATTGGATCACCTTGCATCCAGACTTCGGTATCGACTATCAAGCTCAGACGACACTAATCAATCTGATTCACCTTTAACCAGTAGCCAAGTGATGAGATGCTCGAAGACATAAAGGCAATAGCAGAGTTGGAACCCAGTGGGATCATTCACATAGCTGTTTTGTTCAGTTCTTCACAAATTGTATAAATTCTATTTGTTCGGCGGCGCCCTCTTACTAGAACGTCAACCTCTTGTACAAAAACGCCTATTTACATGCCAAACTTCAAAATCAATACAATTCATTTTCAAAGAAATTTCAAAATGTTTTTCTTTATCTGTTTTGTTTTGCAAAGAACGTCCAATGTTCATTTTTGATATATGCATTTGACATTAATTGCTTCTCATAAATATTTACATGCGAAACGAAAGACGAATTACGGGTAATACCAGAAACAGGGGCAATAAGAGTTTCCCGAGCTGCGTAGTTGCTCTGTCCACCAGGTACAAAGTTAGATCCAGCTGAAGAATATGGCTAAGATACCTTCACTCCCCACTGTTGGCTGAAGATTTTGATAATGTTATTAGAAGCCAAATGAATTAAACGTTTTGATCGAAATGAGGTAAAGCGTCATGTTTCGAATTAGCAGAAGCAGTGTTTCGAATAAGTATGTCAAAGCTTGGAGCTTCGAGTGGCAATTATGGGAACATATCTAAAGAAGTCTCGAAATAACAACAAGGCTGTGTCTGGGAAGAGCGTTCGAAACGGAGAAGTACCAAAGCATTTGAAATTCAAATGGAAGCGGGACTTTCGAAGTTTGAAAGTTATGTGCTGGAGCATTTGGGGACACGTGGAAAGACGAAAGAGGCATTGTCCTGCATGTTCTAAACGTGGCATAATCCTATAGCAAGACCGTTATGGTCGAATTAGTATAAATATAAGTCTTAGTATTAGGATTTGGTGTGTCATATCTATTATACAAAATACTCAGTAACATTCAAACTACCACATGGCAAGGGAAACGAATGCAAGAGAAATGTATGTATGATAGCACCATGTATTTCTGATTTAATGAAAACCTTTACCATTTCCAGCACTTTCCTTTATCCTTTTGTCAAATAACATTTACAAGTTTTCTCATTTACAGTCTTTTCACTTCGAAGTCTCTTCTTCAAAGTTTTACATTTTAATGTTTTCTTCATATTTCAAGCACTTTATATCTCAGAAAACTGTCATATTTTCCATACCTTTACCTTCAAGTCTTATCCTTTGAACACATATTTTTACTTAAAGTCATTTAAAGATTTCTTGCATTAAACGCTTTCTTCATATTTCAAACCTTTTACGTTCCAGAAATCCTTTATATTAACTGTTTTGTAAGTCGAAACCATTTACTTCACTTTTATGCAATTTTACATGTCTTTACAATTAGCATTTATTTATGTAACTCAGTTTTCACACACACATTTTGATTACATCTTTAGACTTTTAGAGAGAGAAATCGAAATAAGCCAAACACATATACAATATCAACCATGAATATCTGTTCGATCGTGAGAGTAACCTTAATATCCAAGGAGTCCTAGGATCAATCTAGTCGATCCTGTGAGTTACCAGAGGAATTGAATAACAGTCAGAAAGATTATTCGATAGTTTGGAAGACTAGCGGTTGTTTACCAGAAATCACTGGAAACAAATTGGCACACCCGGTGGGACCAATAATTGGATATTAGAAATAAGGATTGTTGAGACATAACCATTACAAAAACGTTGGAACCTAAGAAGTTTGCTGTTTTATGAACCTGAGAAGTGGTAATATAACCAACAGCAACCAACCTTTATCCAGAAGAAAACGTTTGGACAAAATGTCTAATTTAGACAATCAACAAGGGGACCAAAATGGCCCACATACAACAGGCACTAATGCGTCCACTTCGATCGGAACATCTAATGTAATCCCTTTGAATGCACAGTCTGTTGCATCTTCGACCAGTAACATAGCCACCAATGGAGTAAGTGGCATATCAACTAATAGTTCGATCTTAGGAAATACTGGAACCATTGGCTACCCTGGGGGATTCGTTCCACCAAAAGGGACACAATCCCATTTCGCCACTCCATTAACTAGACCACCCGGTTTCGATGGGAATAGAACCAGAAATTCCTCTTATGGAATGCCAACATCTTTTATGGCAGGTTTACACAATTCCACATCGAATTCATCTCCACAACTAGGGTCTGGGTCTGGGGAGAATCAGTTTATGACAAATAACCAAGGGTCGGTGGGTTATAGCACAATGCCTATCTTAACCACAGACAACCAGTTGGCTTTTAGGAAATTGATGGATGACAGTAACCATAATATGATAGGGGTGTTAGCACAAACCATGCAGGAGATATTTGCCCCAATAGTGCAAAATGTGACTGTGACAAACAGAGAAAACGCTGACAATATGAGTCGAATAGCAGATTTCTTTGCTCCCCCAGAAAGGCGTAGGCAGAATCAGGCGGGATTTCGAGCAAACATGCCTGTTATAGAACAAATTGACCCAATTTATAGACCACCCAGAGAAGAAGTTAACTTAGGGGCCAGGGCACCAAGGTTAGAAGCCCCAATAATCCCGGGCCCACAAAGGGAAATTATGGAACCAGGGGCAAGGGTCGAAAGGCTAGAAGCCCCAGAGTTTTGAGAAGAACAACCTAGGGGAGTTATTTTGGTTGGTCGAAATCAAGATGCCGATGCTGTCGTTCATAGAATTCGAAACGATAACATCTTGGCAGAAAACAACCTAACCACCATGATAGAGAGAGTCATGGCCCAGAATGGCCTCAACACAGGAATGAGAAGGCCAAATTACGCTTCTCCTATATTGGATTGCATAATGCATACTGATTTACCAAGGGGATATAAAGTCCCTAAATTTACAAAGTTCGCTGGGGATACCAATGAGTCAACAGTCGAACACATAGCGAGATATCTAACCGAAGCGGGAGATATAGCCAATTATGAAGATCTCAGGATCAAATACTTCCCAAGTTCCTTGACAAAAAACGCCTTCACATGGTTTACCACTTTGCCTCCTGGGTCCATTGACACTTGGGCTCTCTTAGAGAGATTATTCCATGAATAATTTTACATGGGACAGTCGAAAATAAGTTTGAAGGAATTGGCCAGTGTTAAGAGAAAGTTCACCGAACCCATAGATGATTATTTGAATAGATTTAGGCTTTTGAAATCCAGATGTTACACAGTAGTGCCTGAACATGAGTTAGTCGAAATGGCCGCTGGTGGCTTGGATTATTCTATTCGAAAGAAACTAGACACTCAGTATTTGAGGGATATGGCTCAGTTAGCCGATAGGGTTCGATAGGTCGAAAGACTAAAGGCCGAAAAAGCCAGAGTCTTTAAGAATAGCAAGAAAGAAAGGATTTCCTATGTTGGGACTGAGGAAGCAGAAGAATATCCTGAATTCGAATTCGAAGAGGTCGAAATCGACCTCGCTGAATTAAAACAGGCCCCGCCTTATTCCTGCAAATTGTTAGTTCCCACAAAAGGGAAAGACATTGTTGAAAATGAAAAAAGTGACAAATTTCCAAAGAAGGTTTATACCTTCGATGTCACTAAATGTGACGATATTTTTGACTTACTTGTCAAAGATGGCCAACTAATTGTGCCATCAAATGTTAAAATACCTCCTTTGGATCAGAGAAAGAAGAGAGGATTTTGCAAATATCATAGTTTCCTAGGCCACAAAACCTCACAATGTTTTCTTTTCAGGGACCTGATTCAAAACGCGATCAAAGATGGCAGACTAAAGTTTGCTGATAAGGTGAAGATGAAAGTGGATGAAGATACCTTGGACGTCGCAGACACCAACTACTCCGAGCCTGCATGCATTGGAGAGGTCAACATGGTGGAAACTGGTCAAAGCGACGCCCTAACAGGAGAGAAGGGTACTGGAGTTGAAAACTGGGTGATGGTCGAAGTCAGCGAGGAGGTCACTGAAGACATCCAGAATACGCCAGAGACTCCGATTGCCGCACCTGTAGCTGTTGCAAGAGAAACCCAGGCTACTGAAGGCCAGGGAAATCAAAACCAAGAATTAACACAAGTCACTGAAGGCTTGAGGCTGGAATTGGAGAAAGTCCAAATCACGCAGCCAATTTCCCTTCAGAAGGAAATATGGGACACTCTAGGGGAACCCAGTGGAAAATTTGACTATTTGGTCAAATATTCTGCCCCAGAGAGTTCGAAGGTTCAGATTGAGGATATAAAGCCCACAGGATGGGGTGATGATGAAGCTAAAGGGGGAGATGTTGAAATAAATATGGTGGATATGGAAAGACCTCGCTCTGAGATGGAGGAAGTGGAAAAATACTTAGAAAAAGAAAAGTATAGAATGGGGGATAATCACACTGGAGATGCTAGTCTCAAGGATTATCTCATGACATGCCACAAAGGAGATTTAGGCATGATATTGTGCCCTAGGTGCAGCATCCTCTACAATCAAAGAATCGCTGCGAATTTCGAAAGGGTACAGAGGACTCGAACTGGCAATAATTGGCGCCAGGATAACCAGCTTTTTAGGTGTTATCCCAAGGCTGGAGAAAGTTTGCTGGAATTTGTGTTTCGCTGCTACAAAGGGGCAACCAAGTGCTTGATTTGCCCAAGGTGTTCTGCTGTGTATGACCAAAGCATGGCCAGGGCCTTCGAAACGATTCCCCTCGCCCCTTGCTGGAACCATCAAGAAACTGCCCAGATGGGCCCACGTTTCGACAGCAGACACAAACAGCGAAGGCCTGATAGGCCTCACCCCAAGGCTGCTCGAAGAGTGACTTTCAAACTCCCTGCTGAAGTGCCAACCGATAGATGGTTACAGGTCAGAAATGACAAAGGCAAAGATAGATGGAGAAACGCTGAACGAAATGCACGCCATGCTGTGACATACAGGAGGCAATTCAACACAGCAAAAAGGGAGGAGGTGAGATTAGAAAATTACAAAGGAAGGAACCCCATGTCAAGATCCCAGTGGCGCAGACAGCAAAGGATTCGAAAGGCTGAGAGAGAAGCTGTGGCAAACAAAGGGGTTACTTCAACGAAAAACCAAGGTGAATCTAGCACCAACAAACCAAAAAATCAAACTGAAGACAAACCTCCAGTCAATAGGAGGCTCTTCTCTGAAGAACAACGCGATGAACCAAAGGAATACACTCCAGGCCCGAAAGAGGACGAAGATATGATAACAGATAACTTCGAATCGGAGGGGGAGTCTTCATTTAACTTGAACTGTAACGTGGTGTCTGTGCTTCCCTGCGAATTTGGGCAGGAAACTGAAATCAATGAATATGAGGAGGAAGACACCACAGATTTGATGAAACATAGGCCCGTGTGCTACTATGTGATGGACAATGGGGCTGTTGAGGAACAAAATGCGTTCTTCGAACGTCCAGAACCTGCAATGAAGAACCATCTCAAGCCACTTTTCATTCGGGCGAAAGTTGGTGTCCATGGTGTGAACAAAGTTCTAGTGGATGGGGGTGCTGCAGTCAATTTGATACCCCATTTCATGCTAAAAAGATTAGAGATCCGCGAAGGAGACATCAAGCCCCATAATATGGTTCTGTCCAATTATAAGGGAAAAGTGGGCAAAACACTGGGAGTGGTCCAGTTGGAATTGACAATAGGCTCAAGCTGTAGGCCCACCATGTTTATGGTGATCGAAGCCAAGGCCAACTATAACTTACTGCTGGGAAGAGAGTGGATCCATGGCGTGGGGGCAGTTCCTTCGTCAATGCATCAGCGACTAGTTCTGTGGAGAGATGATGGAATCGTGGAAAACATCGAAGCAAACCAGAGTTACTTTATGTCAACTGTCAATTTAGTTGACAAGAGGGATTATGATAAAAATCTGGCAAAGATTGCTCTGTGTGTTCCAAATGATGAGATTAATGAAACTAGAAACGCCCACTACTACATGACCCTTCGTCATGATGGCCTTTACTGGGATAGAACAATAATCAGTGAAGAAGAGGGAGTCGAAAGCACTATACAAAAACGGCCAGCAGGCTGGGACTTCGAAAACCTTAGCCATGACTGAGTCTACCTTTTTCGAAAGGATTTCGGCCTATATGGCTGAGAACGAATCAAAAGCGGCCTTAGAGGCTGAAATAAATAAATCAACTATAAAGACGGACGAAGTAAGTGGGGATGGTTCGAAATGCTCACCCTTCAAAGAGTTTGAGATGGATCAAAGGTTGGATGCCATCTATGATAAAGAACCCTTAGGCTTCGAAAGGGACCCCATAAACTCAGGTGCCAAAATGTTGGCACAGGATCCACTCGAAGAACTCAACTTAGGGGATGAAAAAACAAAAAGAGTAACCTACATAAGTGCTAAACTTAGCCCAGGCCTCAAGAAGGAAGTGATCGAAGTCCTTAAGGAAAACAAAGATTGCTTCGCATGGGATTATGACGAGATGCCTGGTTTAAAGAGGGAGTTGGTCGAACACAGACTGCCAATCAAAGATGGCAAGAGGCCCATCAAACAAACTCCCAGAAGATTCGCACCAGCGGTTCTCACAAAAATTAAAGCTGAGATCGAAAGGTTGCTGCGTTGCAAATTCATCAGAACAACAAGGTACGTCGAATGGTTAGCAAACATAGTACCTGTTATTAAGAAAAATGGTTCTTTAAGAATTTGCATAGATTTTAGGGATTTAAACACTGCAACCCCTAAAGATGAATATTCCATGCCTGTGGCAGAAATGCTAGTAGATTCTGCTGCAGGGTTCGAATACTTGAGTATGTTAGATGGATACTCTGGGTATAACCAGATTTTCATTGCTGAAGAAGACGTTGCAAAGACAGCATTTCGTTGCCCAGGAGCCTTAGGCACCTACGAATGGGTGGTGATGCCTTTTGGTTTAAAGAATGCTGGGGCAACTTATCAAAGGGCAATGAATTCAATTTTTCATGATTTCATTGAAACCTTCATGCAGGTGTATATTGACGATATAGTCATCAAATCTATATCTGCAGAAACACATTTGCATCATTTAAGCCAATCATTCGAGCGAATGAGAAAACATGGCTTAAAGATGAATCCCCTTAAATGTGCATTTTTTGTGCAGGCTGGAGATTTTCTTGGTTTTGTGGTTCACAAGAAAGGAATCGAAATCAACCAGAACAAAACCAAAGTCATAATGGAGACGAAAGCACCTGCGTCAAAAAGGGAGTTGCAATCTCTGCTAGGGAAAATTAACTTCCTCAGAAGATTCATCTCGAACCTAAGTGGAAGAACCCAAGCTTTCTCTCTGTTACTTCGTCTAAAGCAAGGTCAAGCCTTCGAATGGAACGAAGCTCACCAGGAGGCGTTTGACAGAATAAAAGAATACCTTTCTCAGCCTCCTATTTTGTCTCCACCTTCATGGGGGAAGCCCATGAGATTGTACATATCTGCCTCTGAAGTTAGTATAGGTAGTATGCTAGCACAAGAAGATAGCAATGGCGTCGAAAGAGCCATATACTATTTAAGTAGAGTGCTAAATGATGCAGATACCAGATATAGAAATTTAGAAAAGCTATGTCTCTGTTTGTATTTCTCTTGTATGAAACTCAAGTATTATATAAAACCTGTTGATGTTTATGTTTCATCTCATTTCGATGTCATTAAACATATGCTTTCAAAACCAATAATGCATAGCAGAGTTGGCAAGTGGGATTTAGCCTTAACAGAATATTCGTTGACTTTCATGCCTTTAAAAGCTATGAAAGGTCAAGTGATTCCTGACTTCATTGTGGACCATTCTTTGGTTGAGCAGGCGGTCATGAGTCACGTCGAAATGAAACCATGGAAATTGTACTTTGATGGTTCAACCCACATGAATGGAAGTGGTGTTGGAGTCCTTCTGATTTCTCCTGAAGGAATTCCAACAAAATTCAAGTATAAATTAGATGGTCCTCGTTGTTCTAACAACGAAGCTGAGTATGAAGCGCTCATTGTTGGACTTGAAGCTTTGTTGGAATTGGGGGCAACCAGAGTCGAAATTAAAGGAGACTCTGAATTAGTGGTCAAACAAATCACAAAGGAATACAAGTGCATAAAGGAAAATTTAATGGTATACTTCGTCATAGTCAATAGGCTATTGAGGAAATTTGAATACATGGATATTCAACACATACCAAGAATAGAGAACCAAGAAGCAAATGACTTAGCGCAGTTGGCTTCAGGTTATAAAGTGTCTACCAAGAACTTCAAGGATTTGGTCGAATTAAGGGGAAGAGTTATGGCTACTAGAGTCACACCATCGGATCTGGAAATTATGAGATTGGGATATGCTGAGAAACAGGGATTCGAAATATTAGCCATAAATACTTTGTCAGATGCAGATTGGCGAAGTCCATTGAAGAGTTATTTAGCAGACCCAACTCTAAAGGTGGATAGAAAAACAAAATATAGAGCATTGTCATATCTCCTCATGGGGAACGGATTGTTTAAAAAGACCCAAGAGGGTGTATTATTGAAATGCCTAGGAGAAAGTGAGGCATACTTAGCATTATCTGAAGTCCATAATGGGGCATGTGGGGCACATCAAGCAGGCCATAAAATGAAATGGTTGTTATTTCGATACGGCTTGTATTGGCCTAGCATGCTCAAAGATTGCATAGACTTTGCTAAAGGATGTGAGGAATGTCAGAAACATGCAGGAATTCAACATGCCCCTGCAAGTGAGTTGCATTCGATCATCAAACCATGGCCATTTAGAGGATGGGCATTGGATTTGATAGGAGAAATAAATCCTGCTTCGTCCAAAGGACAGAAATACATCTTGGTGGGAATAGATTATTTTACCAAATGGATCGAAGCTATACCACTGATAGTTGCTGATCAAGAGGCTATTATTGAATTTATACAAAATCACATTATCTATAGGTTCGGATTGCCAGAGAGCATAACTACAGACCAAGGCTCTGTGTTTACTGGTAGAAAGATGCAAGGATTTGCCCAAGAAATGGGGTTTAGATTGCTAACATCAACGCCATATTATGCTCAAGCAAACGGACAAGTCGAAGCAGCAAATAAAGTAATAATATGATTAATCAAGAAGCATATTGGCAAAAAGCCAAGAAACTGGCACAAAACTCTGGACCAAATATTATGGGCTTGTAGAACATCTCCTAAGGAAGCTACTAACACTACGCCTTTCCAACTCACATTTGGTCATGATGTAGTGTTGCCAGTAGAAATTCATCTACAATCAGTTCGAATTCAGAGACAAAAGGAAATCCCAACTGCATTATATTGGGAAATGATGATGAATGAATTAGTTGAGTTGGACGAAATTAGATTACATGCATTGGAAATTTTGATGAGGCAAAAAGAAAGAGTGGCCAGAACATACAATAAAAGGGTGAAGAAAAAAGTATTCATTATTAATGACTTGGTTTGGAGAGTCATATTGCCTATGGACAAGAAGAATAAAGCGTTAGGTAAATGGTCACCTCATTGGGAAGGACCTTTTCGAATATTAAAAGTATTCTCAAATAATGCATACGAAATCGAAGAACTCATGGATGATAAACGTGTCCTAAAGGTTAATGGGAAATATTTAAAGAAATATAAGCCAAGCCTGCAGGAGATTCGAATAGTAACAACGTAAACAAGATGTTATAAAAAGCCAAGATGGCAAGATAAAATGCCAAAATGGCGTTGTTCGAATATTACATGTAAGAAACCAAAATTATAGTCAAATAAACATCAAAATCTAGAAATAAGAATTATTTTTCAATCGATTAAAAGTGCTTCGAAATGATTCAAGTTTCTGCTGAGCGAACCGCCTGGCTCTTTCCAAGGTTCCCACTTCTCCTTTAAGTTGTTCTGCAGTCTCCATTTCCGCAAGCCCCTGGTTGAGAAGCTCTTCGAATTGGTTACCAGCAGAATAGGTTTCGAAGGCTAGTTGTTGTTCTTTAGCCTCCTTAACCTTCTGTTGAAGTTCCATAATCTGCCTTTCCCAAAGAAGGATGGACTCAGCTCGAGCCTCATAATCAGTTTTCGCCTGCTTCAGATGCATAGCTTGATCCTCAGCTTCTTGAGAGAGTTTCGAAGCTTGTTCATAAGCGGCATCCATGGCAATGCGTTTCTCTTGAACCTTCTTGGCAGCAGATTCGTCTTGGAGAAGGTAACCAGTTACGTTGTCCAGCAAATTCCGAAGATCGAACAAGAGAGTACTAACTGGAAAGGAGCAGGTGGAAAGATTGACCTTTGTGAGCAGCTCCTTCATAGTATAGCAAGCAATACTATCTTGCTTAAGCACTTAGAATATATCCACATTGAGAATGGTTTTCCTAATTTTATTAAGAAGAACAATTCTTTCATCTGTGGGAAGAGGATAGCTGGTCGAACTTGTGCCAGCCCTAGCAAGTGGGACGTCCCTCTGAGCTAACTTTGCCTTCATGTACCCAATAGGGTCATTTCGTCTCAGAAGTGCCAGTTCCTCGTCAGTCATTCGAGACAGAGAGGATTGAGGGAGTTCCACACGTAGGGGAGCCACGTCCATTTCAACCTCTATGGGTTCGTTGGTTGCATTACCATCCCCTTCATTCGTTTCGTGCTCTTGGTCTTCTTCATCCTCATCCAAGTCCACCACTTCGATACCATCCCTTTCACTGCTATTTGCGTTGGACTCCGTCCCAACAGTCGAACCGTCATTGGCATTCTCCTCCTCAGATTCTTCGTCTGCAGATTCTTCGGCTCTTTGCCCAGAATCAGCTTTCTCTTCTTCAGTTTGAGTGTCCTTTGGGTCCTCTTGAAGAGTTTCAAGAGGGGACTTTTGAAGAGAAGCCCTTTGCAAATCCTCTGCAGACGTTTGAAGTGTTGTTTCGTTTATCTCTTTCAGAGGAATGGAGGTACCTTGATCATCCTGCTGTTCAGAAGTTCCAGCCAGAACCGCCATATTGGAGGAACCTTTATTTTGAACCAGGTTGCTGGAATCTCCTTGAGGAGAGGAGTTGAGCGGAGCAGCAGCTCTGGATGGTGAGTTCGAAATAGTGGAAGCTGGATTCAAGATGTTCTGCAAGGAACAACAGAATGTTAAGAAAAAACATTCACCAAGGTAATAAGAAGTTAGTATTGTAAAAAATTTAAAGGTTCAATTTACCTGTGGACTCTCAGAGGAGAGGTTACTAGCTATACGTTCCAACGTTGGGTTGGAGGTCGAAGGTCGATTTTTGGATTTGGGTGAGGGAGCAGCATCCCTGGAATCAAGTCCAGAGACACTAGTTGGAACGGTGCTTTTCGAAATATCTTTCTTTGGCTTCTTCTTCGAAGCAGTATTTAAGTTTCCTCCAGCCTTGGGGTCTTCCCCAGTGGTGCTTGATTTTCGCTTCTTGGGAGTAGTAGGAGGAAGCTTGTTGGTCTGAAAGAATTTTAAACGAAGAGTTAGATGCAAACCATAAAGCATGAGTGAATTCGAAACATCAAGGCTAAGTGATTACCGTTGGAATTGGAACACTGGTTGTTGTTGGTATTATTGTTGTTGTTATGGTTGCAGCAATAGTGGTTGTTTCGGGTGGAGTCACTTTGTCAGTAGTTTCGATGGAGGCTTGAGAGGCACTCCCTTCTTTCGACTTCGAGGCAGCTGTCTTTATCCTGATGGCTGAAAATCGAAACAATTAAAGCAAAGGTTAAAGATATGGAAAGTAAAAGACATTTGGGATTTTCCCAAGCATTCGCACCTGTGCCTTGATCAGATTTAATTGACATTGCAGAAAGGTCGTATCGAAGGTGTCCTGGGAAATCATGAAGCCAGTATCGAGCCCATGTCACAGTCTCAGATGGCTTTGGTTTCCTTTGAAGATATTTGAACATCTCTTTGCAAGTAAACCACCATGGATATGGGGGAAACCAAGCCAGAGCCAGTTCTGAGGTAGGTAATCTGGGAAATTTAGGTGGATGCATTTCGAATGCCAACCTATACCTATCCTCAGGTGACAGCCCTGAAGGAAGTTTTAACTTAGAAACTTTTTGTTTAAATTTTTCCTTCAAGGTCTCAGCTTCTTGATGCACAGTGGAGTCCAAGCGCGTGGGGTCATAAGTAGTTTCAAAATAATTTTGGAAAGCTTTAATCTCTTTGGCATGAGTAAACATACCTTTCTTTGTTGGTACCTGCACATCGAAGGCATCAATTAGTTTCTGTTGAATTGTAAGTGTATCGAACATATAAGTTTGATAAAACTTGGTCCACCATTCCAGAAATCCTTTAGCCGTGAGATGGGTAGGTTCGAAGGTTATCAGCTCAAATTGGGCAAAGCCTTGATATTGTTCTTGTTGTATTTTGGCTTCCCGTGCCTTGAAAGTTCGTCCAGAAGTGATGGCGCTCTCAGTTTGAAATAAAGGTTCAGGAATCAGTTGGCATAAGCCAAACTGCCTCGAAACGAAGTTTGGTTGGTAGGCAAAGAGAAAAATTTGGTTCTTGGCTGGGGTTATTCTTGAAGAAATGAGTCTAGGCAGCAAAAAGGCTCTCCATACATCCTGAATCTCCTTGCTCTTGATAGCTTCTGAGAGAGCCATGGTGAACCAAGAAGGCCCATGAGCCCTCGAAGCAAAAGGCGCCATGCTCTCTTCGAACTTGTGCCTTTTGGAGAATATCATGATGTACTTCGAGAATTAAACTTTGAGGTCATCTTTGTCGTCATTGGGAGTTAATCTTTGAAGCCTAGTGCCTTCGACTATCCTATCATTTATCTCAGAATCTTGCTCATCAATGGTGTTGGTGGTTGATAAGGAGGGTTCGAACATGGCATTTAGCCATAGTTGGAGTAACCAAAAAGGGCCAGCCAATAGAATATTTTTGGAGGTGTGGGATTTGAGGCTCGAAACAGCTGACCTCAGGCTTTCATAGAGGTCAACTAAGAGCAGTTCACTTAGGCACACTTTTCGATTTTCATGCAAGTCCCTAGCTAGAGGAATGAACCTACTAGCTACCTGTAGGGATCTACTGCAGAAAACGTATCTTGACAGCCACAAGGTTAAGAAAGCAATGTGCTCTATGTCAGACACATTGTCCCCCTCAGCATGGTAATGACTGATAAATTTGGAAAAACTGGCTAGCTTGACTTCGAAGTCAATTATGCTTGAGTGTTCTTTGTTGTCGGGTATATAAGTTTCTCCCACTGGCGATAGCCCAGTGATGGCCGCTATGTCGAAGAAGGTTGGGGTGATCATTCCACCTGGGAGATGGAAAGTGTTATAGGTACTGTCCCAGAAATAAAGGGACGCGAATAGCAGAGGGTGGCTGTAGGTGAAACCAGGCTTCGATAGCTTAATCAGGTTATAGATGCCTAATTCTTCCCATTGCTGGGATTTCTTAGCTTCTACTTTCGTGAACCAATTTTGATAAGCAATATCAGAGGTGGGGCAAGATCGAAAAGGCTTAAAATTACTTTTTACATAATCCAAAACAAAGGGGTCCTTAGGAGGAACAGTTGGGGTTTCTATGGTATTTGAACTAGGAGATTCTACTGCCTTAGGGGCGTCCATTTTGTTAAATAAGGGTTTGAAGCTATAACAAACTGGGAAAATCGTCCTGGTATCTTTTAATATTTCAAAAACCGTAAGAGGGCCATTTAAAGCTAACCTCTTACCAGCAACGTTGGTAGGAATGAGTACCTGTGACGCATACAACATTTCTTTTTCTTTTGAAATCATCTGAGGGGCAAGAACGGATTGACCTTGGTAAGTGATGATTTTACTTTCCATGGTAGCTCCTGCAGTTTTTCCTTTCTTCTTGGAGACTTTCTTGAGTTGGGATGAAGTAGAAGAAGACATTTTTGAAAGATGTTGAAAGCTTGGATTTTTTTACGAGAGAAGGAGGGTAAAAGATTTAGAGTGTGAAAAGAAAAGAAAAAGATTAAGTTGGTGATGTTTTATAATGGGGAAGTTTAAGCATCCACCGAATAAAGGTGTGATACGTGGAGATCATGGGTTGGTGTGATGAAGAGGTGGCGTAAAGTTAACATGGGTAATAGGCGTGATTTAAAGATAATCATTATTTGTAACTGCACCATGCTGTGAAGTGGCTCCAGGCGGTTAAGGAATCCAAAAGGGGCTATGATTGACGTGACTGGAGTCAAATGCATTAAATGTTACGATGATTCGAAAGTCCCATCAAAATCTTGTGTAGGTGTTTAAAATAGGTATTTCTCAGAGGAATCGAAATACATATTTTAAAGGGGCAATTTGTTGGCTGAAGATTTTGATAATGTTATTAGAAGCCAAATGAATTAAACATTTTGATCGAAATGAGGTAAAGCGTCATGTTTCGAAGTAGCAGAAGCAGTGATTCGAATAAGTATGTCAAAGCTTGGAGCTTCGAGTGGCAATTATGGGAACATATCTAAAGAAGTCTCGAAATAACAACAAGGCTGTGTCTGGGAAGAGCGTTCGAAACGGAGAAGTACCAAAGCATTTGAAATTCAAATGGAAGCGGGACTTTCGAAGTTTGAAAGTTATGTGCTGGAGCATTTGGGGACACGTG
Source organism: Vicia faba (assembly GCA_948472305.1). NCBI lineage: Eukaryota > Viridiplantae > Streptophyta > Magnoliopsida > Fabales > Fabaceae > Vicia > Vicia faba. Next base: position 275,267 of record CATIWC010001563.1, on the reverse strand, counting down.
GAAAGACGAAAGAGGCATTGTCCTGCATGTTCTAAACGTGGCATAATCCTATAGCAAGACCGTTATGGTCGAATTAGTATAAATAGAAGTCTTAGTATTAGGATTTGGTGTGTCATATCTATTATACAAAATACTCAGTAACATTCAAACTACCACATGGCAAGGGAAACGAATGCAAGAGAAATGTATGTATGATAGCACCATGTATTTCTGATTTAATGAAAACCTTTACCATTTCCAGCACTTTCCTTTATCCTTTTGTCAAATAACATTTACAAGTTTTCTCATTTACAATCTTTTCACTTCGAAATCTCTTCTTCAAAGTTTTACATTTTAATTTTTTCTTCATATTTCAAGCACTTTATATCTCAGAAAACTGTCATATTTTCCATACCTTTACCTTCAAGTCTTATCCTTCGAACTCATATTTTTACTTAAAGTCATTTAAAGATTTCTTGCATTAAACGCTTTCTTCATATTTCAAACCTTTTACGTTCCAGAAATCCTTTATATTAACTGTTTTGTAAGTCGAAACCATTTACTTCACTTTTATGCAATTTTACATGTCTTTACAATTAGCATTTATTTATGTAACTCAGTTTTCACACACACATTTTGATTACATCTTTAGACTTTTAGAGAGAGAAATCGAAATAAGCCAAACACATATACAATATCAACCATGAATATCTGTTCGATCGTGAGAGTAACCTTAATATCCAAGGAGTCCTAGGATCAATCTAGTCGATCCTGTGAGTTACCAGAGGAATTGAATAACAGTCAGAAAGATTATTCGATAGTTTGGAAGACTAGCGGTTGTTTACCAGAAGTCACTGGAAACACCCACAGAGTAAGGCAATAATGGTAGCTCTCCCCCAGTTGATACTTACAACTATGAGTGAATCAGCAGTGCTCTCCCCAAGCAGAGCTGATCTACCATCAATACTAAAAAGGCTTGATATCCCCGACAGTCTTAATATTCCCCAATGGAGTACAAGAATGTTCCTCGGCAGAATACAAGATACCCCAGTGGAGTCAATATTTCCCCAGCACCGTCTGAAAAAGCTTCCCCAACAGAGTTGAAGCATCATCCCCAGTAGACTCTGGAAGTTTATCCCCAGTGGAGTACAAAAATAAATCTCCCCAGCCGAGTTCAAAGGATCATTCCCAGCAGAACACAGAGGGTTATCCCCACAAAAGTCTAACAGGGTTATCCCTAATAAATCGCAACTGAAGGATCATCCCCAGCGAAGTTCTTTCCTTTCACAAACAGGAATTCAATCCTCAACAGATTCAATATCGCCAGCAACGATAATCCATCCCCAGTAGAGTTTATCAGTGGAAGTCTCAACAGAGCATCTCTTCCCCACAGAGTAATCTCCTCACCAGTTTATTCCCCAACGGAGTTATTTTCTCCTGCAGGTTTATTCTCACAGTCACCTTCGTTCACCATCCCCAGCGAAAACGAAGAATCCAACTCTATTCTCCAGCCGCTATCTGGGATTTATTTTCCCCAGCTAAAACATTATATTTCCATACATCATGATACATGCATATACGCATCATATAGCATAATCACATTTATTTTGAGAACATCATTGCTTGATCCATATCATGCATTGCATATGACTGACCTTTACCTTTAAGGAAAGATGTAGTTAAGTTCTCAACTATGTGGAAGACATTCTCTGGTCCAGTTAAGTCGATTCCTAAATATTTTTCTGATGCTGATCCAATTGAAGTTATTTCAAGACCTTGTCTGGTCCAGTTAAATCGATTCCTAAAGATTTTTCTGATGCTGATCCAGTCAAAGTCAATCCAAGACCTTCTCTGGTCCAGTTAAATCGACTCCTAAAGATTTTTCTGATGCCGATCTAGTTGGAGTTATCTCAAGACCTTGTCTGGTCCAGTTAAATTGATTCCTAAAGATTTTTCTGATGTCGATCTAGTTGAAGTTATCTCAAGACCTTGTTTGGTCCAGTTAAATCGATTCCTAAAGATTTTTCTGATGCCGATCCAGTCAAAGTTAATCCAAGACCTTCTCTGGTCCAGTTAAATCGATTCCTAAAGATTTTTCTGATGACGATCCAGTTGAAGTTACTCCAAGACCTTCTCTGGTCCAGTTAAATCGATTCCTAAAGATTTTTCTGATGCCGATCCAGTTGAAGTTGTTCCAAGACCTTGTCTGGTCCAGTTAAATCGATTCCTAAAGATTTTTCTGATGCCGATACAGTCAAAGTTAATCCAAGACCTTCTCTGGTCTAGTTAAATTGATTCCTAAAGATTTTTCTGATGCCGATCCAGTTGAAGTTATTCCAAGACCTTGTCTGGTCCAGTTAAATCGATTCCTAAAGATTTTTCTGATGCCGATCCAGTCAAAGTTTTTCCAAGACCTTCTCTGGTCCAGTTAAATCGATTCCTAAAGATTTTTCTGATGCCCATCCAGTTGAAGTTATTCCATGACCTTGTCTGGTCCAGTTAAATCGATTCCTAAAGATTTTTATGATGCCGATCCAGTCAAAGTTATCCCAAGAACTTCTCTGGTCCAGTTAAGTCGATTCCTAAATATTTTTCTGATGCCGATCCAATTGAAGTTACTCCAAGACCTTGTCTGGTCCAGTTGAATCGATTCCTAAAGATTTTTATGATGCCGATCCGGTCAAAGTTAATCCAAGACCTCCTCTGGTTCAGTCGGATTGATGATAAGATCTCCCTGATTCGTATTCCAGTCGAAGTTCAAACCTCCCATCAATAGTCTCCAAATGGCATCTGTAAGCCCATTCCCGACATCACAATGCTGATACCACTTCATGCGAGTGCAAATTTCTGGGCACTCTAGTGTTCAATCATCTTCCACCTTCGGATCACGAAAGGCCCGAAAGCCAATCTATATCCCCAGGTTTAAGAAAATTGAATAGGGGAAGCTGTTGTACCCCAAAATTTTCCCTCCCATATTTCTCAAGACATTGCAAAAATAATCTCCAAATGGCTCAAGATTGCTCAAGAGTTGGACAGTCAAATAATCTCCTAAGGCAGTCAACCTCAAATTAGGGTTTTGTGTTGCATCAAGGTTATTGCATCCAAATGATATCAAGTGCTTCCCAATGTCATAATATGGGTCTCAAGTTCATCCATGTCAAATTTCAAACCTTGCAGAGGAAGTTTGGTCAGTCAATTGCTCAAGAGGCCCAAAAATCGACTGTGCTAGGGCAAAAGTCAATTGTGACCTACAAACAGTCAAACTTCAAGATTTCTTGTCAACATTATCATTTTGAAGGATATTTCATCATTTGATCAACGGTTGATCATGATTCATCAAGGATTGCTCAAAATTCATCAAGACTCAAAAGTTGCTAAATTAGGGTTTTGTAGGAAAAGTCAACTCAACTTTGACCAAGCATACCTTTCTCATACTTTATGAGAAATGACCCATCCAAATCTCATTTTGAAGAGGATTCAATTTCCTACAATCCATCTTCACACCCCAAGCTCAGAAAATGCACTCACAAGAAGTTACAAATTTGGACATTATAGGTTATTTTTGAAAGTCAACAAAAACACCTTTTTTTCCAAAGCTTATAACTTGAGCATGGAATATCAAGTTGATATGAGACAAAAAGGGTTGGTTATAGGACATCTTAAGCTTTCTAAAAAGTCCAAGAACACTTCCAAAAGTTCAAAATTGAAGAAATTATGCATTGTTGAAGTTGGGCATTTTTGCAAAATTGCCAAAAATCAACTATCCCCAAAACTTCAAATTTTGTCAAATGGGCCCATTCTTTTCCACTTTATTTGATTTTGTCACACTACACACGTGTCCTAGCTTCAGCCTCATGACCATTTATCAATTTTATTATTTAATTTGATTTTTAATGAATTATTGCATTTTAAATCAATTTAAATCATATAAAATCCAAACATTGATTATTGGATCTCTTTTTGGCTATTTTAGGACCTAATAATCATCTTCAATGAGATCAAATTCGAATCAGCCATTCCATGTGCAAAGAGATTGTTTTTGGACAAATTTGGAAGCTTTTCAATGGAGGATCAAATGATATCTCCAAACATCAATGCATAAGGATTCAGCCCAAGAAAGCTAACCTAATTCACTCCATGTTACATATACAATGCAAAGGCACGAGTTTGAGAGGTTGGAGGCTGAAAATCACAAGAACCAAACTTGGAAAATTTGGAAAAAAACTTGAAACTGAAATTGCACATAGAGGTGTTTTCAAGGCCAAAGCTCAACGTGAACCACTTGCTGGACATCCACTAAAGCGAAGCCAACTCAAAACCACTCACCACGCACATTCTAAAGCGCTGTAAGTCTCTCTGAAAATCACTTTTCAGTTGAAATCGTATCCTCCTATTCTTGCATTTTTTTGGCAAAATCTTTACATATTCATGCTTATCGTTCCATTTAGAAGCTTTTGGCATTATTTGATTGCATTTATATAAGTTGTAACCCCCTAGCCGATTCTAGGGTTCTTGGATCATATTTTTGGGCATTTTGTTTGCAGGTGAAATCAAGGTTCAAGGATGGTCTAGATGTGTTCAGGATGTCCAGACGAATAGGACCATGATCTTATACTGAGTTTTCATGGCCTAGAATTGGTTTTAGCTTTGACCTATGGATTTAGCTGCGGATATAAATCCGCAGGTAAAAAAAACCAGGGCTGAGTGAGGAAGACGATAACGCGTCCCCCTCCCATTCGCTGGTTCAAACGTTCGCGCAGTTTTTTTGTTTTAATTTTGGCATTTTATTTGTTTTCTAATATAATAATTGTTGTCCCATATTATAACGAATGAAGCGTGTTGGTGCAGTGGTGGTGGCGTGCGTTAGTGACTCACAGGACCTGGGTTCGAATCCCAGGTCCCCCATATACTTTGTATTATTTTTCCACAAATATTCCAGCGTATTTCAAGAATTGTGGACTACCATAGAGCATCGAATATCAAAGCACCAGATGGCCCAAGGCCAGATCTGGTGACTCAGGCTGAAGGTCCACCATGCTCTCAAGTCAACATGCGCGTGGAGAATCCAAAAGTCAACACATGCCAATTCAAATTGGGCCATCAGCTTGCCATCCAAACCTCCAAATTGGGCCTGAACCCCCCTAGGTTTTTTCTATCTCATCTTTTTTTTTTATTTCATTTAATTGTTTTGTTTTATTAATTATTTTAATTTCACTAACCAATTAAATTTTTTCCTCCTAAAATAAAAAAAACAAAAAATATTTTATTTATTAAAATTAAATTCAGTACTTTATTTTTGTAAATAAATATTAATTAACTTAGTTTTAATTAGGTATAATTTCAATATCTTTTGCAAATAATTAAAATTAATGTAGATAATTAGTTTTTACTAACTTTAAATCAAATTTATTTTATTCCTTTAAATATCCAAAAATCCAAAAAAATCCTTTTCTTAATTAATTAATTAATTAATTTAATTAACTTAGTTTAATTTCTTTTAATCCAAAAATAACAAAAAAAAAATCACTTTCTTTCAAAAAAGGGTCAAAACCCTAAAAAATTTCACATTCGATTTAATTTTCCGCACGCGATCCATTTTACCATATTGATGTAATTGTTTCCCGGAATGTAATAGCTTTAATTAGGACTATTTAATTTATTTATCTCTTTATTTATTTTCCGCATTTTAAATTCAAGGGTTGCTTTTGGCGATGTAAATACCTGACGCCTTGTAATAGTTAGTTTCAATTTTCGCAATTTAATTTCCGCAACTTATAAACTGTTAGATGTTTGATAATAGGGAATGCATGACAAGGTCAAATGTTTAAACCTAAAATCAACATAGATAACCATTGACATGTACAAAGATAAAATTAACTGAAACAACACACTCGCACATGTGCACTCTTAGGGTACACCTCACTTGGTTGCCTTCGAACGTGGTCATTGAGTATAGGATGTTTTAGAGGTCGCCCTCTTGTCCAAAGATCATAGTTGCCTCGAAACGGTTGCCTCAGATATTGTTGCCTCAAAACAAATGATCTAAGACATTAGGGTTACCGCTAAGGCGTCCTAACATTGCTTTAGTGACCACACGTCCCTTAATTGAATTGACCCTTAAAACTCCAACGACGATGCTACCTACTCATCAATAGTGGGATAGCATTGTCTAAAGGACATTAGTACATATTGATTCCTTTTTTGAGTAGGTAGATGGTTCTTAAGTACTTGCTCTCTCAAAACAAAAACTTTTCGCACTTACACCTTTCAAATAAAAACTTCTTTCAAATCCACAAACACAAAGAAAAGCAATTTTTGAAAACACTTTGAGTAAGTACCTAAGAGCCCATGGATAACCACGGATAGAAAGGGTGCTAACACCTTCCCTTTCTATAATCTACCCCTCGGACCCGAGAAACATCTCGAAAAAGGATTTTTTCTGTGCTTTTTTCCTTTCCTAGTTGGATAAATTAAAAGACGGTGGGGACTTTTGCTTACCGTGACATTTTGCAAACACAAACGCAAAACACGAACCAGCATTCTAAAACAGTCAGTTCTCTTCCCACCGTATCATAATCGTGTTTTGCTTGTTTAAGTTTATTTGACTTTGTTTGAGGACAAACAATGTTTTAAGTTAGGGAGAGTTTTATGAGTGTTAAATTGTTGTGAATCTGAGTGTTAATAATTAGCACTCATCGGCTTAATTCGTTTTCTTTTTGTTAATAAACCTCAACTTTAATGTATATTCGGTATAGTTTATGTTATAGTGTATTTATTGCATTATTGTGTAAATATCATTGAGTTTAATTGATTTTATCTCATATTTGTAGATATTCAAGCATTGATATTTAGGAATTTTTAGAAAGAGCAATGAATAAGCTTTCCAACGCTTCGAACCGGGTGCAAATCGGAGTTAAGGTTCAAAAGTTATGGCCGAAATAGTACAAAATGTTGTGCTGATTTTTTCAACTTTCTTTCATCCATCGCCGGGTGACGCTAGGCGAGCTGTAGTGTGGGAAAAACACTATTTTGATCGCCGGGCGACGCTTTTTGGTCACCGGGCGATGCTGGACAGACAAAAATGCGTGTTTAGGTGTAAAAACACATTTTTTGGGTATGGTTTTGGGTATTTTTTATCCTAACTTCATCACCCTTCATTTTTGGATAGGATTAGCTTAGAAAACAACATTGAAGCTTGCATACGAATGATTCGGGATGAATTGCTCATCAATCAGCACTGACAAACCGGTAGAGTTATGGTTCATTTCAATTTCTCTTTGTGTATTCTTTATGTATTGAGTTTGTACATGTATTTACTCTGAAATTATGTATATTTGTCGCCCATGGCGTTATATTAAACTTGTTTTATAAATCTTTGTCGATTGTTGTCCTGGATTTTTGCTGTGTGATAGGGATTTGGGTTGTTATAGACATATACTGCTCAGATTCTTATCTAGGATGATTATTTGTTAGTTTATGAACTCTAGAGATATATTTAGAGCTGACATCTACTTAGGTATCAGAGCTTAATGCCTTTGTGTAGTTGTGCTGTACTGAGAGATCGTCAGTGCGATTACATAGTTGTCTTCTCTGTTGTTGAGGAGGTAGAGAGATCATTTCCTTGGTGATACAGTCGGTCTCTCAATTTGTATTAGAAATGACTTAGGTTGTGAGTGATATGTAGTGACACTGATGAGTATTGTTAGGTTGAATGTAACTGGTCGATATATTTAAGTTTGTGATGAGTAGATTATATGCAGGCTTAATAAGTTCTTCCTTAGTTTTTACTTTTGTTACATTTATTTTCTGCTGATAATAATATTTTCTTTACAAACCCATTTATCTCCAAACTCATTAACGAGATATTTGTTGAACGATAATTCACTAACCAATCTCTGTGGACATGATAAATCCCCGAATAAATATTTCCAAAACATTTGTTGCTTGCCGCTACACTGCTTCCAACACGCACTTATCCAAGGTATTATGTTCGACTACGAGAACAATTTTCAAGGTTATCATCAAAGGTTTATATGTGCTAGGGCATGGTAAACAAGGTTTACAGAAAAACTTTAGGACAAAAGAATTATATCCCTTTGGACCCCTACCTCAAATGGGTACGAGCTCGTGCTCAAAGCCTTATGATGCCATATCCCGCTATCTTACCAGTAATTGTGGAGCCTGTTGCTGAGGGTGATATTTCTTATACCATTATCCATCTAGACATGCCCACTGACCTCGAAGAATTGCTGAAGTCCTGGATTCAACTTAAGGAAGAACGAGACACATTTGAAGCTCAATTTTATGCAAGTGAAAAGAAAGTGTTGGAGCTCACGAAGCAACTTCATGAAGAGCAGAGTCTTAATGCATAACTCGACAGAAAGAGGAAGCGTCAATGGGAGACTTAGGTTTTAGGAGTTTATATTGTTGTCTCCTTGAGACCCTTTTTGCTTTTCATTGTAAGCTTAGAAGGCGGTTTGTAATTATGAACTTATTAATAAAATCTTTGTTTCTGATTCCTTTTTGGCTAGAAAATTTAAATCTCCTAAGGTCCTTGAAATCATTGCATCCATATAACATGCATAATTTCATAAGCAAGTTTTCCAATATAGGTTTCCTCGTCTATTTACTGTTTATTTTAGTATAAGATGGCTCTCGAATAAACTATCAAGGATCTTCAAACTCAGCATGCACAATTTCAAGAGACTCTTCTGAATCTGGCCAAAGAGCAACAAGAGATGATGGCGCTCCTCACCACGAAAAAGAAGACTAAGAAGCGGGTTTTTATCCTCAACATAGGGAGAAGATTCAAAGGTCTTGCTCAACCAGTTTGAGTGAATGATGTTTCCTCTAAGGAAGACGACAACCAAGAGGAGGATGGAAGAAGTGTCAGGGGTGAGGATAGAAACAATCAGGGTTCCGAAGATGAAGACTACTATGAGGAACAGTATCCTCCTACAGATGACAAATACAAGAAGTTGGAAGACCAACTCAAAGCTGTAGAAATCCAGAAAGAACCTGGATTGGATTTTTGAGATCTAGGTCATATACCAGGGGTGGTCATCCCTCACAAGTTCAAGGTCCCAATCTTTGATAAATATGATGGTGTCTCTTGTCCCAAACATCATCTAAGGCCGTATGTTCGAAAAATACAACCTCATACTGCTGACCGGAAATTATGGGTCCATTTCTTTCAAGAAAGTTTGTCCGGTGCTCAACTTGAATGGTTATATAAGCTGTGTATTTGTTTAGTTATTGGCATGCTTTTTTGGTAAAACCAGGTGTGTGTGTGTGTGTGTGTGAATGTCATGACTGATGTCATAACATTCTAGTTTATTAGGTACTGATTCATTAGGTACCTTTGCAGAAAAATATTGTCATACAGGTGCTGCTATTTATAAGTGTGTATCTGAGCATTTTGCAAAAATATCACATTTACCTAAATCAGTAGACAGGTTTTCAGATGTCATAACAAATGTTAAGACATCCTGTTCTGAACTAACAGTTATGCAGTTTGGGTAATTCTGAGTTTTTTCAGGAAAATGACTCAGTCTTTCCAGAACAGAAAATCTCGTGGACTTGGGGTTAACCTAGCTCAACCCTAACCTAGTTGATAAAGTCCTGTGACCTAGTCTTAAGGTCAAAGGGAATTAACCCTAGCTTTTTGTGGAAACCCTAACTGAAGATGCAGCTGCTATATATTCAACAGAGCTGCTGTTTTGGAAGATATCCCTTTTTGACAGAAGATCATTTAGAAGCTGTATAGTTTTAACTATTGTAATCCAAGCAAGTATCATTGTGATAAGTGACTTGGAATAGGTTTTAATTGTAAGGGTTGTGTACCACTCAAGCATTTGAAGCAAGAGTGTTTTTGTGTCTCTTGACTAAAGCTTTGAAGCAAAGTCAAATTAGATTTGTGTATCACTCAAAGCTGTGAAGCAAGAGTGTTTGTGTTGCTTGATTAAAAAGCTGTGAAGCATAATCAAGTGTATGTTTTGAAGAGTGTCTTCATCAATTCATTAGTCAAATTGTTTTAAGTATCACTGCTGTGATTGAGGGGGAGTGAGTAGGAACTCAGGTTTAAGTTGTACTTAGATTGAAGTTGCATTGGGTAGGTCTTAAGTGAAGGAGATAAACTGGTTGGTTTATTCCTGAATTAATATCTCTTATAGTGGATTTCCTCCCTGGCTTGGTAGCCCCCAGAGTAGGTGTTGTTGCACACTGAACTGGGTAAACAATTGACTGTGTTCTTTACTGTTTTTGTATTTACTGTCTTATAGAAAGTCAGATACAGTGTCATAACATTGAACGTGACATTGAGTATCTGCAGCCAGAATTTCAATTGGCATCAGAGCAGGCACCCTGCCTGTATTACTGGGTGAGATCTAGGGATATCACTTTCTGGCACTATGGACAAAGAAGGAGTTTTTGGAAATAGACGACCCATTCTGGATGGAACTAATTATGACTACTGGAAACCTCGTATGATTGCCTTCTTAAAATCTCTGGACAAAAAGGCTTGGAGAGCTGCTGACAAAGGATGGAACCATCCCACCATAACTGAGAAAGATGGGACAATCAGTCTGAAGCCTGAGGAAGATTGGAGTAAAGAAGAAGATGAGTTAGCCCTGGGAAATTCCAAAGCTTTAAATGCCTTGTTCAATGGAATTGATAGAAACATTTTCAGACTAGTACATCAATATGAACTGGCCAAGGAAGTTTGGGACACTCTCAAAACTACCCATGAGGGCACTTCCAAAGTAAAAATGTCAAGGCTTCAGATGTTGACTACCAAGTTTGAGAATCTAAAAATGATGGAAGATGAAACCATTCATGAGTTTCACATGAACATCTTGGAGATTGCCAACACCTCAAGAGCACTGGGAGAAAAGATGTCAGAAGAAAAATTGGTGAGAAAGATTCTCAGATCCTTGCCTAAAAGATTTGCAATGAAGGTAACTGCCATAGAAGAAGCCCAGGACATCAGCAAGTTGAAAGTGGATGAACTTATTGGGTCTCTTCAGACTTTTGAGATGGGGATCACTGATAATGGTGACAAGAAGAACAAGAGCATAGCACTTGTATCCAACACTGATGTTGAAAACAAGGAGGATGAAGAAGAAAATATTTCAGAAGCTATAGCCATGCTTGGAAGAAAATTCAACAAACTCATCAAAAGAATAGATCCAAAGTCGAGGTCTAATGTTCATAACATTCCCTCTGACATTGACAGTTCCAGCAGAAGACCAAGGTCAGAAGAGAAGGGAAATCAAGGCAGAGGAATTCAATGCCATGGTTGTGAAGGATTTGGGCATATTCGAGCTGAATGTCCTACCTTTCTTAAGAAACAAAAGAAAGGAATGGCTGTTACTTGGTCTGACTGTGATTCAGAAAGTAATTCTGAAGAAGAATCTGCCAAACTAGTTACTGCTCTAACTGGTGTTTGTACCTCTGAAAGTGATACTAGTGATGAAGAAGTGACATTTGAAGAACTGGCTGATACTTACAAGAAATTGTGTATCAGAAGTGCTGAAGTCTGTGTGCAGAATGAGAAACAATCAAAACTCATCATAAAGCTGGAGGCTGAAAAAAGGGCAGACCTTGAAACTATAAGTCATCTAGAAGGGGAAGTTCAATTGCTGAACTCACAACTGAACCAAATGACCAAATCTGTCAAGATGCTGACTAATGGAACAGACAAATTGGAAGAGATTCTTCAAGTTGGACAAAATGTGGGAAACAAATCTGGACTAGGATTTGTGGAAGCTAAGAAATCTGGTGCAGACAAGAAGATCAAGCCTGTTAAACAAATGTCAAAGCAGATGTCTCAACACAACTCTCAACATCAGAAACAGAGATATATGAAGAAAAGTACCAAAGATGGAGATGTCATCATTGTGGGAGGTATGGCCACATAAAGCCTTTCTGCTTCAAATTGCATGGATACCCTAATCAAAACTCAGGTGTTAAACCTAAGTCAAAAAGGGTACCACATACTCCTCAATGGAAGAAAAAGGCTACTGCCCTGATAGCCCACACTTCCCTGAGAGTCTCTGCAAGGGAAGGATGGTACTTTGACAGTGGGTGCTCTAAGCACATGACTGGAATAAAGAACATTCTCAATCATGTTAAACCTCACACCACTAGTTATGTGACCTTTGGAGATGGTGCTAAAGGTGAAATCAAAGGAGTTGGTAATTTGGACTGCCCTGAAGTTCCAAATCTAAATGAAGTTCTATTGGTAAAAGGCCTGACTGCTAATCTCATTAGTATCAGTCAATTGTGTGATCTAGGATTCAAGGTCAACTTCTCAAAATTTGAATGTCTAGTAATTAATGAAAAACTAGAAGTGGTAATGAAAGGAATCAGATCTAAAGATAACTGTTACTTGTGGCAGCCTGAGAACACTAATAACTCAACTATGTGTTCCATTACCAAAGAACAAAAAGAGATGAAACTGTGGCACCATAAGCATGGCCATCTTCATCTAAGAAGATTGAAAAGAACTATCTCTATGGAAGCAGTCAGAAGGATTCCAAGACTGCAAATAGATAAAAGGAGGGTTTGTGGTGAACTTCAAATTGAAAGGCTTGGTAAAAAGAGACATGTCTATGATATGGTGAATAAACTTGAAGAAGGATGTGCTGTCAGAACCAGAAGTAATCATGACAAGGAATTTGGAAACAACAAGTCTAATAAAATCTGTTTCTCAGAAGAAATGAGTCATGAAGTCTCTTCTCCTATATCTCACCATCAAAATGGAGTTGACAAAAAGAAAAATAAGATCATACAAGAATCTGCCAGAGCTGTGATTCATGTCAAAAGAATGCCTTCCCAACTCTGTGCTGAAATAGTTGCAGCTGGTAGTAGCTGTTCTCAAAACATCTGGACAAAACAGATGCTCACTGAGTATAATGTCTCACAAGATGTTGTGACATTGTATTGTGACAATCTGAATACAATCAATATTTCCATGAACCCTATTCAGCATAGTAGGACCAAGCACATTGACCTTGTAGAGAAGAAGTCAATTAAACTGGAACATGGTATCATTAAGCTTCAGCTGGTTGATTCTTCTACCAAGGCTCTTGTTGGAAATCATCTTGAAAACTTGAGGGGCAAGATGGGTATTTGCCAACGTGAGAAATTATAGCAATTAATTTTGCTTAAAACAAGGGTTGAAGGAGTTATTTGTGTTAAGTCTATTTTTAGTGGGTTAATCATTTGTCTTTCCAATTCTTTCAAAATTATTAAGAAGTTGAACAGACTCTCATTTGCCTCCTACCTCTCTCGTCTTTGCAACCTATTACTTTCTCTCAATCAAAGTTTTCTCTCAAATTGCTACTGGTGCTCTAAGTCAATCAAAATGTCTCAAACATCATCTTCAACCAAGGCGACCACTTCATCTTCATCATCTGACCAAGATTCTCGAGCAATCACCACATGCATAGATTCTGATGTCCTGGAGATCACTCCTCTCAGAGAAATGGCAACTGACCCCACCAAAGTCAAAAAGCTGAGAACTAGGCATGCAGGAAGAGCTCAAGCTACTGCTTCTGGTAATCCTTCTCATCCTTCTTCCTCTGTTCCAAATATGGAAGGATCAGCTCAAGTTCATCAAGAAATTGCTAGGCTTGTGACAAGAATACTAAGCGGAAACCAATCTGTACCGGGGATTTCTGTCCCATTAAATCAAGAATCTGCAAGCCCAAATGTGGATGTCTCTGAGAATGTAGATGTCTCTGAGAATGTTGTGACACAAAATGAAAACATTCAGAACCCTTCAGAAAAGATTGTTGATCCACCTATCATTGATGTGGATGAGGAATACTCAGACAATGATCTGATTGCCAATGTAAACCCTAACATAGCTAGGAGAATGATGAAAAGAAAGGGTAATCAGAATGATGTAAAATGTATGACCAAAGATAAACCTGCTGCTAAGAAATCCAAGGCTGAAGGCAAGGCTGGGGGAGAATCTGTGAAAACTGGTCAGTCCAAAGGGAAGTGAAAGCCCATGTGTATACTGGTAGACAACCAATTTCAAAGAAGAGAAAAGAACCTGAATCTTCTGATTCTGATGAGGAATCAGAGTTTGAGATTGATGCTGAAGAAATTCCTATCAGAAGGAAACTCCCCTTCAGCAAAATTGCTAGAGTTCCTGAAGTCCCAACAGACAACATCTCTTTTCACCATCCTGACAATGCAAACAGATGGAAGTATGTTTGCTTGAAGAGAATAGCTTTAGAAAGAGAGCTAAACAATGATGCAATGGAGTGCAAGGACATCATGGACCTGATTAAGAATGCTGGACTGATGAAGACAGTGGTAAAATTTACCAAGTGTTATGAAAATCTGGTCAAGGAGTTCATAGTTAACTTGTCTAATGAATGTGTTGATGAGAGGTCAGCTGACTTTGAAAGTGTTTATGTTAGAGGAAGAAGGGTTAATTTCTCTCCATCAGAAATTAACAAATTTCTTGGAAGATCAAATGAGGATTGTCCTGAACTGGAAGTCACTGACAATGAAGTTTGTCAAACCATCACAGCAAGACAAGTGAAGTGCTGGCCCTTGAAAGGCAAGCTGAATGCCAGCAAACTTAGCATGAAATTTGCCATCCTGCACAAGATTGGTGCAGCCAACTGGGTCCCTACAAACCATAAATCAACTATCTCCACAGGATTGGGGAGATTTATTTATGCTGTGGGAACCAAGACTGTTTTTGACTATGGCAGGTATATTTTTGAACAAACTTTAAAACATGCTGGTAGTTATGCTGTCAAAGGCCCAATTGCCTTTCCCTCCCTCCTTTGTGGAATTATCCTTGCACAATACCCTGATATCCTGGTGGCAAGACATACTGCTTGCAAAAGAGCTCCTGCTCTTGGGTTACACTACAAGCTGTTTCAGGGATCTCATGCTCCTGATATTGTCATAACATCAGCTGAGACATCTTCTGTGAAGACTCAGTCCAAAACATCTGATGTTATAGCTGTATTGAAAGAGACCTGCAAAGAGTTGGAAGCTAGGAAAAAGACCCTAGAAAACCTAATTTCCAGGTTAGAAAAGGAGGAAGCTGAAGGAAACAGAAGGGAAGAGGGTGTAGAAGCTGAAGATCATCTCAATACTGAAGAAACTAGCTCCTCTGAGTATGATGACAGTGCTTAAAGGTTGGTGGAGTTGCTGATTGGTGGAGTTGATGCTGTTCCCTGTGGAGTTTGGAAGTGTGTTCAGATTTTAGTTGTTGTTCTTATTACTTTTTCTGGATGACTGTATAAATTTTAAGAACATGTTTCTTTGGCCCTTTTGTGGCTAAAGAGGGGGAGATTTATTTTGGTAGACTTTATTAGACATTCTATTTTTCTGCAGTCTTTTTTCTGCTGCTATCTATCTCTGATTGCTTAGGGTCTTTAGCCAAAAATCTGCCAAAGGGGGAGTTTGTAGTTGTTTAGTTATTGGCATGCTTTTTTGGTAAAACCAGGTGTGTGTGTGAATGTCATGACTGATGTCATAACATTCTAGTTTATTAGGTACTGATTCATTAGGTACCTTTGCAGAAAAATATTGTCATACAGGTGCTGCTGTTTATAAGTGTGTATCTGAGCATTTTGCAAAAAGATCACATTTACCTAAATCAGTAGACAGGTTTTCAGATGTCATAACAAATGTTAAGACATCCTGTTCTGAACTAACAATTATGCAGTTTGGGTAATTCTGAGTTTTTTCAGGAAAATGACTCAGTCTTTCCAGAACAGAAAATCTCGTGGACTTGGGGTTAACCTAGCTCAACCCTAACCTGGTTGATAAAGTCCTGTGACCTAGTCTTAAGGTCAAACGGAATTAACCCTAGCTTTTTGTGGAAACCCTAACTGAAGATGCAGCTTCTATATATTCAACAGAGCTGCTGTTTTGGAAGATATCCCTTTTTGACAGAAGATCATTTAGAAGCTGTATAGTTTTAACTATTGTAATCCAAGCAAGTATCATTGTGATAAGTGACTTGGAATAGGTTTTAATTGTAAGGGTTGTGTACCACTCAAGCATTTGAAGCAAGAGTGTTTTTGTGTCTCTTGACTAAAGCTTTGAAGCAAAGTCAAGTTAGATTTGTGTATCACTCAAAGCTGTGAAGCAAGAGTGTTTGTGTTGCTTGATTAAAAAGCTGTGAAGCATAATCAAGTGTATGTTTTGAAGAGTGTCTTCATCAATTCATTAGTCAAATTGTTTTAAGTATCACTGCTGTGATTGAGGGGGAGTGAGTAGGAACTCAGGTTTAAGTTGTACTTAGATTGAAGTTGCATTGGGTAGGTCTTAAGTGAAGGAGATAAACTGGTTGGTTTATTCCTGAATTAATATCTCTTATAGTGGATTTCCTCCCTGGCTTGGTAGCCCCCAGAGTAGGTGTTGTTGCACACTGAACTGGGTAAACAATTGACTGTGTTCTTTACTGTTTTTGTATTTACTGTCTTATAGAAAGTCAGATACGGTGTCATAACATTGAACGTGACATTGAGTATCTGCAACCAGAATTTCAAGCTGGAAGGAACCAACATTCACCCATGGGAAGACTTGGTTGTTTCCTTCTACAAGTAGTATCAATATAATGTTGACCTTGCACCGACTCGTGTGCAATTGCAAAATATGACCATGGGCTCGAATGAAGGGTTTAAAGAGTATGCCCAAAAGTGGAGAGATCTAGTTGGAAGGGTGCAACCTCCTTTGAATGACTAGGAATTGGTGGATATGTTTATGGGTACTCTGACGGGTCCATTATTTAATTTTCTGATTGAGAGTTCTTCATCAGGGTGTACTGAGTTAATTTTGACTGGAAAACGAGTTGAAAATGGTATCAAGAGTGGGAAGATTCTGATGGCTACTCTAATACTGTGAAGAAGCCCTTTATTAGTAAGAAAGAAACCAATGATGTCTATGGCCAGAAAAGTCGTAGTAAGAATGAACTTCATCAGTCTGTGGGAGCGATGTTGATCTCTAATCCAGCGTCTGTTCAACAATCACAACAAGGCAGCCAACATAGGTCAGACGCTCCGAGGAGGCAGTTTACCAGGATTAATATGCCATTGGCTCAAGCATTCCAACATTTGTTAAAGGCTGACCTCATAACACTATGAGATCCTTCTCCTAATCCCAACATATCCTCTCCGAAGTACAATCCAAATACAAAATGTGCCTATCATTCGAACAGTCCTGGACACGACACCAACAATTGTTGGGCCCTGAAAAACAAAATCCAAGACATGATTGATAACAAGGAAATTGAGTTCGACCCTCCATAGACTCTGAAAATGATTACTGCTTCTATTCCAAAGCATGACAAAGGCGCAAGTTCTATTGAAGATGTTTAGTATGTTACCTTTGTAAATGATGTCGTTACTCCTCTCTCAACAGTCAAGAAGAATTTGCTACAAGCCGGTTTATTTTCGGGTTGTGTTAAAAAATATTATTGATGTGCAGTTCACCGCAATGGTTGCGGGTTACTGAAGGAAGTCATTCAACTCCTGATGGATGAACATGTAATTTTGATTGAAAAATTTGAGTTTGTTGAGAATTTAGGATGAGATTTGTCTGTCATATCTGGTACTCCTTTCAAAATCACTTCCAAGGGTCCTGTAAGGATTACTGCCAATCCAAAGGCCGCTCCCTTAATAATTACAAAACCTGGGGCCATCCCGTATTCTTTGGAGAAGGCTATTCCATGGAATTATGGGTCTGACATCTATTATTGTGATACGGTAGGAGAACTGACTTGAAGGTTTTGCGTTTTATCGCAAATGTCGCGGTTAGCAAGAGTCGCCACTGACTTTTATTTTATCCAAACAGAAAGGTAAAAAAGCACAGGAAAGACCTTTGAGATGTTTTCTTGAGTTCGAGGGGTAGATTATGAAAAGGGAAGGTGCTAGAACCCTTTTCATCCATGGTTTTCCATGGGCTCTTAGTTACTTGCTTGGATCACTTGCTTTGTTTTGTTTGAAATGGTGTTTGGTGTGATTTTGAAAGTATTTTGTAAAAGAGGCCTTTGTTTAGGCAATCTTTGTAATGATTCTCGTTCGTAAGAATGTATACAAAGATATTTGTCTTTTGAAAATGTTTTCAATGTTTTGTAAGATGTCTTTAAAATGTTTTTGAAATGCGTGTGTACTTGTTTTTGAAAATAGCAAGGATTGTTTGAAAGTAGAGCAAGTAACTTAGAAGCTATCTACATAATCAAATGTCTTTCTTATGCATTTTCATTCCTTTGACATTGTTGACTTACCATTGATTTGGTAAGCAACCCTATCTTTGGATGTAAACGGGACGGGCATGGGTCATCATATAACCATGATAGCAATGTTGCCAAGTATCTCAGCATTTTTGAGGGACCAAGATCATTTTGTTTAGGCAACTTTTGAATAGCGTCATCGAGGGACTATGATCTTATATTTGTTTTGTTTTGCCAAGATACTTCGCATGCGTAACATGGCCATTTTATTTTAGGCAACCAAGTGGGAGAAACCCTAAGGGTGCTTGTGTGCAAAGGTGTGTCATTTTCATGCTTTTGTCTTGCATTTAGGGTTTTTTCTATTTGTTTTGTTTTTGTTCTTTTCATGCAAACCCTAATTACTAATCATGGTATAAAAGCAATAAATTGCATAAATGTAAATATACTAAGCTATTACAACAATTATTATGGGAGGGGGGATACAAGTTTGAATGGGGATTTTGCACAAATATAAACCTAAATATATTATTAAAACCAAATCAAATATTGCGCGAATTTAAATAAATAAGATAAATATTTATAATGCAATGCAATATGTTCATGTTTAAAAATGTTTTATGTTTGGTTATTGTATGAGAAAAATAATTAATTTAAACCCTAGAAAAAAATAATATTATTTTTGGAGGGGTTTAAAACCCTAGTTTTTTAATTAAAAGAAAATAATGTTCTATATTTACTAACTTGTATATTTTTGTATAAAAAAATAATATTATGTTTAAATATTAAAAATTAAATATATATATATATATATATATATATATATATATATATATATATATATATATATATATATATATATATATATATATATATATATATATATATATATATATATATATATATATATATATATATATATATATATATATATATATATATATATATATATATATATATATATATATATATATATATATATATATATATATATATATATATATATATATATATATATATATATATATATATATATATATATATATATATATATATATATATATATATATATATATATATATATATATATATATATATATATATATATATATATATATATATATATATATATATATATATATATATATATATATATATATATATATGGTATTTTTAATTATATTTATAAATTATTTAAGAAAATAAATTCTATTTATCAAAACAAACTATTTTTTATGTGAGAAAATATTAAAAAATAAAAATAAAAGTGTGAAAATAAATAAATCATTTTTTGGTATTTTTTATCATTAAGAAAAAATAAGTGAAAGCATTAAATATGAAAATATAAAAAAATACAAAAAAATATAAAATAGTTAAGTCAGGGGGTGCAGTAGCAAATCAGGGAGGTGTAAATAGCAAAAGTAAAAAGCCCAGAACATCATCGTCCCTGTCCTTCGTCCGTCCCTGCGCGCGCTTCCATGTTCGAACCTGTAACTTGCTTATGCTTGCATAAAAACAAAAACTCATAACATCAAAAATGTGGCATTTGAGCTCACGATTCTAACCATATAAATTATGTAACCTAACTCTTAAAGATCAAAGAGAATTTTTGAATCCCTAATTCTTGACCTAACTTTTTCAGAGTTTTCAATCTTCAAATTCTCTCAGCACAAGTAATATAAATGAAAAGTAATTATATGTACATTTTCATTATGATAAGGACTACATTTTTCCTTCACAAATCGTGGCTTGAGGTTGCCTATTCAGAGAGATAGAGTTTGAAAAAATACCTCCTTCAGCTGGATTCAAGTAGGGCAATGTAGGGACTTTAAAGGAGGCCTGATGACTGTTTGAGCTTCCTTGAACTTCCCTCAAGCTATTCCAATGCTTATCTTGCTTTGAGGACGACTGGAACTCTCTTACCAAGTCCAACTGCAAGCTTCCAAATTGAAAATGGAAAATGCTGAAACAGGGGTTACAGAACCAGGGTGATAGCTTAGATTGGCTAGGTATCAAGTGAATAAGATGTTTGAACCGTTTAAATACAAAACGCACGAGCCAAATGAGAGTTGGCTGTGCTTTTGTAGAATCTGAGTGTTTTGGCAGAATTTTGGTGTTTTTGACTTTTAGAGAGTTTCAAGTTCAAATAAAGCGTGCTATGCCTTGTAACAAGTTTGTATATTTGTATAGAAGTGATCCAAAGTCAGCTTCACAACAGATCTATCAATGTTAGCCTTTTTGCCCATTTTCTTGTACTTGAAGCAAAGTGACAAGACACATGCTTCACATGCTTGTATCAGCTTGCTTAGGGTTGGTATGAGCTTCTACAACTTGCTTGAGACCTGTGTGGTTTGTATGCATTAAGGGGACAAGTTCAATGCTCAAGATTGACAAAGTTGCAAAAGTTCCTCTTTATGAAAATGACATTGTGAACTTTTTGCCCAAAATGGAAATACATCTTGTGTAAAGCTTCAAAAGCAAAGATAAAGCCTTTGTCAACTGAGTTTGCATTTAATTATGGAGTGTATAGAAAGCTTAGGACCTGTAAAGCTAGATACAACCAACATAGATTTGATTTGCAACTTGATGCTATGTGAAAATGGCTTGAACAAAAAGTGAGAAAATACCAACTTCCTCTCTTCGATTCTCCCTACTAAAAAATGATCTTGGAGAGTTCTTGGACATTTTGGAAAGCTTGCAATTTTCTCTATAATCCATATTTGAAATGAATTTTGAGATACCTCTTAGAACTAGGTGAAAATTTGCCATGAAGTTGGGTCAAAAACCTGCCTAAATTAGGGCAAAATTTCACTAAGTTATTTAGTTCATGAGCATGTATTCATAAATTTATATCTTGAGATCCATGCATCTTTAGGTAAAACTTTGTGAATAAAAGTTGTATATTTCATGGAGGACTACAACTTTCATGTTGGGAACTTTTCTTGAATCAAAATGCATCAAGGTGAAAAAGTGGTGAAAAGTTGGGAAAAAATAAGAAAATTTTCATACTTAGAAAAATTCTAAGTTATGAAAATTTTCAAATTCAAAAACCTAATTTTCAAATTTGATTTTCTTGGTGAACAAGTTTCATATTTTGACATATCTTGATGAATTATGACCCTTGGTACTTGATTTTGACCAAAAAGTCAAAGTTTGACTTTTCAGTATACAATTGACTTTTGATCAGTTGACTGCAAATTTCATCTGTCAATCCAATGAACTTGAGATCTTTTGAACCATGTAATTAGGTCAATATGATGCGATTGAATTCTTGAAATCATGTTTGAACTCAATTGGCCAATGGCTAGGTTAAAAATCAGAAATTGCCCCTTCTCAGTCAAAAACCCTAATTTTGACCATTTTGCCCTTTTCATGATTTGATCAAATTTCTTGAGGAGTTGTGATCCAAACTTGATCAAATGATACATATGAGTCTATAATGTTGATGTGGATCAATAATTATGAAGTTTGCCTGTAAATTGGCCATGGTTGACTTTTTCCCCAATACAGCTGATTTTTAGGTCAACTATCCAATTGACTGATCAAAAATGTGGTTCATGGCTTGAAACTTAACATGGGAAATCTTAAGGGTACAAGATGGTGTATGAAAGTCACATGAAGCATTGATGGTCCAAAAATCCTTGTGCAAACTCAAACTCTAATTTTAGGTTATCAGTGCAAGATGAGGTGTCTTAAGCTGACTAAACCCTAATCTTGTGTTGAGTCCAAGAAGTCTTGTGAGAAAAGTCTTGATAAATGAGAGGGAAAATTTTGGGGTACAACAGCTGCCCCTGGTGAATCTTCTTGAACCTGAAGAGTTAGATTGGCGAGTTTTGCCGTTTGTGACTCGAAGGTAAAAGATGATTGGACACTAGAGTGCGCATAAATTTGTACTCGACGAAGTGTATTTTGAGGGAATGGGCTTAAAGATGCCATTTGGAGAGGTGATATAATCTTGTTGGAGATGGGCTTGTAGATTCCATCCGAGAATATTTGTTGTAAATCAAAAGAAATAAGCATCATAATGGTGTCCGTATCTGGAACATATCTGAGCTGTATCTGAGTTGTATCTGGAGACTTGAATCTGAATGAGTAACAGAATGGCAACCGCGTCTGGAGCGTATCTGAATTTGAGTCTGAATGAGTAACAGAATGACTTCCGTGTCTGGAGTGTATCTGGACTGTATCTTGAAGTTGAGATCTGAATGAGTATCAGAATGGCATCCTTGTCTGGAGCGTATCTGAACTGTATCATGATCTTGGAATATACATAAGTGACAGAATGGCAACCGTGTCTAGAGCGTATCTAGAATGTACCTTGAAGTTGAGGTCTGAATGAGTATCAGAATGACTTTCATGTCTGAAGCGTATCTGAACTGTGAGAATCTGAATAAGTGACAGAATGGCAACCGTGTCTGGAGCGTATTTGTACTGTGAGAATCTGAATAAGTGACAGAATGGCAACCGTGTCTGGAGCGTATCTCTACTGTGTCTGAAGTTGAAATCTGAATGAGTAACAGGATGGCATCCTTGTATGGAGCGTATCTGTACCGTATCTGAAATCTTTCAACATTGTTAATGGTAGCTGTTAATCTTATCCTGAAAAGGGTAAAATGTTAGCTGAAACACAGTTATGTTGCATGAAATGTCTGATGCAATATATGTGCTTTATCAATGTTTATGATATATGAATGTAATGTATGCGCATGTAAGCTGATTTACTGTACTGCTGAGGAAAATAAATCCTTGACTGCTGAGGATATATGGAATCTTCATGTCTTGAAGTTGGAGTATTGACAAAAATTCTGTTGTGAGAGTAATGCCATATACTGCTTGAGGAATCTGCTTGGGGAATCCAGAGAACTTTGATGACTTCTGCTGGGAATTAATAAGAATGGGAATCTTCATTCTGTTGGGGAGCAATGAAAACTCTGCGGGGAAAAGCTTATTCTTGTTTTGGAAAAAGCTCAGGAGTTTCAGTCGTCTGTCATTCTACTGGGGAATTATCAGGTTTTAAGACAACTAGCTGGGGAATTTGGAGAAACTGGATAGTCTCCACTGGGGATTAATAGTTTCAGCTCCACTGGGGAACTTAATGACGTATTGTAGGGATTGCTCATGGAATAGCCTAAAGACGTTTTCCTATTCTTTCAACCTGACAATAATTGTTCTTTTTCACTTTGTTTATTTGTAAACAGTGATTATGTTCAAATGCATATGTTCATTAATGAATCGTTGGACGTTTTTGCAAATAAAACACAAGTGTAAAAAAGAAAAAGACAAATGGTTTTCTGTACTTTAAAGAGATATCTTTGTATTCACTTTGAATAAGTATTTTGTACAAAGGAGACATACATCCTAGTAAGAGGACGGTGTCATGAAAATAAGAAAAATTTATACAAAGAAAGATAGCTATGTGTAATAATCCCATGGGGTTCCCATTCTGCTATAGCCTTCACATCTCCAAATATCTTGTCCATTTGTTGCTTCGTCCGAAGATGATTGAATTGATCAGAATCCCTGAGTTTGTCCGTGAAGATATTGTCCTTGAAGTGATCTGACGAGACATAGTCATACGCTTTAATTCCCTAACTTTTGCCTGGACCGCCCTTTCGGGTTTTCAGTCCACCGGGATACCCTTTTTTGCCCAAGTCTCCCTTTCGGGTTTTCAACTTGTCGGGTGTACAGATTTTTTATTTTATCCCTAACTTTTGCCCGAACCTTTTGGTTCGCCGGGATGCCCTTGCTTTGCCTAGGTGTGTCAACCTAGCGGGTCTCTTATGCGTAGTATCTTTTGACTATGTCTGCATTCGCGGGGTGTGGCAGGTTGTCGCTGTCCATGGTGGTTAAGATCATTGCCCCACCAGAAAAGATGTTCTTGATTACAAATGGTCCTTCATAGGTAGGAGTCCATTTGCCCCTGGGATCACTTTGTGGCAAGATGATGCGCTTGATCACTAGATCTCCAACTTGATATTCTTAGCGTCTGACTTTCTTGTTGAAAGCCTTGATCATCCGTTTCTGATACATCTGACCATGGCAAAAAACAGTAAGTCTCTTTTCATCAATTAAGTTCAATTGGTCAAGTCGGGTCTGGATCCAATCGTCTTCACTCAACCCTGCATCCTTCATGATTCTCAAAGAGGGGATCTGAACCTCAATAGGCAGGACAACCTCCATGCCATAAACCAAAGAGTAGGGTGTTTCCCCAGTTGATGTGAGAACCATGGCACGGTACCCATGGAGAGAAAACGGTAGCATCTCATGCCAGTCTTTATAGGTGACTGTCATTTTCTGTATGATCTTTTTAATGTTTTTATTAGCAGCTTCGACGACACCATTCATCTTTGGCCGATAGGGGGATGAATTGTGATGTTGAATCTTGAACTGCTCGCACAAGGCGGTGATCATAGTATTGTTAAGATTCATACCGTTATCAATGATGATCCTTTCTGGGATACCGTACCGGCAAATGAGATTCTGCTTGATGAAGCGGGCAACAATATTCTTAGTAACGGATGCGAAGGAAGCTGCTTCGACCCACTTTGTGAAATAATAAATGGCCACTAGAATGACGCGGTGTCCATTGGAGGCTGTAGGCTTGATCTCCCCAATCATATCGATTCCCCACATAGCAAAGGGCCAAGGAGCTGTTAAGACATTTAGAGGAACCGGGGGCACATGCACCTTGTCTGCATAGATTTGACACTTGTGACAGGTCCGAGAGTGTTGATAGCAGTCTTCTTCCATGGTAGACTAATAATAGCCTGCCCGTAGGATTTGCTTTGCCATTGTATGCCCACTAGAGTTAGTGCCAAAGGTACCTTTATGTAATTCAGCCATGATCTTTTCAGCTTCAATCTTGTCCACACAATGGAGCAGAATAAAATCATGATTGTGTTTGTACAGGATGCCATTACTTAGGAAGAACTTAGCAGAGAATCTCCTCAAGAACGTTTTATCATTGACTGAAGCTCCTTCTGGATATTCTTGAGCCTCGAGATACCTTTTGATTTCGTGAAACCAAGGCCGGTCCACTACTTCTTCAGTATTAATCTCGTGACAATGTGCTGGTTCGTTCATTCGTTCAATGGTGATCTGGGGAGCCTCGTTATCCCAATTAAGTTTAAACATAGATGACATTGTAGCTAGAGCATCTTCTAGATGATTTTCTTCTCGCGGGAAATGCTCAAAGGTAATCTGCTCGAAATGTGGTAACAATGTCAGAACATGTTCTTTGTAAGGGATAAGGTTGGGATTCTTAGTGTCCCATTCTCCTTTGATCTGACCGATGACCAAAGCTGAATCTCCAAACACAACTAAAGATTTGATTCCCAAGTCTATGGCAGCCTTGAGACCAAAGATGCATGCTTCGTATTCCGCCATGTTGTTCGTACAGTTGAAGCAAAGTCTGGCAGTAAAAGGAGTATGGCATCCTTCAAGAGATATGAGTACATCGCCGATACCGTTACCAAGTGCATTAGATGCCCCATCAAAGAACAGGGTCCATCGGGATCCTTGTTCAGGTCTGTCATATGGTCTGATTTCTTCACAGTTGTCTAAGGTCATGATGTCTTCATCCGGGAATTCAAACTTCATGGATTGATAATCTTCTACAGCTTGATGAGCAAGATGATCAGCTAGCACACTACCCTTTATAGCTTTTTGGGTCATGTACTGTATGTCATATTCTGTTAGAATCATCTGCCATCTAGCTATTCCTCCAGACAAAGCAGGCTTCTCAAAGATGTACTTTATCGGATCCATCATAGATATCAGCAAAGTGGTATGAGTCAACGTATACTGTCTTAGCTGGCGAGCAGCCCATACCATAGCGCAATAAGTTTTCTCAAGCAGTGAATATCTGGTTTCACAGTCGGTAAACTTTTTTCTCAGGTAATAAATGGCGTGCTCTTTTCGGCCAGACTCGTCATGCTGCCCCAATACACACCCCATTGAGTTCTCTAAAACGGTCAGATACATGATTAGTTGCCTTCCCTCGTCTGGTGGCATCAAGACAGGAGGCTCTTTTAAATACTCTTTGATTTTGTCAAAAGCGATATGGAATTCATCACTCCATCTGACTACTTGATCTTTCTTCAACAGCTTGAAGATTGGCTCACAAGTAGATGTTAGGTGAGAAATGAATCTGGCAATATAGTTCAGGCGTTCCAAGAGCCCTCTGACTTCCTTCTCAGTACGAGGAGCAGGCATTTCTTGTATCGCTTTGACTTTCTCAGGATCAACCTCGATGCCTTTGTTGCTGACAATGAAACCCAAGAGTTTACCGGACCGGACTCCAAATGTGCACTTGTTCGGGTTTAACCTTAGCTTGTATTCCTTCAGTCTGACAAACAGCTTTTGCAAGTGATCAAGGTTTTCTTCTTCAGTTTTTGATCGGGCTATCATGTCATCTACGTAGACCTCTATCTCATGATGAATCATATCATGAAACAAAGCTACCATGGCGCGCTGATAGGTTGCCCCGGCATTCTTCAGTCCGAATGGCATCACTTTGTAGCATAATGTACCCCATTGTGTGACAAACGTAGTTTTCTCCATATCCTAAGGTGCCATTTTGATCTGGTTATATCCTGAGAATCCGTCCATGAAAGAAAATACTTTGTGCTGAGCTGTATTGTCAACCAGGATGTCGATGTGTGGAAGTGGAAAATCATCTTTAGGACTGGCCCTGTTTAAATCTCTATAATCCATGCACATCCGTACTTTACCGTCCTTCTTAGGCACAGGAACAATGTTGGCAACCCATTGAGGATAGGAAGTAACAGCCAGAAATCCAGCATTGAACTGTTTCATAACTTTTTCTTTGATCTTTTCTTACATGTCAGGTCTCATGCGGCGGACTTTTTGTTTCACTGGTGGACAGTCTTCTCTTGTGGGTAGATGGTGTACCACGATGTCTGTATCGAGTCCCGGCATGTCCTCATATGACCAGGCAAAGATCTCAACATTATCATGCAATAGCTGAATTAGACGCTCCTTGACGCTCGGCTCTAGGTTGGCACCCACTTTGATTTCCTTTTTATCCTCCTCGGTACCCAAGTTGATTGTATCCAACAACTCCTCATGAGGCTGGATAGCTCTTTCCTCTTGTTGCAGCAATCTGGCCAATTCTCCTGTCACTTCGCAATATTCCTCACCTTCGTATTCGACTTGGTAGATCAGATCTTTAGAGTCACTAAAGACCATAGCAGTATTGTTACCCATGGGATCTGGAATGGAGGGGTACCTGCATTTGTGAGTGTGGGTGTGTGTAAGGGTATAACCACTTTTAAAAAAATGAAAAAGAAAGACAATGAGCACAAAAAGTTTGTATGTGAAAAACGTCCATGATTCATTAAATATCATATGAAGATGAAATAAAAACCCTTACAAATGGACCTTTGTGCCTCGGGTAAGACACAAGGTTGAAAATGTACGAATTTTTTGTGAATTATTACAAGTCCAACAGAAATGTTTAAAAGATAAATTACTGAGAGATGAAAGTTATTGGGACAAAGTCTTTGGCTTCCCAGTTGCGGAGTCCCACGTTGACAGTAGGAAATATCCAATCTTCCAAGCTGCCATCCTCTTCACTATCTTCCACTGCATTGACCCCTTGGTGGCTAATCTTCACAGGTGGCCCTCCAACCCGGGCGCGGCGCACAACCTTTTGAGAAGTTGAAGTAAACCCCAACCCAAACTTGTCTGACTTGTACGGATTATCTGGAAGCTGCCCCCAGATGGTGCATCCACCCTCCTCAATTATTGCCTTTGCATCCTTTAGAGATGACATCCGAAGCGGAGGTCTTGTGACCTCGGGAACTGAGGATACCGCCTTGGTTACCGCTACTTCTTGAGAGACCTCTTCAAAATGCTGGAAAGGAGTTTCGATGAACTCGCCATCCAATTCCACATATTGGAAAGAATTTAGATGACTAATCATGTATTCCTCTTCCCCATGGACAGTTATGATCTTCCCTTGGACTGGGTACTTCAGCATTTGGTGTAGAGTGGAAGTGACAACACCAGCATTGTGGATCCAAGGCCGTCCTAACAGACAAGAATAAGAGGGATGGAGGTCCATCACATAGAAAGTCGATTTGAAAGTCTGAATTCCCACCTTTATCAGGATGTCTACCTCCCCGTGGACCATCCTTTTTGAACCATCAAAGGCTCTCACAACTATGTTGCTGGGTTTCAGGGTTAGGCCTTCACAATCGAATTTATCAAGGGCTTTCTTTGGTAAGATGTTCAAAGACGAACCAGTGTCTACCAATACATGGTCTAGGTTGTTCCTCTGCACTCCACTGAGACATGCAACGCCTCATTGTGATTTCTCCATTTTGGTGTTAGATCTGCATCGGAGAAACATAAGCCATTATCAGCTGTTAATCTAGCCACACATTCTTGGAATTGATCAGCAGATGTTTCTTTTGGCACATGGGTCGTCTTTAAAAACTTTACCAGAGCTTTTGCATGTGCCTCTGAACACAGCAACAAAGCCAACATGGAGATCTTCGAGGGGGTTTTCCCTAACTAGTTAACCACTCATAATCACTTTTCTTGATTATTCTTAGGATTTCTTCCATCTCTTTTTTGGAGGTTTCAGGGATGACCAATGGTTGAGCCTTCATCCTGACAGGCTCTTCTTGAATCCCTTTTCCCCGAACATCAGCAGTAGCAGCATTGGTAGGGATAACAACGAGGGTTGCGTCTTCTTCAATGATGGGAGTACTTGCAGATATGATTATTGGTGTAGAGGTAACCTTGGGAGCAGCTACGGGTCCAAAAATTTCCTTTGGAGGGGCAATTTCTGGAGAGAAGATTCTACCACTGCGGGTAATCTTGCTTGTTCTGGCAATGTTGCTAATGTCGGAGTTTTCTTCTTCAGAGCTCTCTTCAGTCAGTTCATCTTGTTTAACACCATGGTAGTAGATTTCTCCACCGTAGTTCCATGGTACTATCTTATCTGACTCATACGGGACTGGCCCGGGCATTGTGATCTTAAGTGGAGTAGTCTTCGGAGCTGATGTAATCCTAACGGGTCTTTTAGGGACCCTAGAAGGATTGGCGGAGATGGTTATAATCGAAACGTCTTTAACAGGAATTGGTAAAACAGGAGCTTTTTCGAACAAAATTTCTTGGTTATCAATCAGGCGTTGGATACCTGTCTTCAACAGTGGGAAATTGGTCAATGAGGATAAGAAATGATGGCAATCTTCCTTACAACCTGGGAAAACCCCAGCTTTCAACAAGTTCAATTTAATGATCGGGATCAGAGTCAACAGTTCATCCACTGAGGCAACAAATAAATCTTCCTCGACAACATTGGCATTGTGGCCATGCCTAGGTATCAGAGCGGAAATGACATTTGGTTTTTCAGGTGCATCAAACTCAACTTCTTTGGCATCTATCAGGTCTTGAATTTTGTTCTTCAGAGCCTAACAGTTGTTAGTGTCGTGCCCTGGACTTTCAGAATGGTATGCGCATCTGGCATTTGGATGGTAGTGAGGAGATGCAGTATTGAGATTATTTGGGGCCTCTTTTAGATTTGCTAGATTCAAATTCAGAAGATGTGGTAGAACCTGGGCTGGAGTCATATTAATCCTGGTGAATTTCCGAACCGGCCTTTCCACCCTTGGCTGATTAGTTCTTGGTTGATTGGTTCTTGACTGGTCAGATGCAGGTTTTTTGATCATAACGGCCCCCACCGTTGGCCGGCGTTCAATTCTTCCTTGACCCCTCTGTGAATAAACAGCAGACACTTCCTTCTTTCCCGTGAAAGGTTTTCTTATAGCAGCAGACACATCCTTTTGAATCTTCCCACTTTTTATACCGGCCTCCATTCTTTCTCTGGTTAAAATCAGCTCAGTAAACCCAACAGATGAACTCCCAATCAGATGGTTGAATAAAGGACCTAACAGGGTACCCAAGAACATATCCACCAACTCCCTCTCAGACAGGGGGGGTTTTACTCTTCTGGCTAAATCTCTCCATTTCTGAGCGTAGTCTTTGAAACCTTCATTTGAAACCATAGCCATACTCTGAAGTTGAGTACGGGTTGGTGCCAAATCTGCGTTGTATTGGTATTGCTTATAGAAAGCAGTGGCAAGGTCTTCCCAGTTATGGACATCAACCCTCTCCAATTGGTAGAACCAATCAAGATGGGTTCCAGATAAACTATCTTGAAAGAAATGAACCCACAAGTCCTTGTCGGCAGAGTGCGGCTGAATTTTCCTCACGTATGATCGGATGTGCATTTTGGGACATGACACTTGTTGTACCCCAAAATTTTCCCTCCCATATTCTTCAAGATTTTCCAAGATCAATCTTCAGAAGCTTCAAAATCTCTCAAGGGTTGCACAGTCCAAGGGCCTCCTAACACAGTCAAAATTAGGGTTTTGGTTCTTGCAAAGAAATTGAGGTTTTCAAGGGTCCAATCAAGTCTCACATGCCCACATATATCGTCAAGCATCCATATGTCAAGTTTCAAGACTCACAGCATCAAATTGCACAGTCAAAAACCCTAAATGCTTCACAGTCAACTGCAGGGGCAAAATGGTCATTTGACAGTCAAAAGTCAAAAATTTTGGTCAACATCTAATTTTGAAGCCACAAAAATCATTTGATCAATTCTTGATCATGATTCTCAAAGCATGGCTCAAAAAGTCTCAAGATGCAAAAGTTTCTATTTTTGGACAGTTAAAAAAGTCAACTGCAAATTGACCAGGGCATAACTTCTTCATGGTTTATCAGAAAAGTTCCATCCAAAGCTCATTTTGAAGAGCATTACATTTCCTACAACTCATCTTCACACTTCAAGTCCAATAAATGCTCTCACAAAAAGTTATCAATTTCAACATTATAGGTCATTTTCAAAAGTCAACAAAAAGGCACTTTAAGTCAAAGACCATAACTTGAGATTGGTAAATCAAAATGACATGGGACCAAAGACATTATTTAGAGGACTTCAAGACCTTTCCAAAATGTGAAAGAACATGATCATAGCTTCAAAATTGAGCAAGATATGCCTTGTAGAAGTTGGGAAATTTTTGGGAATTTTGAAAAGTCAACTTTGCACAAAAGGCTTCAAAAATGCTAATGGGCCACAAATTCTTCCATGAATCATTACCCAAAGGCTATGCACGACCCATTAAGCTCAAAGGGGGTTATTTTATTATTTTTGATTAATTATTTGAATTTTTATTATCATTAATTCATTTAATTAAATTTAAATATAAGAAAAATACTAAATCATGTTTTTTAAATCTTTTTATGTAGCAAATATCCTCCTCACATGTAAGAGATCTCGTGCATCAATCAAAAGAGGCAAAATCATCCCAATTTGGCAAGTTTTACATGGCAAAAAGATTGAAAAAAGATGTGAACAAAATCAAATATTGAATCATTAAATCAATGGATCTTTGGGCTTGGTTTTGACCTAATTGCATTTAGATACTTATACACAAGTTAACCTAATGCTCATGGACACAAAAGCTGCGCAGAAAACCAAGAACCAAATTGCAAATTTTTGGCAAAAAAGTTGAAAACTGATTTCATACCTAGAGCACGTTTCAAAGCACAACAAGCCTTCCATTACATTCCTGACATTGCTAGGGACGTGTTGCAATCAAGAACCAATCTCCAGACCTCAAGAATTGGTAGAACGAAGTCTCACTTTTCATAAATATGTTCATTATCGTGTTTTAATTTTCAAGCATTGTTCATGTGTTTTGTTGATTGATTTACACTAATATGGATGTTCTGAAGCTAATGGTACCCTTTAATTGTCCTAACAATGCCTGTATCAATATTTGCCATTAACGCTTGCTAGGGTTGCAGAAGCTTTGAATTAGGGGTTTACATATATGGCAAAATTGAACCACCAAACCTATGCCATTAGATTCGTGACCTCAAGACAAGACTAACCAACACCTCGCGCCCTTTTTATGTTAACCCAGGCGTTAATCGCTATTTTTCCTGTTTGAGTTTAGTGGGGGTTTAAAACCCCCGCTATTTGGTTATGTTACAGGTACAAAAGACGAAGAAGATGCTAGCGTGTCCAGGCATGGTTGGTCAGTTTAAACAATTGGCGCGTTTTTTTGATTGTTCAGCATAATACTTTTTTTCCACATATATTATTTATGTTCTATAATATTAACAAAGAAACGCATTAGCCTGGTTGGTTGGTGAGCTGTCCTGAAGGTACTGGGACCTGGGTTCGATTCCCAGGTCCCCCCAAATGCTTAATAATTTTTGTTTTAAGGTGTTCCAGCGTAGCACTTCATCCAAAGTTCATCATACAACCCCACATCCAAGCCTGCCAAGTGTCCCTGATGGTCAATCCAAAGGCCAGAACGTGCAGTCTACCATACACGCTAGTCAACCACTCCACATGCAAGCATAGAAAGTCAAACAAGGCTTGTTCCAGTGGGCCTGAATTTCTCAATTTACCTCCCATATGGGCCAGACACCCCCAATGTTTGTATCACATTTTCTAACTTCCTTTTCTTTTCTTTTTTTGTTTTAATTTGTTTTAATTGTTTTGATTGTTTTAATTGTTTTATTTAATTCCATAAAATTAATTTTCATAATAAAAATATCAGAAATTAAAATATGTCAATTAATTTACTTATTAAATATTTTTGTGAATAAATGTACATTAATTATTTAGTTAAATTAGGTTTTAAAATTTAAATCTTTTTCTTAACAAATTAAAATATGTAGAAATTAGGGTTTTTAAATTTTCATCATTTTTTAATAACTAATTTTCTCATCACTATTATTATTATTAATTATTAAATATTTTTGTAAATAAATATGTATATTAAATATTTAGTAAATTAGGTTAAACTTTAATATTTTTTTCATTAATAATTAAAAACAACCTAGAATTAGGGTTTCTCTTCAATTTTAATTTCTTTATTTTATAAATACAAAAAAAAACATTTCTTTTCTTTAAATTAATAAGTAATTAACTTTTAATTTCAATTTAATTTTAAAAGGGTCCAACGCCCTCGAACGTCCTATCTTTAATTCTTTCGCGCGTTTATTCTTATTCTTATTTTCTTTCCAAATATTATGTAATTGCCCAAGCCTTGTAATAGTAATTAGGAAATTTATTTACTTTCTGCATTTTTATTCAAAACGGGTCTTGGTTTATTTGGCGATGTATAGACCCGCGTCTTGTAATAGCGTAGGATTTTACTTTCCGCATTTAAATTTCCGCACTCTTAACTGCTAAGCTTTGTATGAAAGAATGAATGGCCTAAATTAAAAACAATATGTAGCTCACCAAATGCATGATCAAAGACAAATATTAACATGAAAATAACACACAAATTCACACACCAATCTTAGGGTACGCCTCACTGTTGCCTTGCCCTCGAAACGTGGTCGTCGAGTATAGGACGTTTTAGTAAGTCCTTATGTCCATGACATGATCCAGTTGCCTTGAAACGGTTGCCTCGGAATTAAAAAGGATCAATGGCATAAGGGTAGCTTCTAAGGTGTCCTACTGTTGCTCTGGTGACCACAACGTCCCTAAAAACGAATTGACCCGAACACCTCCAACGGTGGTGCTACCTACCTCTCAATGGTGGGATAGCACTACCTTAAGGACATTTACACAGCCTAATTCCTTAGGGTAGGTGGATGACTCATAGATACTTGCTCTATTCAAAACAAAGAAAACTCTTTTCACACCGACACTTTTCAAAAAGCTTTCAAAACAATTTTTCAAACACTCTTGAGGACTGATACAAGAGTCGATCTGAAATCTTTAAACGAAACTTTTTCAAACCCACTCACAATTGAAAAGCAAACACTTTTGAAAACACAATGAGCAAGTATCTAAGAGCCCATGGATAACCATGGATAGAAAGGGTGCTAACACCTTCCCTTTCTATAAATCTACCTCCCGAACCGAGAAACTATCTCATAAGGAATTTTGCTGTGCTTTTGTCCTTTCCATGTTGGAGAAAATAAAAGACGGTGGCGACTCTTGCTTCCGCGATATTTCGTGAACCAGCGTTAAACAGTCAGTTCCAGATCCACCGATCACAGAACTGGCGACTCTGCTGGGGATACTTATAAAGTGAGGTGTACCTTAGGACTAAGATCACTTGTGTTTTCAATTGTTGTGCTTGTTTGCTTTATTATTGTGGGCTGCATCGGAGTTACATAGATCCTAACCCAGATCTGGGGATACCCTGTTAGGTAGCATAAGCTGTGAGGGACCTGTCCGGCGTAGACCGACATGGGTGAAGCAGTGGCTACGTTGGTGTGGCGCCTTGGTCTGTACCGATATCCCTTGTGTCGCAACGGGGAGAATATGGGTCTTCTGAGGAGTCATTAAGCACCAACCGACCTTAGAACCTTAAATGACCCAACTTGGCCAATAGAACAGTAGCAGTATGCTACGCCCATTGAGGCTAAACTCTCGTGATGGTTCTGGCCATAAGAAAAGATTGCGATGCTGGAGTTATGACCGATTGAGGGTAGTCAGTGATATTGGGATCCTCTAGAACCCGGTTACTTCTGATAGGACAGGTCTTAACCAACAAACTGAAAGAGGGTAATACCTAGACCCCATGCTGGCCTAAACTCTAAGGGCTTGTCTTGTGTGACTTGTGTGCCTTATCATGTTTGCCTTTGTGAATATTTGTGGTGTGCTTTATCATAACATCATGACATCATAAACATTGCATGCATCCTGCATAAGGACTGACCATACAAGAGGGTTTCACCTTTGCTCTGTTTTGTAGGACATCATGATGCCTATGCGAAGGAACACTATCCGGTTCAATTTTGTTCACCCACCTGAGTTGCTTGAAGAGTTGGTTAGCAGAATTCCAAATACTACTTCCTTCATCCAGAGGCATGGTTCTCTTCTCGGTTTAGTCACGGCAAAGTGGGACCAACAACTGATGAGTGTCCTGACACAGTTTTATGACCCTCTGTACTAGTGCTTCACCTTTCAAGACTTCCAGCTGGTCCCTACCCTGGAAGAGTTCTCTGATTTGCTTGGCATCCCTATCTTAGATCAGACTCCCTACACTGGTTGGGAAAAGACTCTTAGGCTTGAGGAGATTGCTGCAGCTCTTCCCTTGACCCACAAGGAGGTAATGGACAACTGGGTGACTAGAAGCAAAGTTAAGGGTTTCTTGGCCAAGTTTCTGATTGGTAAGGCTAATAGTTTCTGGGATGACTTGCACTTTAGGGCGTATGAAGACATTATGGCTCTCTTTATCTATGGTCTAGTCTTGTTTCCTAATCCTGATAACTTCATTAACGTTACTGCCATAAGGATCTTCATGTCTCGGAACCCTGTGCCCACTCTCTTGGATGATATCCTGCAACAACTTTATGCTCGTACTGCTCGAAGACGAGGAACTCTGTGGTGTTGTATTCCTTTGTTAGTGAGGTGGTTTATTTCACACCTCCCTAAGTTCGTGCTGAAGAACAAAGAAGGAAGAGGTTGGTCTCATAGGTTAATGTCTCTCACTGATAATGAAATCATTTGGACTCTCAGGGGTTTGGATGAGGTAGCTGTTATTGATCATTGCGGAGAATATCCTAATGTTCCTCTGATTGGTACCCAAGGAGGAATCTCTTATAATCCATGTCTAGCTCTCCGACAGTTTGGAAGAGCCAGAAGAGCAGGGCCTCATGAGATGTTGGTGCCTCACATCAGTTTTGAGTTTCAGGTGGATAGTGACGAGTTGCGCCGTAGGTTCATCAAGGCTTGGGACAGAATTCACAAGGCTGACCCACAAGAGCTGGGACCAAAGACTTCTCTACCTATGGAAGCCTACTACAAATGGGTCCACATCCGTGCTCAGAAGTTAGGTATGCCATATGAAGCGGCCATACCCATCATTCTTGAATATCCTGATAGAGATGGGGCTCCCCCAACTGTTCTCCCTCCTCAGATACCTACTGATCTTGATACACTAAAGAGGTCTTGGGCACAACTGCGAGAAGAACGGGATTCTTATCGGGAAAAGTTCAACGAGCAGGAATTGAAGATCCAGAAGCTGACAAAGCAATTGGAGAACGAGTGAGCCTTGAATGACTACATCCGTACTGAGAAGAGGAGACCCTGGGATTAATAATGAGCTTTGGATTTCTTTTACAACTTTTATTTCCCTTTTCAGTATTTTCACTTTTATGTAACGCCTAAGGGCAATCTATTGAACAATTTAAATTTCAAAGTTGAATCTAATGAAGTGTGTTCCTTTTGTTTACAAAGTTGACTCCCGATTGTCTTTGAAAACATAAATCATACGCATTCCATTCATCATGTGCATCACATGTACTTTTCTTTTCAGGTTGCTTAATGTTCTTCGCTGTTTATTTCAGCATCATGAACCCTGAATCATCTACCGAGCAGTCTATCAAGGCCCTTCAGGCTCAGAACGCCCAATTCCAAGAGTTGATCATGAGTCTGGCCCAAGGTCAAGAGGAGTTGAAGGCTCTGCTGGTTAAGAAGAAGAAAAAGAAGAGAACTGTACTATTCAACACTGGCCGGAGGTTTGGTAACACACTGCAGAATGAGGTTGACCAAGCTGGCTCTTCTGTAGGAAAAGGCAGTCCCCAGGGGGGAAGGGTTCCTAGTCCGGTAGTATCTGAGAACGAGACTGATTTTAATAAGGAGCAGTATCCTCTAGCTGAAGACATGTACAAGCAGTTAGAGGACCGTCTGAATGCCATGGAAATTCAACAAGTGTCTGGTTTGGATTTCGGAGACTTGGGTCTATCTTCTGGTGTGGTCATCCCACACAAGTTCAAAGCACCATCTTTCGCATAGTATGACGGGGCGTCTTGCCCTAAGCTACATCTCAGATCTTATGTGCGGAAGATTCAACCATACACTGTGGACAAGAACTTGTGGATCCACTTCTTCCAGGAGAGTCTTTCAGGGACTCATCTCGAATGGTTCTATCAGCTGGATGGAACCAGGGTTCGTAAATGGGAGGAGTTGGCTAGTGCTTTTTACAAGCAGTATCAGTATAATGTCGACCTCGCTCCTACACGTACCCAACTCCAGGGTATGTCGCTAGGATCGGGAGAAGGTTTTAAAAAGTATGCGCAGAAGTGGAGGGATTTGGCTGGCAGGATGCAGCCACCATTAACCGACCGTGAGCTAGTGGATATGTTCTTGGGGACCCTATCTGGGCCGTTCTTTAATCATCTTATTGGCAATTCGTCTGCAGGGTTCACAGACCTCATTCTGACTGGGGAAAGGATAGAGGCTGGTATGAAATCAGGGAAAATTCAGAAGGGTGCGTCCTCAAGTTCTGAGAAGAAACCTTTTAAAAAGGTGGCCAGTGCTGTGTATGGGCCTAGGAGGCAGGACAAACCAGAACGCCGCCAAGCTGTCAACGCGGTGGTAATTGCAAAGCCTGCTGCCGTTCCTCGGCAACCCAACCAACCAAGGGGTGAGAGACCCAGAAGAGAATACACTCGGCTGAGTATGACCTTGTCACAAATCTTTCCGCAATTGCTATCGACCAACTTGGTGACCGTCAGAGAGGCTCCGAAGGTTATGAACACTGCATCTCCTAAGTATAATCCAAATGCCCGTTGTGCTTATCACTCTTATAGCCCGGGGCATTCTACTGATGACTGCTGGGCCCTGAGAAATAAGGTGCAAGACCTTATCGATGCTAAGAAGGTACAGTTTGAGGCACCTGAGAAGCCTAATGTGGTAACAGCTCCCTTACCTGACCATGGTGTGAATGCTATCAGGGATCGTGACGAAGTGGATGAGTCTGAATTCAACAGCTGGATCTGCCCGACGACTGACGGTGGACTGAACAATTGGACTGCAAAAGACAACATACCTGTTACTTTTGTTACGCAGTAATGAATTCCTTTATTTCTTTAATTTGTAATAAACAATAAATTGAAACTTTATGGCCCGGTGTCTTACCCGAGGCACCGTTGGCTTCATTTGTGAGGGCTTATTAACTGTCATTTCCATATATCATGAATAAAGACATTGGACGTTATTTTAAATCTTGTGCTCCCTTTCTTTCTTTCTTTCTTTATATATTGCAAAACAGCTGTATTTACACACACTCACCCATACAGGTTTCAATCCACTCTGGATCTCACTCGTAACGACTCTGCTACTGCCAGTTATGACTTCGAAAATCCGATCAACTTAGCCAAAGACGAAGGTGAAGATGATTGCGAAGTGCCTGGCGAGCTTGCAAGACTGTTACTCCAGGAAGAGAGGGCCATTCAGCCAAATGAAGAGCCAGTGGAAATGGTAAATCTGGGTACTGAGGCAGATAGAAAGGAAGTTAAGATTAGTGCCAATCTGGAGCTCAGCGTGAAACAACCGTTGGTTCATATGTTACATGATTATGTGGAGATCTTTGCCTGGTCCTACGAAGACATGCCTGGGTTGGATACCGACATTGTGGTCCATCACTTGCCTACCAAGGAAGACTGCCCTCCGGTTAAACAAAAGGTCTGCCGTATGCGTCCAGAGATGTCCGAGAAGATCAAAGCTGAGGTTATGAAACAATTCGATGTCGGGTTTCTAGCAGTGACTTCTTACCCTCAGTGGGTTGCCAACGTGGTTCCAGTGCCAAAGAAGGATGGTAAGGTCAGAATGTGTGTCGATTATAGGGATTTGAACAGGGCCAGCCCCAAGGATGACTTCCCTCTACCTCACATCGATGTTCTGGTTGACAATACTGCTCAGCACAAGGTGTTCTCCTTCATGGATGGTTTTTCAGGTTATAATCAGATCAAGATGGCTCCTGAAGATATGGAAAAAACTACCTTTGTTACTCAGTGGGGCACCTTCTGCTACAAGGTCATGCCTTTTAGACTGAAAAATGCTGGGGCAACCTACCAACGTGCCATGGTTGCTTTATTTCATGACATGATCCATCATGAGATAGAAGTGTATGTCGATGATATGATCGCAAGGTCCCAAACTGAGGAGGAGCACCTTGATCATCTACAGAAGTTGTTTGACCGTCTGAAGTTATACAAGTTGAGGTTGAACCCAAACAAGTGCACCTTTGGAGTAAGATCTGGAAAATTGCTAGGCTTCGTCGTAAGTGACAAGGGTATTCAAGTGGACCCTGCCAAGGTTAAAGCCATTCAAGAGATGCCAGTTCCCAAGACAGAGAAAGAGGTCAGAGGCTTTCTAGAACGCCTGAATTACATTGCTCGTTTCATCTCACACCTAACTGCTACCTGTGAACCAATCTTCAAGCTGCTGAAGAAAGATCAGGTGGTACGTTGGAATGATGAATGTCAGGCCGCTTTTGACAGAATCAAAGAGTATCTCCAAGAACCACCCATTCTTATGCCACCGGTTGAAGGGAGACCTCTAATACTATACTTGACAGTACTTGATAGCTCAATGGGGTGTGTGCTGGGGAAGCATGACGAGTCTGGCCGAAAAGAGCACGCCATTTATTACCTGAGCAAAAAGTTTACCGACTGTGAGACCCGATACTCACTGCTCGAGAAAACTTGCTGCGCTTTGGTATGGGTTGCTCGCCGGCTAAGACAGTATATGCTGACTCACACTACTTTGTTGATCTCAAAGATGGATCCGATAAAGTACATATTCGAAAAGCCTGCTCTGTTCGGAAGAATAGCAAGATGGCAAATGATCTTGACAGAATACGACATCCAGTACACGACTCAGAAAGCCATCAAAGGAAGTGTATTGGCAGACCACTTGGCACACCAGGCAGTAGATGACTACCAATCAATGAACTTTGAATTTCCTGACGAGAGCATCATGATAGTGACTGATTGTGAGGTACCTGGACCGGATGAAGGACCTGAGGAAGGATCCTGATGGTCTATGCACTTTGACGGAGCCTCCAACGCTTTGGGTAACGGTATCGGCGCTGTGATCATATCCCCTCAAGGCACTCATACTCCATTCACTGCTCGGCTATGTTTCAACTGCACCAACAACATGGCGGAGTATGAGGCATGCATCATGGGTCTTCAAGCTGCAATTGACTTAAGGATCAAGTTTCTGAGTGTCTTCGGAGATTCCGCTCTCGTGATCAATCAGATCAAAGGCGAGTGGGATACGAAACATCCAAATCTTATTCCTTACAGAGAATGTGTGTTGACATTGATCCCCCATTTCACAGAGATAACTTTTGAATACTTCCCAAGAGAGGAGAATCAGTTGGCGGACGCGTTAGCTACGATGTCTTCCATGTTCAAAGTCAAGTGGGACAATGAGGCTCCCCGGATCATCATCTGGAAATTGGACGAACCTGCATACTGTTGTGATCTTGAGGGTGAGGGGGTAACTGAAAAACCCTGGTATCACGAGGTGAAGAGGTATCTGGAAGCTCAAGAATATCCTGAAGGCGCATCTGTCAATGACAAGAAGTTTCTGAGAAGGTTCGCAGCGAAGTTCTTCCTCAGCAACGGCATTCTGTACAAGCAAAACCATGATTCGACCTTACTGCTTTATGTGGATAAGACTAAAGCAGAAAAGATCATGGCAGAGCTGCATGAAGGTACCTTTGGAACACATTCCAGTGGACACACCATGGCAAAGAAGATCCTTCGGGCAGGATATTTCTGGTCCACAATGGAAGCCGACTGTTACCAATATTCTCGGACCTGTCACAAATGCCAGATATATGCTGATAAGGTGCATGTTCCCCCAGTTCCTCTGAATGTCTTGACAGCACCTTGGCCTTTTGCAATGTGGGGCATAGATATGATCGGCGAGATTAAACCTACGGCATCCAATGGGCATCGCTTCATCCTGGTAGTGATCGATTACTTTACAAAGTGGGTTGAAGCAGCTTCCTATGCTACAGTAACCAAGAATGTCATGGCACGGTTCATTCGGCATAACTTGATCTGTCGATACAGCGTCCCGGAAAGGATCATTACGGACAATGGTACCAATCTCAATAACAAGATGATCACTGAGCTCTGCGAGCAATTCAAGATACATCACCATAACTCTTCTCCTTACCGGCCGAAGATGAATGGGGCTGTCGAAGCAGCGAATAAGAATATCAAGAAGATTGTGCAGAAGATGACAGTGACTTACAAATATTGGCACGAGATGTTACCGTTTGATCTTCATGGGTACCGTACCTCAGCAAGGACGTCAACCGGGGCAACTCCTTTTTCCTTGGTCTATGGCATGGAGGCAGTCTTGCCGATCGAAGTCCAGATACCTTCTCTCCGAATAATGAAGGATGCAGATCTGAGCGAAGATGATTGGATCCAGACACGACTTGATCAGTTAAACCTAATTGACGAAAAGAGACTTACTGCTATTTGTCATGGTCAGACGTACCAAAAACGGATGATCAGGGCATTTAACAAGAAGGTCAGACCACAAGAGTATCAAGTTGGGGACCTGGTAATCAAGCGCATCATCCTTCCTCAAAGTGATCCCAGGGGAAAATGGACCCCTACGTACGAAGGGCCATTTATGGTTAAACATGTGTTCTCAGGAGGAGCCATGATTCTAACTACCATGGATGGTGACGACCTTCCTCACCCCGCCAATGCAGACATAGTAAAAAGATA
This sequence comes from Vicia faba, assembly GCA_948472305.1. Lineage (NCBI taxonomy): Eukaryota > Viridiplantae > Streptophyta > Magnoliopsida > Fabales > Fabaceae > Vicia > Vicia faba. Next base: position 233,515 of record CATIWC010001563.1, on the reverse strand, counting down.
CTACGCATGATAAAAGACCCGCTAGGTTGACATACCTAGGCAAAAATTAGGGCTTCCCGGCGAACCAAAAGGGTTCGGGCAAAATGAGGGATGAAATGAAAAAATCTGTACACCCGGCAAGTCGAAAACCTGAAAAGGCGGCTTGGGCAAAAATGGGTATCCCGGTGGACTGAAAACCCGAAAGCACGGTCCAGGAAAAAGTTAGGGATTAAAGCGTAATACTATGTCTCATTGGATCACCTCGCATCCAGAATTCGGTATCAACTGTCAAGTTCAGACGGCATCGATCAATCAGCTTCATCGTCAACTGAGCAGCAAAGTGATGAGACGCTTGAAGATATAAAGGCGATAGCAGAGTTGGAACCCAGTGGGATTATTATTTTCACATAGCTGTTTTGTTTTCCCTTTTGCACAAAATTGTATAAACTCTGTTGTTCGGCGGCGTTCTCTTACTAGGACGTCAGCCTCTTGTACATAAACGCCTATCTTCAGGCAATTCAAAAATCAATACAATTCACTGTTCAGACAAATTGCCAATTGTTTTTCCTTTTTTCTGTTTTGTTTTGCGAAGAACGTCCAAGGTTCAATTTGTGATATATGCATTTGACACTAACTGCTAACTCATAAATATTTGCATGCGAAACAAAGGATTAATTACGGGTAACGTTAGAAACAGGGGCAATAATGAGTTGTCTAAGCGATCTAATTGCTCTGTCCACCAAGGTACCAAGGTAAGTTCAGCCGAAGAATGCAACCAAGATATCATTAAATCCCCAGAGAGTGAGCCAGGAAGTCAATACACTCTCCCCAAGCAGAGGTAGCCTACTCTATCAGCCTTAAGGAAGTTGGGTATCCCCAGCAGATCTCAACATTCCTCAGCGGAGTATACAAACATTCTTAACAAGCATCCCCGGCAGTCTTGATCTAAGGTTGTTCCCCGGAGGTATACCATACATTAAGTGGAGCCACTATCCCAATACAACCTCAAAATTTTTCCCAGGAGAGTCCAATCCAGTCCAAAAGTTTCCCCAGGAAAGTGGAATCCATCTCCCCAGCAGGAAGCTTATCCCCAGTAGATTCTGGAAGCTTGTCACTTGCAAAGCACGAACGCGTCTCCCGGTTTTTGTTTGAAAGTTATTTCCCCATCAGGATATAACTGGGTTATCCTCAACCAATTGTCATGGAAAGATTGTCCCCGATGAAGTCTCCCTATCCCCCAGCGGAGTTCATCAATTCCTTCAACATAACACATCAATGGTATCCCCAGCGGAGTTATCATCAAATCTCAGCAAAATACCTCTCTTTCCCCACAGAGTTCACTCCCCGCAGAGTAATCTATTCGCCAAGTTTATTCCCCCAACGGAGTCATCTTCTCCTACCGGTATCCTTGCAACTATCATCCCCAGCGGAAACAACGAAACGCTCCTCTTCCAACATCAGCCCAGGATTTAACGTCCCGGCATTCGTCAAGGATTTACTTTCCTAGACAAAAACATACGTTCATAAATATCACATCTTCATACATTATAGCATGCACATACGCATCATGAATATACAATCTCATTTATTTTGAGAACATCACGCATCTCATACATCATGACATCGCATACAACTAACGTTTTGTCTTTTCAGGACAAAGGTTAATACAAAGATGATTACTATCAACGGTCGCAACTAAAGATCCGATTCCTGTATCTCGCCAGGGTGTATCTGTTGACGACTATTCCAGACTCGATTCCTGTATCTTGCCAGGGCACGTCTGAAGAGTTCGAAGATCCGATTCCTGTATCTTGCCAGGGTGTATCTGTTGACGACTAACATTACCAGACTCGATTCCTGTATCCTGCCAAGGCACGTATGAAGAGTTTGAGGATCTGATTCCTGTATCTTGCCAGGGTGTATCTGTTGACAACTAACATTACCAGACTCGATTCCTGTATCCTTCCAGGGCACGTCTGAAGAGTTTGAGGATCCGATTCCTGTATCTTGCCAGGGTGTATCTGTTGAAAACTAACATTACCAGACTCGATTCCTGTATCCTGCCAGGGCACGTCTGAAGAGTTTGAGGATCTGATTCCTGTATCTTGCCAGGGTGTATCTGTTAACGACTAACATTACCATACTCGATTCCTGTATCCTGCCAGGGCACGTCTGAAGAGTTTGAGGATCCGATTCCTGTATCTTGCCAGGGTGTATCTGTTGACGACTAACATTACCAGACTCGATTCCTGTATCCTGCCAGAGCACGTCTGAAGAGTTTGAGGATCCGATTCCTGTATCTTGCCAGGGTGTATCTGTTGACGACTAACATTACCAGACTCGATTCCTGTATCTTACCATGGCACGTCTGAAGAGTTCAAAGATCCGATTCCTGTATCTTGCCAGGGTGTATCTGTTGACGACTAACATTACCAGACTCGATTCCTGTATCCTGCCAGGGCACGTCTGAAGAGTTTGAGGATCCGATTCCTGTATCTTGCCAGGGTGTATCTGTTGACGACTAATATTACCAGACTCGATTCCTGTATCTTACCAGGGCACGTCTGAAGAGTTCGAAGATCCGATTCCTGTATCTCGCCAGGGTGTATTTGTTGACGACTAACATTACCAGACTCGATTCCTATATCTCGCCAGGGCACGTCTGAAGAGTTTAAAGATTCGATTCCTGTAACTAGCCAGGGCACATCTACATAAAGAGTTTGAAGATCAATTCCTATAACAAGCCAGGTAATTATTTTATTTTCTCAGGTACGCAAGTTCTCGCTAAGGAAACTCTTATGCGATCGACACCCAAATGGCATCTATAAGCCCATCCACATACCAACAGTCTCCAAATGGCATCAATAAGCCCATTCCCGACAAGGTACTGTCACACTTCCAGATGGCATCTATAAGCCCATCCTCCTATCCATCACCTCTCAACATGGCATCTGTAAGCCCATTCCCTACATCATACTGCTGACACTCTACTATGTGAGTGCAAATTTCTGGGCACTCTAGTGTTCAATCATCTTCCACATTCGGATTAAGAAAGGCACGCCAGCCAATCTACATCCTCAGGTCTAAGAAGATTGAACAGGGGCAACTGTTGTACCCCAAAATTTTCCCTCCCATATTCTTCAAGATTTGCCAAGATCAATCTTCAAAAGCTTCAAAATCTCTCAAGGGTTGCACAGTCCAAGGGCCTCCTAACACAGTCAAAATTAGGGTTTTGGTTCTTGCAAAGAAATTGAGGTTTTCAAGGGTCCAATCAAGTCCCACATGCCCACATATATTGTCAAGCATCCATATGTTAAGTTTCAAGACTCACATAATCAAATTGCACAGTCAAAAACCCTAAATGTTTCACAGTCAACTGCAGGGGAAAAATGGTCATTTGACAGTCAAAAGTCAAAATTTTTGGTCAACATCTCATTTTGAAGCCACAAACATCATTTGATCAATTCTTGATCATGATTCTCAAAGCATGGCTCAAAAAGTCTCAAGATGCAAAAGTTTCTATTTTTGGACAGTTAAAAAAGTCAACTGCAAATTGACCAGGGCATAACTTCTTTATGGTTTATCAGAAAAATTCCATCCAAAGCTCATTTTGAATAGAATGACATTTCCTACAACTCATCTTCACACTTCAAGTCCAAGAAATGCTCTCACAAAAAGTTATCAATTTCAACATTATAGGTCATTTTCAAAAGTCAACAAAAAGGCACTTTAAGTCAAAGACCATAACTTGAGATTGGTAAATCAAAATGACATGGAACCAAAGACATTGGTTAGAGGACTTCAAGACCTTTCCAAAATGTCCAAGAACATGATCATAGCTTCAAAATTGAGCAAGATATTCCTTGTAGAAGTTGGGGAATTTTTGGGAATTTTGAAAAGTCAACTTTGCACAAAAGGCTTCAAAAATGCTAATGGGCCACAAATTCATCCATGAATCATTACCCAAAGGCTATGCACGACCCATTAAGCTCAAAGGGAGTTATTTTCTTATTTTTGCTTAATTATTTGAATTTTTATTATCATTAATTCATTTAATTAAATTTAAATATAAGAAAAATACTAAATCATGTTTTTTAAATCTTTTTATGTAGCAAATATCCTCCTCACATGTAAGAGATCTCGTGCATCAATCAAAAGAGGCAAAATCATCCCAATTTGTCAAGTTTTCCATGGCAAAAAGATTGAAAAAAGATGTGAACAAAATCAAGTATTGAATCATTAAATCAATGGATCTTTGGGCTTGGTTTTGACCTAATTGCATTCAGATACTTATACACAAGTTAACCTAATGCTCATGGACACAAAAGCTGCGCAGAAAACCAAGAACCAAATTGCAAATTTTTGGCAAAAAAGTTGAAAACTGATTTCATACCTAGAGCACGTTTCAAAGCACAGCAAGCCTTCCATTACATTCCTGACATTGCTAGGGACGTGTTGCAATCAAGAACCAATCTCCAGACCTCAAGAATTGGTAGAACGAAGTCTCACTTTTCATAAATATGTTCATTATCGTGTTTTAATTTTCAAGCATTGTTCGTGTGTTTTGTTGATTGATTTACACTAATATTGATGTTCTGAAGCTAATGGTACCCTTTAATTGTCCTAACAATGCCTGTATCAATATTTTCCATTAACGCTTGCTAGGGTTGCAGAAGCTTTGAATTAGGGGTATACATATATGGCAAAATTGAACCACAAAACCTATGTCATTGGATTCGTGACCTCAAGACAAGACTAACCAACACCTCGCGCCCTTTTTATGTTAACCCAGGCGCTAATCGCTATTTTTCCTGTTTGAGTTTAGTGGGGGTTTAAAACCCCCGCTATTTGGTTATGTTACAGGTACAAAAGACTAAGAAGATGTTAGCGTGTCCAGGCATGGTTGGTCAGCATAATACTTTTTTTTCACATATATTATTTATGTTCTATAATATTAACAAGGAAACGCATTAGCCTGGTTGGTTGGTGAGCTGTCCTGCAGGTACTGGGACCTGGGTTCGATTCCCAGGTCCCCCCAAACGCTTAATAATTTTTGTTTTAAGGTGTTCCAGCGTAGCACTTCATCCAAAGTTCATCATACAACCCCACATCCAAGCCTGCCAAGTTTCCCTGATGGTCAATCCAAAGGCCAGAACGTGCAGTCTACCATACACGCTAGTCAACCACTCCACATGCAAGCACAGAAAGTCAAACAAGGCTTGTTCCAGTGGGCCTGAATTTCTCAATTTACCTCCCATATGGACCAGACACCCCCAATGTTTGTATCACATTTTCTAACTTCCTTTTCTTTTCTTTTTCTGTTTTAATTTGTTTTAATTGTTTTGATTGTTTTAATTGTTTTATTTAATTCCATAAAATTAATTTTCATAATAAAAATATCATAAATTAAAATATGTCAATTAATTTACTTATTAAATATTTTTGTGAATAAATGTACATTAATTATTTAGTTAAATTAGGTTTTAAAATTTAAATCTTTTTCTTAACAAATTAAAATATGTAGAAATTAGGGTTTTTAACTTTTCATCATTTTTTAATAACTAATTTTCTCATCACTATTATTATTATTAATTATTAAATATTTTTGTAAATAAATATGTATATTAAATATTTAGTAAATTAGGTTAAACTTTAATATTTTTTTCATTAATAATTAAAAACAACTTAGAATTAGGGTTTCTCTTCAATTTTAATTTCTTTATTTCATAAATACAAAAAAAAACATTTCTTTTCTTTAAATTAATAAGTAATTAACTTTTAATTTCAATTTAATTTCAAAAGGGTCCAACGCCCTCGAACGTCCTATCTTTAATTCTTTCGCGCGTTTATTCTTATTCTTATTTTCTTTCCAAATATTATGTAATTGCCCAAGCCTTGTAATAGTAATTAGGAAATTTATTTACTTTCCGCATTTTTATTCAAAACGGGTCTTGGTTAATTTGGCGATGTATAGACCCGCGCCTTGTAATAGCGTAGGATTTTACTTTCCGCATTTAAATTTCCGCACTCTTAACTGCTAAGCTTTGCATGAAAGAATGAATGGCCTAAATTAAAAACAATGTGTAGCTCACCAAATGCATGATCAAAGACAAATATTAACATGAAAATAACACACAAATTCACACACCACTCTTAGGGTACGCCTCATTGTTGCCTTGCCCTCGAAACGTGGTCGTCGAGTATAGGACGTTTTAGTAAGTCCTTATGTCCATGACATGATCCAGTTGCCTCGAAACGGTTGCCTCGGAATTAAAAAGGATCAATGGCATAAGGGTAGCTTCTAAGGTGTCCTACTGTTGCTCTGGTGACCACAATGTCCCTAAAAACGAATTGACCCGAACACCTCCAACGGTGGTGCTACCTACCTCTCAATGGTGGGATGGCACTACCTTAAGGACATTTACACAACCTAATTCCTTAGGGTAGGTGGATGACTCATAGATACTTGCTCTATTCAAAACAAAGAAAACTCTTTTCACACCGACACTTTTCAAAAAGCTTTCAAAACAATTTTTCAAACACTCTTGAGGACTGATACAAGAGTCGATCTGAAATCTTTAAACGAAACTTTTTCAAACCCACTCACAATTGAAAAGCAAACACTTTTGAAAACACAATGAGCAAGTATCTAAGAGCCCATGGATAACCATGGAAAGAAAGGGTGATAACACCTTCCCTTTCTATAAATCTACCTCCCGAACCGAGAAGCTATCTCATAAGGAATTTTGCTGTGCTTTTGTCCTTTCCATGTTGGAGAAAATAAAAGACGGTGGCGACTCTTGCTTCCGCGAAATTTCGCGAACCAGCGTTAAACAGTCAGTTCCAGATCCACCGATCACAACACCCCATCATATTTAGCAAATAGCGGCACTTAGAATTTTGGTGGAATCACAATCCCTGACACCAGCCCCAATTCCTCAAAATCTAAACCTGGTAGTTTCTGTATTTCCATAGCAGCTAGACGCTCTTCCAAATGTCGGTATTTATCATCCGCTGGAGGATACTGCTCCTCAGAATAATCCTCCTCTTCCTCCTCTTCTTCAGATTCAGATGGAACTACTGTCTCTTTCCCTTTTCTTCCCCCCTCATCAGATGTTGTTGGAAAATCTAAGGTCCTTCTAGCTTGTCCCTGAAATATTCTACCCATGATTACCACGCTAGTTGGTTTCTTCTCTTTTTTCTTTTTATATTTTGCTAGCAGAGTCTTCGGCTCCTCTTGCCCCTTGGCCAAGGTTGTGAGTAACTGCTGGAACTGCATGTTTTGATTTTGGAGATCTTTGACCGTCTGTTCGAGATCCATCTTACTGAAATAAACAGTAGAGAGATGAGGAAACTTGTTGCAAAGACCTGTTTATGTTATGATGAATGTTGTGTGCATATGTAATGTATTCAAGGATTTTAAAAGATTCAAATTTGTTTAAACAAAAAAGAAACACACGTTATATTAATAAAAAAGAGTTTGAGTACATCAATGCCGCCTGGGCAAAATAATACAATGCTCTAAGATAAAAAAGTAGTGCGCATCCTCTTTGGCGCAATTTAGGCATTTAGAGTTCGCTCCTCCTGAAGTAGCCTTGTGAGTTCCAAAACCTTTTTCTCGCTTGCGTAGAATTGGGCTTCAAAAGTATCACGCTCTCCCTTGAGCTGTATCCAATCCCTTTGAAGGTCTTCGAGAGATGTGGGCATGTTAGGATGTAGGATAGTGTATGGAACTTCTCCCTCCTTAACAGGTTCAACAATCACCGGTAGAATAGAAGGATAAGGCATCATAAGACTTTGAGCGCGGGTTCGTACCCACTTGAGGTAAGGCTTAAGAGGGATGGAATTCTTGTGTCCTAAAGTCTTGCTATCTACCTTGTTTATCATCCTCCATGCTCGGATGAATCTCTGGCGAAGAGCTTGATCATCGTTGTCGTAGTCGAAAACCAAGCCTTGAATCAGCATATCATGTGGGCCATCCCTTCATGCATAACCAAGCTGTCTTAGAGCCAAGCACGGGTTGTAGGTGATGCCTCCCCTAGTTCCAAGTAGAGGGACATTAGGGAATTCCCCACAACGGTCGACAATGATAACATTCTCTTTGGATCGAGAACACCAATGAATATCAGAATGTTTAAGCACCATCAACCTTTTTGACCATCTCAAACCTTGCTCATTCTTCAAGACTGATTGGGGAAGATGAGAAATAAACCATCTTGCCAGGAGAGGAGTGCAGCACATGAGAACACCTCTTTTCCTCATTGTACGAGTGTGAAAGAAGTGTAAGATATCCCCAAGCAACGTAGGCACCAGATTGCGTGACATGAAGATCTTGACAGCACTCACATCTATAAGTTGGTAAGGGTTGGGAAACAAGACCATCCCATAGATAAGAAGAGCTACAATCTCCTCAAAAGCTTGCAAGTCCAAGGAATCCCAGCAGCTTTGGGCCTTCTCAAACAAGAACTTTGCCAAGAAGCCTTTGACACCACTTCTAGTTTCCCAATGGGTTGTGACATCAGATGGTTGCAAGTGTAGGGCTTGAGCAACCTCTTCTGGATTTGGATCTCTTTCCGTACCGTTGAAAGGTAGTTGATTGAGAACAGAAATCCTCAAGATTTGAGAGAATTCTTCCAAAGTAGGCACAAGCTGGTAGTCAGGAAATGTGAAGCAGTGATGGAAAGGGTCAAAGAACTGGAAGAGAACCTTCACCATGTCTTCCTCTGTGTTGGAGGTGACCAAGTTGAGTAGACGACCATGCCTCTCGGTGAATGGAGAATTCTCAAGGATCCTTGAAGCTAGCTCCTTAAGTTGTGGAGGAATTCTTACAAGGTTGACTTGGATAGTTTTCCTGCGAAGTGAATCCATATCCTACAAAACAAGAACAAAGATGAATTTTAAAAATCCTTGAAATGGTTAATGGATGCATATGATGCTTATGATGTCCATGATGTTATGCACAAGTATATATGTACAATAAAATAACACAGGTTCCTAGTTTAGGCTTGCATGGAGTTTCATAGGTAAGTAACCTCTTGAAGTTTAGTTGGCTCAGCCTGTCCTAGTAAGAGTAACCGGGTTCTAAGGAGCTCAATATCACTGGATTGTTTTCTTTGTTCATTGTTTCAGTTCAAGCCTCTTTACTGGTGACCGAAATATCCCAAGAAACCAACCCTCAATGAGTGTAGTATCGAGTATCTACCAACTTCGGACTGCACCAAAGTCGGTCATCTCACTACATCCTAAAAGGCCAAGTTGGTCAAGTAAAGGGTTCTAGAAGTTCATTAGTGCTTCACGACATCACTTAGCGGCCCCATATTCTATTTGATTGACTTAAAGGCTACCGGTACCCATAAATATGTCACACTAACATAGCTATTGCTTAGACCATGTCGGTATACCCTGCACATGTTCCACAATGTATTGCTATTTACCTATAATATTTCCCATATCTGGGTGGAGGATTCAAACCCAAACAAAGAACCAAAATGTAAAGCAAACAAGTCAAACAAGGTAAGCAAATAAATGTGATATAAACCCTAAGGTAACCCCACTTTTATAATATCCCCAGCAGAGTCGTCAATTCTGTGATACGGTGGGAGAACTAATTTGAAGGTTTTGCGTTTTATCACAAATGTCGCGGTTATCAAGAGTCGCCACCGACTTTTATTTTATCCAAAAGTAAAGGTAAAAAAGCACAGGAAAGACCTTTGAGATGTTTTCTTGAGTTCGAGGGGTAGATTATGAAAAGGGAAGGTGCTAGCACTCTTTTCATCCATGGTTTTCCATGGGCTCTTAGTTACTTGCTTAGATCACTTGCTTTGTTTTGTTTGAAATGGTGTTTGGTGTGATTTTGAAAGTATTTTGTGAAAGAGGACTTTGTTTAGGCAATCTTCGTAATGATTCTCGTTCGTAAGAATGTATACAAAGATGTTTGTCTTTTGAAAATGTTTTCAATGTTTTGTAAGATGTCTTTGAAATGTGTGTGTACTTGTTTTTGAAAATAGCAAGGATTGTTTGAAAGTGGAGCAAGTAACTTAGAAGCTATCTACCTACTCAAATGTCTTTCTTATGCATTTTCATTCCTTTGACATTGTTGACTTACCATTAATTTGGTAAGCAACCATATCTTTGGATGTAAACAGGACGGGCGTGGGTCATCGTATAACCATGATAGCAATGTTGCCAAGTATCTCAGCATTTTTGAGGGACCAAGATCATTTTGTTTAGGCAACTTTTGAATAGCGTCATCGAGGGACTATGATCTTATACTTGTTTTGTTTTGCCAAGATACTTCGCATGCGTAACATGGCCATTTTATTTTAGGCAACCAAGTGGGAGAAACCCCAAGGGTGCTTGTGTGCAAAGGTGTGTCATTTTCATGCTTCTGTCTTGCATTTAGGGTTTTTTCTATTTGTTTTGTTTTTGTTCTTGTCATGCGAACCCTAATTACTAATCATGGTATAAAAGCAATAAATTGCATAAATGTAAATATACTAAGCTATTACAACAATTATTATGGGAGGGGGGATACAAGTTTGAATGGGGATTTTGCACAAATATAAACCTAAATATATTATTACAACCAAATCGAATATTGCGCGAATTTAAATAAATAAAACAAATATTTAGAATGCAATGCATTATGTTCATGTTTAAAAATGTTTTATGTTTGGTTTTTGTATGAGAAAAATAATTAATTTAAACCCTAGAAAAAAATAATATTATTTTTGGAGGGGTTTAAAACCCTAGTTTTTTAATTAAAAGAAAATAATGTTCTATATTTACTAACTTGTATATTTTTGTATAAAAAAATAATATTATGTTTAAATATTAAAAATTAAATATGTGTAAAAATTGGTATTTGCAAGTATAAAAAAAATATGGTATTTTTAATTATATTTATAAATTATTTAAGAAAATAAATTTTATTTATCAAAACAAACTATTTTTTATGTGAGAAAATAATAAAAAAATAAAGTAAAAGTGTGAAAATAAATAAATCATTTTTTGGTATTTTTTATCATTAAGAAAAAATAAGTGAAAGCATTAAATATGAAAATATAAAAAAATACAAAAAATATAAAATAGTTAAGTCAGGGGGTGCAGTAGCAAATCAGGGAAGTGAAAATAGCAAAAGCAAAAAGCCCAAGGCGCCAAAAAGCCCAGAACATCATCGTCCTTGTCCTTCGTCCGTCCCTGCGTGCGCTTCCATGTTCAAACTTGTAACTTGTTTATGCTTGCATAAAAACAAAAACTCATAACATGAAAAATGTGGAATTTGAGCTCACGATTCTAACCATATAAATTATGTAACCTAACTCTTAAAGATCAAAGAGAATTTTTGAATCCCTAATTCTTGACCTAACTTTTTTAGAGTTTTCAATCTTCAAATTCTCTCAGCACAAGTAATATAAATGAAAAGTAATGATATGTACAATTTCATTATGATAAGGACTATATTTTTCCTTCACAAATCGTGGCTTGAGGTTTCCTATTCAGAGAGATAGAGTTTGAAAAAATACCTCCTTCAACTGGATTCGAGTAGGGCAATGTAGGGACTTTAATGGAGGCCTGATGACTGTTTGAGCTTCCTTGAACTTCCCTCAAGCTATTCCAATGCTTATCTTGCTTTGAGGATGGCTGGAACTCTCTGACCAAGTCCAACTGCAAGCTTCCAAATTGAAAATGGAAAATGCTGAAACAGGGGTTACAGAACAAGGGTGATGGCTTGGATTTGCTAGGTATCAAGTGAATAAGATGTTTGAATTGTTTAAACACAAAACGCACGAGCCAAATGAGAGTTGGTTGTGCTTTTGCAGAATCTGAGTGTTTTGGCAGAATTTTGGTGTTTTGGAGTTTTAGAGAGTTTCAAGTTCAAATAAAGCGTGCTATGCCTTTTAACAAGTTTGTATATTTGTATAGAAGTGATCCAAAGTCAGCTTCCCAACAGATCTATCAATGCTAGCCTTTTTGCCCATTTTCTTGTACTTGAAGCAAAATGACAAGACCCATGCTTCACATGCTTGTATCAACTTGCTTAGGGTTGGTATGACCTTGTACAACTTTATTGAGACTTGTGTGGTTTGTATGCATCAAGGGGACATGTTCAATGCTCAAGATTGACAAAGTTGCAAAAGTTCCTCTTTATGAAAATGGCATTGTGAACTTTTTGCCCAAAATGGAAATACATCTTGTGTAAAGCTTCAAAAGCAAAGATAAAGCCTTTGTCAACTGAGTTTGCATTTAATTATGGAGTGTATAGCAAGCTTAGGACCTGTAAAGCAAGATACAACCAGCATAAATTTGATTTGCAACTTGATGCTATGTGAAAATGGCTTGAACAAAAAGTGAGAAAATACCAACTTCCTCTCTTCGATTCTCCTTACTAAAAAATGATCTTGGAGAGTTCTTGGACATTTTGGAAAGCTTACAATTTGCTCTATAATCCATATTTGAAATTAATTTTGAGATACCTCTTAGAACTAGGTGAAAAGTTGCCATGAAGTAGGGTCAAAAACCTGCCTAAATTAGGGCAAAATTTCACTAAGTTATTTAGTTCATGAGCATGTATTCATAAATTTATATCTTGAGATCCATGCATCTTTAGGGAAAACTTTGTGAAGCAAAGTTGTATATTTCATGGAGGACTAAAACTTTCATGTTGGGAACTTTTCTTGAATCAAAATGCATCATGGTGAAAAAGTGGTGAAAAGTTGGGAAAAAATAAGATTTGATTTTCTTGGTGAACAATTTTCATATTTTGACATATCTTGATGAATTATGACCCTTGGTACTTGATTTTGACCAAAAAGTCAAAGTTTGACTTTTCAGTATATAGTTGACTTTTGATCAGTTGACTGCAACTTTCATCTGTCAATCCAATGAACTTGAGATCTTTTGAACCATGTAATTAGGTCAAGATGATGACATTGAATCCTTGAAATCATGTTTGAACTCAATTGGCCATTGGCTAGGTTAAAAATCAGAAATTGCCCTTTCTCAGTCAAAAACCCTAATTTTGACCATTTTGCCTTTTTGATGATTTGATCAAATTTCTTGAGGAGTTGTGATCAAAACTTGATCAAATGATACATATGAGTATATAATGTTGATGTGGATAAAAAATTATGAAGTTTGACTGTAAATTGGCCATGGTTGACTTTTTCCCCAATACAAGTGATTTTGAGGTCAACTGTCCAATTGACTGATCAAAAATGTGGTTCAAGGCTTGAAACTTAACATGGGCAATCTTAAGGGTCCAAGATGGTGTATGAAAGTCACATGAAGCATTGATGGTCCAAAAATCCTTGTGCAAACTCAAACCCTAATTTTAGGTTATCAGTGCAAGATGAGGTGTCTTGAGCTGACTAAACCCTAATCTTGTCTTGAGTCCAAGAAGTCTTGTGAGAAAAGTCTTGATAAATAAGAGGAAAAATTTTGGGGTACAATAATTACCATGGAATTTAACAAGAGTTGTCTAACAAAGATGATGAAGAAGTTGATCCCAACATTGATAATATTGCGGGGACTAGCAAAATTACTAGAAGTGGAAGGATTTTCTCCTCGGAAATCTCCCTACCTGTTCAAGTCACAACTACCAAGACAACTGTCGAAGCTCGAGGTAAAGAGACAATGGTAGAGCCTGCTCGGACGGAGGCACCAAAAGAAGCTACAGTCAAAGATACCTCTGGACAAGAAATGGAAGAGGTTTTGAAGATCATTCGTAGAAGCGATTACAAAATTATTGAGCAGCTGGGGCAAACCCCATCCAAGATCTATATGTTATCCCTGCTACTGTGTTATGAAGATCGTGCACAAGCTTTAATGAAATTTCTGAAGACTACTCATGTACCACAAGAAATTTCTACCGATCAATTTAGAAGTTATGTTGCTAGCTTAACGATTGACAGTGGATTAGGTTTCTCCAATGTTGACCTAACTCTGGAGGGGAGAGATCAAAATAGGGCTATGTATGTCTCCATTGAATGCAGGGGGCACTACTTTGGCTCACGTGTTAGTTGATACGGGCTCTTCTCTGAATGTTCTGCCAAAGGGCGCTCTTGACAGACTGAATTGTGAAAGGGTTATGCTGAAACCTAGCAACATCATAGTTTGAGCCTTTAACAGATAAAAAAGAATGGTACATGAAGAAGTGGATCTTCCTATAAAAGTAGGTTCACAGATCTTTGAATCCACCTTCTTTGTAATGGACATCCGGACAACTTATTCTTGTCTGTTAGGATGCCCCTGGATCCATGGGGCAGGCACTGTTATCTCCACCTTGCACCAGAAATTAAAGTATCATGTGAAAGGGAAGATTGTTACTGTCTGCGGAGAAGAGGAGTACATGGTCAGCCATCTGAATTCATTCCGGTATATGGAGATGGACGGTGAGTTCATCGAGACTCCCTGTCAAGCTTTTAAAGTGATTTCCCCTGCTGTTGTTGAATATGTTTCTACCATTCCAAAGACTACCAGGGTTCTGCACAAGATGGATTCCTTTAAAGATGCCAAAGTAACTATAAAAGAAGGTGGTTGTACTGTTTGGGGTCAGCTCCCTGATATCCCCTACAAATCTGACAAGTTTGGTTTGGGCTTTACTGTAGATGGTCAAAGGGCTATTCGTCGCGCTCGAGCTGTAAGACCTCCGTTCCATATCAACAATAATTGAGTCAACTCTATAGAAGATGCTGACAATGATTATGACTTCGACAATTAGATCTTTCCTACCATTGGAAATAGACTCAACAATTGGGAAGCAGAAGACATTTTCCTTATCTCCTTTAGCCAGGAGTAATAGCTATTTCTGTTTTTATTACTTTAAGAATTTGGTATGTAAATTCTTTTAAAACAATGACTTTAAACCTTGTGTCTTTCCTGGGGTACAATGGTTCATTTGTTAAGGGTTGCCATTTCATATGTCATATTTTCATTTAATGAAAACATTGGAAGTTTTGCATTCAAATTTTGCACTCCTTGTCTTTCTTTTACTTTATTACACTTTGAAATAGCTATGTGTTCTAACACACACCCACACACTATATTGCAGATCCCAATCCACTATGGATCTCGTTGATAACGATTCTGCTATTGCCGCTTATGACTTTGAAAATACAATCTACCAAGCCGAAGACGAAGGTGAGGAATATTGTGAAATACCTGGAGAACTTTCCAGACTCTTAATATAAGAGGAAAAGGCTATCCAACCACATAAAGAGCCGGTCGAAGTGGTAAACTTGTGTTCTGAGACAAACAAAAAAGAGATCAAGATAGGCGCCAACTTAGAGGACAATGTCAAGAACAAATTGATTCAGATGTTGCACGATTATGTTAAGGTATTTGCTTGGTCATACGAAGACATGCCAGGGCTTGATACAAATATTATGGTTCACCGTTTGCCAATGAAAGAGGTTGTTCTCCGATTAAGCAGAAGGTTTTTCGCATGCGTCCCGAGATGTCAGAGAAGATTAAGGTCGAGGTTATGAAACAATTTGATGCAGGGTTCTTAGAGGTGATGTCATATCCTCAATGGGTTTATAATGTTGTTTTGGTACCAAAAAAAGATGGAAAGGTACATATGTGTGTAGATTACCGGGATCTGAACAGGGCGAGCCTCAAAGATGACTTCCCACTTTCATATATTGATGTTCTGGTCGACAACACTGCTCAACATAAGGTATTCTCCTTCATGGATGGTTTCTAGGGTTATAATCAGATCAAGATGGCGCCTAAAGACATGGAGAGAATTACCTTTGTCACACAGTGGGGTACTTTCTGTTACAAGGTCATGCCTTTTGGGTTGAAGAATGCATGGGTAACTTATCAGCGTGCCATGGTAGCTTTATTCCATGACATGATTCATCAAAAGATAAAAGTCTACATCGACAACATGATATCAAGGTCACAAACCAAAGAATAACATATTGATCATCTGCATAAGTTATTTGAAAGGCTGAAGAAGTACAAGCTAAGGCTAAATCTGAACAAATGCACCTTTGGGGTAAGGTCTTGAAAGCTCATAGATTTTTTCGTCAGTGGTAAAGGTATTGAAGTTGATCCCGCAAAGGTTAAAGCTATTCAAGAAATTCTGGCTCCCCATACTGAGAAGGAAGTCAGAGGTTTCTTAGGTCGACTGAATTACATTTCCCGATTCATTTCTCATTTGACTGCTACCTTTGAGCCAATCTTCAAGCTACTGAAGAAAGATCAAGTAGTGAAGTGGAATGACGACTGTCAAATAACCTTTGATAGAATCAAGGAGTACCTAGAAGAACCTCTGATTCTGATGCCACCAGTTGAAGGAAGACCTTTAATCATGTACCTAACAGTGCTAGAGAATTCAATGGGGGTGTGTGTTGGGCCAACATGACGAGTCTGGTCGAAAAGAGCATGTAATTAACTACCTTAGCAAAATATTTACCGACTGTGAAACAAGATATTCACTGCTCAAGAAAATTTACTACGCTTTGGTATGGGATGCTCGCCGACTAAGACAGTATATGTTTACTCATACTACTCTATTAATCTCTAAAATGGACCCCCGTCAAGTACATATTTGAGAAGCTAGCTCTCTCTGGAAGAATAGCCCACTGGTAAATGGTCCTGACAGAATACGACATTCAATACACCACTCAAAAGGAAATTAACGGAAGTGTACTGGAAGATCATTTGGAACATCAAGCTATAGATGACTACCAATCTATGAACTTCGAATTCTCAGATGAGAACATCATGCTAATTACAGATTGTGAAGAACCTGGACCGTATGAAGGACCTGAGTCAGGATCCCGGTGGACTATGGTTTTTGACAAGGCTTTTAATGCACTTGGCAACGAAATCGATGCTTTAATTATCTCTCCTCAAGGTTTCCATACACCCTTCACTGCCAGAATTTTCTTTGACTGCACCAATAATATGGGTGAGTACGAAGCATGCATCATGGGTATTAAAGCTTCTATTGACCTGGAATCAAATTCCTGAGCGTATATGGGGATTCAACCTTGGTGATCAATCAATTCAAGGAAGAATGGGATACGAAGCATCCAAATCTTATCCCTTATCGAGAACATGTGCTAACCTTGATTCCGTACTTCGAAGAGATTACTTTTGAACATATCCCAAGAGAAGAGAATCAATTGGCAGACGCATTAGCTACCATGTCATCCATGTTCAAGCTCAGATGGGACAAAGAGGCTCCCTAAATTACCATTGAAAGATTCGATGAACCAGCACACTACTATGAAATTGATACTAATGGAGTGGAAGAAAAACCTTGGTTTCATGAGGTGAAATGGTACCTTGAAGCTTAAGAATACCCTTAAGGGGAATCAATCAATGACAAGAAGTTCCTATGGAGGTTCTCGGCTAAGTTATTTTTGAGCAATGGAATTTTGTACAAGCATAATCATGACTCAATTCTGCTTCGTTGTGTAGACAAGAAGGGGGTAGAGAAGATTATGGAGGATATGCATGAAGAAATCTTTGGTACTCATTCTAGGGGGCATAATATGGCCAAGAAGATTTTGAGAGCAGGTTACTATTGGTCGACTATGGAAACCGACTGTCACCACCACTCGAGAACTTGTCATAAGTGCCAGATTTATGCTGATAAAGTTCATGTGCCTCCAGTACCTTTGAACATCATGACTTCTCCTTGGCCATTTGCAATATGGGGCATTGATATGATCGGAGAAATCAAGGCTACTGCTTCTAACGGACATTGCTTCATTCTCGTCGCCATTGACAACTTCACAAAATGGGTTGAAGCAACCTCGTTCACCTCTGTTACCAAGAATGTGGTAGCTCGATTCATTAAGCATAACCCCATCTGTCGGTATGGTATCCCTGAGAGAATCATTATAGATAATGGTACTAACCTCAACAACACTATAATCACTGAACACTGCATGCAGTTCAAGATTAAGCACCATAACTCTTCTCCATATTGACCAAAGATGAATGGTGCAGTTGAAGCCGCATACGATCTAATGCTACAGTTTGTTTAACTAAGCGATGAATATTCGATTTTTTTTTGGGGGGGGGAAACAGTTTAATTAAAAATAATAGTAATAGTTGTACCGGTATGTGATAGTCGGGCTTCGGGAATTCAGTGAATCGCTTGGCCTATAAAGTATTTCGGTAAAAAATAATGGTTTAAAAACCTGAGACATACACTCTCGTGTTCATGAAATAAGTTATGCTACTAAACCTAGTGGATGCACTTTAAATTTAATAACACTTTTTGAAAACAATTTGAGTTTAATTAATTTATTAAAACACTCACGTGTATTTAAAAATTAATGTTTCGTTACCACTATCTGGGTTGAACCCCAGCTCTCGCATGTAGGTTCTTGCCTTA
Organism: Vicia faba; assembly: GCA_948472305.1. NCBI lineage: Eukaryota > Viridiplantae > Streptophyta > Magnoliopsida > Fabales > Fabaceae > Vicia > Vicia faba. Next base: position 215,175 of record CATIWC010001563.1, on the reverse strand, counting down.
ATTAATTTCCCACTCTCGTGGCAAAATCGTGTTAATTAACCTCTCACTCTCGTGACAAGGGTAGTTAAATTAATCTTGGAAATTGGAAACCAGAAATTGTTTTATAAATAAATATTTTTGGCCAAGGTATCACTGAATTCTTTCGGTTCTTAAGAGTCACATACCGGTACGAATAATTTAGTCGGACATAATAGATTTAACAACAATGCAATCCAAAATATAATTCATAAAAATAATTGGCATAATACAAAAAATGAATAAATATTAATTGCAATAAAAACCTGGAATTAAAGTTTCTATGGTAATCTTGAAGTGTTACAATATTCCTTGCAGCTTGATTGAAGTAAATAAATTGTGTTAATTCTTGAATGAAGAATTAACACCTAAAACTAAAGCTTGAAAATAATACTGGAAGTAGGAATTACAGTATGTGGAAAAATGCTCTAAAACAAGGAAATAAAAATAATAGCAAAAGTAATAAATTTGTTCTGGGAAAATTCCTTCGACCCCTGCAGCTTTGCACTACCACACATATATATAGTAGAGGAAATAGAAGTTGAAAGTGTCTTGAGAAAAGGTTGAGTGGAGGAAATATAGGGAGCATGGTTACTGAGTGGAGGGAAAATAGGAGAACAAGTCTGCCCTTGCGTTGCCCACGTCTCCACCCATTTACAACGTCCATCTTCACGCGCGTGACGGTCGTCACAGGTGGGTGACGATTGTAACGCTCTTAAATAGCGCATTACGCTCGTCAGTGATGTGTGACGAGCGTTATTCCAAGTTGGGGGGCGTTACGCCTGTCACAAGGGTGTGACGACCGTCACTGCTCCAATAATCCAAACTATGCATTTTTAGTTCTTTTTCTCTTTGTTTATTGTCTAGCCTTCTTCATGTTGTCCTTTTCCATTGGTTTGAGTTGACAAATGTTATACCTGTAAAAAGACAAATAAACTCGCAATAATCGAGGGTTAGACGACTTAATGTAATATAAAATCGGTAAAAAGCGTAGTAATTATATGATACGTTTTCTTGTTATCAGGATATAACTTGATGGAATTTTTAATGCCATTGACGGGAAGCCTATTTAAGGCCATCAATGAATTTCTTGAGTTTGCAAACCATAGACTTTATGTAACTCCCTAGATTTTCATCTAAGACATAAACTCAGAAATGATTAAAAATACTTGTTTAAACAAAATTAAAAGGTTTTGAAAGTAATCAAACTCAGCGGCAATTCATATTCATAAGTGGAAAATCACTGCATTTCAAATTTATTCGAAGGTAAATAAATAAATAATTAAAATATAATGCGATCAATTTTATAAACTACTGCAATATTTTTTATTTTAAAAACCCATTCTTTCCCATGATCATGTGACAAGCAAACATCAATCAATCTTGAGACTCCACACTTGTACCTAAAATGTTGTTGTAATCGGTTTGTTTCCATTAACCATAGTTCATGTCAAACTAAACTAAACGATAGTCAAAAAAATTAGAAAAATATAAATATACGTTGTCCCAGAGAATTAAATAAAAGGAACATACACAAAGTCTTTAATAATGAAACTGTAAACATAAAACAGAGTGCACATAAAGTGATTAGCTCAAGATTAACAACGACAACAACAACGACCACAAATTGTTATATGCAACAATATGCATGCTCTTAAATTATATGATCGGGATATAATCAACCACAACTAAGAAAACCACATAAATATCTTATCCTCCAATAAGGAAACTACACAAAGATCTTTACATGCCACAAAGGAAACCACATAAAAATTTGTACCCGTCATTGATGCAATCACACAAAGGTTACATGATGCATATGACATGTGTAACACCCAGATTTTTATTTATTAGTTATTTTATTAGTTATTTTATTAGTTATTTATTTTATTAATTATTATATAATATAATAATTAATTAAATTGTGTGATTTGGTAAATATATGTGTATTGGGTTATTGGGTGTGAGAATAGTAAAACAATTAATTGGGCCTTATGTGCTACATTAGTGTGAGTGGGTGAGATAAGCTTATTAGAGTAAAATAATAGTTAGTAAGTGTTTTGTAAAACAAAGATAGAATAGAGTTAGAAAGAGAAAGTTGTCAAAACAAGAGAAGAGAATAAAGAGGAAAAAAGGAGAAAAAGGAGAAAAGAGAAGAGGAGAAGGAAGAACGCTATAAGGATCTACATCCAACGTAAGGGTAAGTTTTTAATTTAATTATGGGAGTATGTGATGTATGTAATGGGTAATTATATTATTTATGGATTTTGTTCTTCAATTTCTAGATTTTAACATGTTAGGGTTTTGAGTGGAATCGATGAAATTGATGTTTGAATCATGTTTGGAGGTTCTAAATAGAAACTACATGTTAGGTATGTATCGCAATGCCATAAATCATAGAAACTTGGATGATAGAATAGGTTTTTAGAGTTAAAAATCAGACTGGTGTGATGTTGTCTTCGATTAATTCGTTTTATAAAAATCGCAGAGCGTGCTTAGCACGGATTTTCCGTGCTTAGCAGATTCACTATTGACTTGAGGGAACTTAGCGCCAAAGAGCATGTTTAGCGTGACCTGTAATGTGGAATTTTATATTTTTATTTAATTTATTGGATATCTTGGATGCTTAGGATTATATAGGATTACCATGAATTTTAATAATTTATTAAATGTGTATGAGATAGGTTTTGGATGAATTTTGATGAAAACATAACACTTGAATTATGTGTATATGTATGTTAAGAATTAATGTTGGATGTGAATAACATAGTTTGGCATTGTTTTCTATGTGTTATTGTGGTGTGTTAAATTGATTAATGCTATGAGAATTCATTGTATGTGAATGATGACATGAAATATGTATGTTTGTGCAATAGTGAGATAATTCAAATGTGACGAATTATGTGATATATGCTTGTATAATTAAGATTGAGAGATGGTCTTAATTGCATATGATTGTTGAGATTTCACATGCATCATTTGTTGTCAAGAGGCAATGTTTTCTAGTTTTGTGGAGGCTAGTGACTTGTCCCAAATCTAGAAGATTGGTTTGAAGCTTAGAGGACGAGCTTTTGGTGGTTATCTGTCTGAGAAATGGACATGGTTTAAACATAAAAACTGTAAATGATAACAATTGGTACCACATGCATATTGCATTGAGTTTCATTCAAGTCACATGTGTCGATGTGAAATATGGATTAGTGTGCAATATGTGATATTGATGTGAATGTTACATTGATGGTATTTGTGATTGTTTATATTTGAATTCATGAATTGTTGAGTAAGGTTGTATATGTAAACATGTGAATTGGATTGGATAACGTTGCATACATGATTATATGAAGTGTGATGAATTCAATTGATGTATGTATGTTATGTATTACTTATTATTATATATTTCTATAATGATGTGAATTCTCACCCTTTTGTTGGAATGATGTTTTATACGACATTGCTCAGATACCAAAGGTAGTGGTGTTTCTTGTAAGGATTAGTCGCAAGAGCTAGTTATTTGTTTATCTGTATTTAGGTAGTGAGTCATGCTCTGGTTATGTAACACGGGGAAACATTTGAACTCATGTTGTTTTAAGAGATGTTGATATACTCTCTTTTATTTTATATTATATTTGAGATTATGTGATGAGTGGACTTTAGTGCCTAATATTTTAATACATTATTTCGAAATATGAGATTCAATTATTGCTATCATTTTCAAAAGAGAATTATTCCATGCATATGTGTTAGTATATGGAACATGATTTTAAATGTGTGTTATGAGCATGGCCGATGTATTTGTGGTTGTTTTGAAATACATGTTACACCCTCTTTTGATATGCATACTAATTTACTCTGATTATGCTATATTATTGTGCGAGAGTTTAAGGAGTGTTACATTAGTGGACACAAAGCCTGGTTGGCCAGTTGGCCAAGTTGCTAATGTGTTTATTTCCTTTTGTATTTGATATGTGTATATGACACAATCTGTACTATTTGTTTGATGATAATTGTTGGTTGATTGGAAATCTGAGCATGATGGTTGTAGGAAGGAATGACAATAATATTGCTGAGGCGTTGGCAATATTGGCTGATGCGATTTGGCAGGTTTCAAATATGAATGCTGGTAGCAGGGATGATGATGAATTATGTGTTTTGGGGAATTTTTAGAGGAATAATCCGCCAATCTTTGAGGGAGCTCATGAACCTGACAAAGCACAATTATGACTGTTGTCATACCCCAAATTTTCCCGCCTTAGTGCTACCGTCAAAGTTATTTTCGAACTTGGGTTTTACAGGGTAAAATTCCTTTGGTTTAATTGCATTAATATTTTTGGGCTCACTTGTCCAAGAAACCATCTCCATATGTATTTCAGAAAGATGCATGCCAACGCCCATGATCAGAAGATGATGATTCACTATTTTCAGGATAGCCTGAGTGGGGCATCTTCAGACTGGTATATGCAACTGGAAGGAAGGGCTTCGGGAATTCGGTGAATTCGGTGCATCTTCAGACTGGTATATGCAACTGGAAGGGTAAAAATAATAGTAATAGTTGTACCGGTATGTGATAGTCGGGCTTCGGGAATTCGGGAATTCGGTGAATCGCTTGGCCTATAAAGTATTTCGGTAAAAAATAATTGTTTAAAAACCTGAGACATACACTCTCGTGTTCATGAAATAAGTTATGCTACTAAACCTAGTGGATGCACTTTAAATTTAATAACACTTTTTGAAAACAATTTGAGTTTAATTAATTTATTAAAATACTCTCGTGTATTTAAAAATTAATGTTTCGTTACAACTATCTGGGTTGAACCCCAGCTCTCGCATGCAGGTTCTTGCCTTAATTAATTTCCCACTCTCGTGGCAAAATCGTGTTAATTAACCTCTCACTCTCGTGACAAGGGTAGTTAAATTAATCTTGGAAATTGGAAACCAGAAATTGTTTTATAAATAAATATTTTTGGCCAAGGTATCACTGAATTCTTTCGGTTCTTAAGAGTCACATACCGGTACGAATAATTTAGCCGGACATAATAGATTTAACAACAATGCAATCCAAAATATAATTCATAAAAATATTTAGCATAATACAAAAAATGAATAAATATTAATTGCAATAAAAACCTGGAATTAAAGTTGCTATGGTAATCTTGAAGTGTTACAATATTCCTTGCAGCTTGATTGAAGTAAATAAATTGTGTTAATTCTTGAATGAAGAATTAACACCTAAAACTAAAGCTTGAAAATAATACTGGAAGTAGGAATTACAGTATGTGGAAAAATGCTCTAAAACAAGGAAATAAAAATAATAGCAAAAGTAATAAATTTGTTCTGGGAAAATTCCTTTGACCCCTGCAGCTTTGCACTACCACACATATATATAGCAGAGGAAATAGCAGTTGAAAGTGTCTTGAGAAAAGGTTGAGTGGAGGAAATATAGGGAGCATGGTTACTGAGTGGAGGGAAAATAGGAGAACAATCTGCCCTTGCGTTGCCCACGTCTCCACCCATTTACAATGTCCATCTTCACGCGCGTGACGGTCGTCACAGGTGGGTGATGATCGTAACGCTCTTAAATAGCGCATTACGCTCGTCAGTGATGTGTGACGAGCGTTATTCCAAGTTGGGGGGCGTTACGCCCGTCACAAGGGTGTGACGACCGTCACTGCTCCAACAATCCAAACTTTGCATTTTTAGTTCTTTTTCTCTTTGTTTATTGTCTAGCCTTCTTCATGTTATCCTTTTCCATTGGTTTGAGTTGACAAATGTTATACCTGTAAAAAGACAAATAAACTCGGAATAATCAGGGGTTATACGACTTAATGTAATATAAAATCGGTAAAAAGCGTAGTAATTATATGATACGTTTTCTCGTTATCAAATTCCCCCATACTTAAACCTTTGCTTGTCCTCAAGCAAATAGTCATTCGAAAGGTCAGACAAGTTTTGTCAAGCGCATAAGCATGACATACCTTGGATTTTTAAAGTAATTTCGGGAAATCCTCGTCGGTTCGGCCAATACTTGAGTGAAACACTAAAGATACGCTAATGACACAAGTAATAAGCTTACTCGTAGGCTTCCATTTCAAACGAGCTATCCAACAGTTCCGTTATAATTCTGCCCGGAGTTCCTCGTATCTATTTCACCTGGTTTTGTTCTGGTGCAATCACATTAAGCCCTTTGTCTTAGCACGCACGTAGTGGAGTAACCGGTTAGTGACTTTGATCCTTTTAGCACGGGGTCTGGTACATGAATGTGGCAACCCTACATATGTTATACAAGTTGGAGGTTGTGGGGGATCGAGCCATAGCACGCCCTACCGAGTTCAGAACCAGATACCTCTGAACCAACCTACACTGGATTCCTTTGTTATTTTCTCAACTCTTATATGTGACCGTACATTTTGGTGCACAAAATTTCTTTTCTTTTAGCAGCGAGATAGGAAGGATATTTTAATGATCAGGCATCAAACACTTATATTCATCGATTCTCTACGTGGTTTGTGTCAAGACGGTGCTGACTGCTAGTATAAACTACTAGGGGTTACTGTAGAACTAAAAACTCTAGATGTCGGTATAATGGTTATTGAAACGGATCGTGTAAATAGGAAGACTACGGTGTCATAACCGTATCAATCTTGTTATGTCGTTTTCAGCTTCCCTAACTGGGGATTTCGTTAGAATAGGTATGTCGGGCTAATGTGAAGATAAAATTTTTTTTTGGTATGGCTGAATAAAGTGAAGAATTTAAATCGAGGTGTATCATAAAAATTACTAGTTTATAAATGAAGGAAAGGTACCTCTCCCACACTAAATCCGACATTGTCCTCAATGTTGCGGTGTATAGGCGGGGAAGTACAATTACAAAAACAAACAGAAAGGAAATGAAACAGAAAAAATAATAAACTACATAAAAAATAAAGAAAAACTACTGGTGACCACGTCCTCTACTCCTGGTGCGAGAGCGTCTGGTAGGAGTGGCTTCTGTGTCAGTGTCTTGGAAACCAAGGGTGCTGACGTCCATCCTTAAGGCGTTAAGCTCTGACAGGGCCTCATCTAACCTCTCATTCATGTTGCGCTGCCCAGTCAAGATCTGAGCATTTTGAGCGCACAGAGACTCAAATTTTTCATGTTGCCTTCTTTCAAGTGTTGTGTTCATTTGATTTTGCATATGGATGGCGCGGAGGATGTCTTTAAGATTAATAGGAGGAGGTGCATATGAGGATCCTGGAATGTCGTGGACTGGAGGAGCACTATCCATCTCTTCTTGCATTTCGTCTGCGGGGACTGCAGGTTGGTCTTCATGAGCAGGTGCACGCTCTGCGGGAATTGCAGGATCGAACAACCAGTTTGCTCAGTTTCTTGGATCGATTCGGTCCCTGCAAGGCAAAATGATGTTCTGATAGACATTGTTCCTGATTATAGGGTGGAATCTGCCATCTTCCCGCTCGTAAATGAGATGTGCGGCTTTGCAGTGATCCAAAGTTAGCAAAGCTGTTGCCATAGAAGGCAAAGTTGCGAGAGCAGCACCGTAGTTCAGACCTATGGCAAGTGAAGTGACCAGCCCTCCGAAATAAAATGGTTTTCCTCCTCTAGCACAAATAGAGTGGATGTGAGCGAGTAAGAACGAGGTGGCATTGATCTTTTGCCCTGTGAACGCGCAATGCAAAAAGAAGAGCTCCTTGGAGTTGAGCTTGTGGTTGCTGTCACGGGCGAAGATTGTGTTGCTAAGGATGCGGTGGAAATAGAGGATGACCGGATTATGAATGTGGGTGGCATTCAGGTGGTCGTAGGATCCGACACGGATATTCGTCAAAATGTGCCATGAGTTGAAGGCTTCCTCACCAAAATTATCCGGCACCCGGAGATGAACACCTTCGTCCGAACAGAAACCTAAAAGTCGTGCAATGTCGGATTGAAGCAACTCGTGCTTGATGCCAAACATGCGGAATTTGGACAGGCCTGACAGTTGGTTCGTGGCACCTTGAGGAGTGATGTAAACAAAGGAACTCAAGAACTCAAGAGTAAGAGTTTCATAAATCGGTCTTGGTTCGCGGCACAAGTTCCACAAATCCACACTTTGCAACAATTGGCGGACACTGTCAAGTAGTCCCAAACTGCTCAGGCAGTCGATATCAACGTACCGTGTGGGTTGGAGACCTCGGCGTTGAAATTTCTGAAATTTTTCCCGTTGATTTTCTCCTTGTTCGTCGATTCTGAAAGTGAGGGCGGGAGCTTGTGGGTTGTTGGCCATGGTGTAGGTAGAATTTGATTGCAAAAGGTTTGGAATAAGAAATTGGGGTAGTGGGTGGATAGTAATTTAGTGTTGGGAGTTTAGAAGTTTGAAGAAAAATGGAGTGGAGTGGGTATTTTTCGTGTGATTGCAACAATGGAGGAAGTGGGTTTATGAAGGGAATGGTTGGAACGGTTTTGTAATAGCCGTTCTGATACATTGTATGCGTGACGGTCATCATGAGGGTGTGATGGTCGTCACAAGGCAAAAAGGTGTGTTACGCTCGTCACGAGGGTGTGACGGTCGTAACGCGTTCAATGTCATTAATGAGAAGACCGTTACAGGACCGTTGAGGGTGTTTATATATTTTTATATATTTTTATTATTTTCTTAGTAATAAAGTTTGAAGTATTTTAAGTTTTAAAATATTTTAATTAATTAAAGTTTTGAATATTAAAGTAATCTAATAATTAAAGTTTTGAATATTACAGTTCTGTAATATTATTTACCAGCACATAATGAAAAAGTTTTGAATATTAAAGTAATCTAATAATTAAAGTTTTGAATATTACAGTTCTGTAATATTATTTACCAGCACATAATGAAATAATAATATTTGCGGGAAATATAAACCGTAAAAAAAAAGAAATAAACAGTATGCTGAAAAATGAAAAGGAATGAAAAATAAAATAAACTTGGTACTTGATAAATAATTGAATTAATCCATAAAAATTGTTTCGAAATAACTAAAAAATAAAAATGATAAAATGCTAAAATAACTAGAATAATATGCTAAAATAACTATAATAAAATGCTAAAATAACTAGAATCCCTCCCACACTAAAACTAAACAGTGTCCCCACTGTATGTACAAATGCGAGAGAAAAGAATAAGATAACAACGGCAACTCTAGCCACGGGGAGGCAGAAACATATGCTGGTGCATGAAATCCAGCTGATCGGTCACCAAATCCATGAAAGCGATGAAGTCCACCCGGAGAGATGTAAGCTCGCCCCGCATGTCAGTAATTGCTTCATGCAAAGAGTGCAGGGTAACAATAGGTGAAGGCGGTGTAATCTATGGAGCCTGGGTGGCGGTCTCAGTGGAAGCAGCCTGCTGTTCCCATGGATCGGGGACCTCATGGTATCCTGGTGGTGTGGAAGGGTCTTCATCAGCATTAGAAGTGTTGGGTACTTCGTAAATGTCAACAGTAGAAGGAGACGAAGGCGGTGTAGCAGGATGGTGGAGGTCAAAAAGCCAGTTAGCTCTATTATGCACACTAGTGATAGGGTTCGGGAGCTTAAACCGGTGGACAATCTCATGATTAATTAACATCACAAATTGATCTGGTCTAATGTTCCCGATAAAGCTAGTGTTGAAGAATAATTCAATGTTCATCAGCTTTATTCCATAAAGCGGGGCTGATCCTAGCATAGGCCTACGGAGTCCAATTGCATTTGATAGCATAGTGACTAAACCACCCAACAGGATTGGTGCATTTGGAGTCTGGATGATACGCTCCATGTTAGCTAGCATATAAGCGGCACCATTTACCGGACGGCTCTGGGATGCACAGTACATAATGAAGAGCTCATCGCGGGATACAGATGTAACATTATGTAGTTTACCAAAGATGGTGTGGGCAATGATCTTGTGAAAGTACCTGATAGTCGGGTTATGGATGCACTCAGAATAAAGATCAGACGGCTCTGGATGGTTATTTCCAGCGATGCTTCCCCAGAAAAAATCAAGATCAAAATCAAGAAAGAGGTCCTCCTGGGTCATAGTGATAACATCAGGTCCAAAAGGGAACCCTAGCAGGTGGCTAAACTCCCTGAGGTTATAAGTGTATTCCATGTCAAACATCCTGAAAGTGATCAACCCACGGTTGAATCCTATCCCATGATTTGGAATGAAGCTCAGGGTGCTCAGGAACTCAAGGGTCAGCTTCTTGTAAATACAGTACCGTCTTCGGATAAGAGTAGTGTCCCAGTCAATCTGATGTAGCAAATACATGACACTCTCACGAATGCCAAGAGCGGTCATAGCATGGTCATCAGCGTAGATTGTAGGGCACATTTCCCGCTCAACCAGATCCTCAAAGCGTCTTCTTTGGTGTCTGCTTCTCAAAGTGACATTCATGAAGTTTACACGTGCCATAGTGCTAAATATGAAAGCAAAAGAATTACCCCCTGAAAATATTTAATAAATGTTTGAAAAAAACTAAGTTAGTGTTTTCAGGTTAACAATTTGCCGAAGTTAAATCAAAAAGAAAAAGAAAAACAAAGTTTAAAGGGAAAATAAAAATAGAAGAAAATAGAAAGGAGTAAGAGATGCAATCATGAAAATTTTAAAGATTAAGAAAAAGAAAAGAAAAAATAAAAACATGTTAAAACAGTAAAAATAATTAAAATAAAACATGGGTTGCCTCCCACGAAGCGCCTTTATTTTATGTCAACGGCTCGACAGATAATACCTATTCAGTTAGGTATCGGGGTAGGCGGCTCACTTAACTGAAGATAAGCGGAATAGTTGATATTTCTGACGTTAAAGTAGTGCTTTAAGCGCTGGCCATTGACTATGAATGGTTCGATAGAATTTCCTTTAATTTCTATCGCACCACTTGGGAAAACTTCGTTAATTTCGAATGGTCCGGACCATCTGGAACGTAATTTTCCCGGGAAAAGTTTCAGTCTAGAGTTGAATAGGAGTACGATGTCTCCTTCCTTAAATTCTTTCCGCAAGATACGCTTATCGTGCCTTTTTTTGGTTCTTTCTTTATAGATTCTAGCATTTTCATAAGCGTCTAAACACAATTCTTCTAATTCATGGATATCTAATACTCGTTTCTCGCCAGCAATCTTGTAATTTAAGTTAAGGGTTTTTATGGCCCAATAAGCTTTATGTTCTAATTCTACTGGCAAATGACAAGATTTTCCATAAACTAACTTAAACGGCGTTGTTCTGATAGGGGTTTTAAAAGCTGTCCGATATGCCGAAAGAGCATCATTTAGCTTGGATGACCAATCTTTCCTGGATGTGGCTACGGTTTTCTCAAGGATTTGTTTTATCTCCCTATTTGACACTTCCACTTGTCCGCTCATTTGAGGATGGTATGGTGTGGCTATGCGATGTTTAACGCCATATTTGGAAAGTAACTTTTCGAAGATTCTAGAGATAAAATGGGAACCACCATCACTGATTACTAGTCTTGGTACACCGAATCGTGGGAAGATAATATGCTTGAATAGTTTTAGTACCACGCGTGTATCGTTTGTGGGTGCAGCGATGGCTTCAATCCATTTTGATACGTAGTCAACAGCTACCAATATATACTTATTTCCAAAAGATGCGGGGAACGGTCCCATGAAATCAATTCCCCACACATCGAAAATGTCTAGTTCGAGAATCCCTTTTTGCGGCATTTCGTTGCGTCTAGATATATTTCCTGTGCGTTGACATCTATCGCAGTTCATAATTGCCACGTGGACGTCTTTCCATAAGGTAGGCCAAAAGAAGCCAACTTGAAGTATTTTTGCACAAGTTTTCGATGTACTAGCGTGTCCACCATAAGGGGCAGAATGGCAATGGGAGATGACGTCGTCTATTTCATCGTTAGAAACACAGCAACGGTAGATACCATCGGTGCCTATTTTAAAGAGTAATGGTTCATCCCAAAAGTAGTGTTTAAGATCATGGAAGAATTTCTTCCGCTGTTGGTACGTTAAATCAGGTAGTAAAACACCGGCAGCTAAATAGTTGACGAAGTCAGCGTACCATGGTAATATGGTGTTGGTACAAATGGCTTTTAATACCGCAGTTGTTAAAGGTTCATTGTGTTGATCTAAAATGTCGGTAGGGTTTATCTCTAGCTTAGCAATAAGGCGTTCATAAGGGAAATCTTCGTTTATGGGAACACTCTCGGTTTGGATTCCATCTAATCTTGATAAATGGTCAGCTACCACGTTTTCAGTTCCTCTTTTGTCTTTTATTTCTAATTCAAACTCTTGTAGGAGTAAGATCCATCTGAGTAGTCGCGGTTTGGCGTCTTTCTTGCTTAGTAAGTATTGGATCGCGGCATGATCCGTGTAAATAATGATTTTGGCGCCTACTAAGTAGGAACGAAATTTATCCAATGCGAATACCACAGCTAAGAGTTCCTTCTCCGTAGTGGCGTAATTTATTTGTGCGGGATCGAGTGTTCTGCTTGCGTAGTAGATAGCGTGAAGCTTTTTATCTTTGCGTTGTCCTAGGACTGCGCCTACAGCATAATCGCTCGCATCGCACATTATTTCAAATGGTAGGTTCCAATCAGGAGGTTGCATAATAGGTGCTGAAATTAAGGCTTCTTTAAGCGTCTCATATGCGTTCAAGCATTTATCATCGAAAATAAACTCAGCCTCTTTCATTAATAATTCAGTTAGTGGGTTGGTGATTTTAGAGAAATCTTTTATAAAACGTCGATAAAAACCAGCGTGTCCTAGAAAACTTCTTATTTCTCTAACTGTTTTGGGTGGTTGAAGGTTTTTGATAATTTCAATTTTTGCTTTGTCGACTTCAATCCCTCTGTTTGATACAATGTGACCCAACACAATTCCTTGTCTCACCATTAAGTGACATTTTTCCCAGTTGAGCACTAGGTTGACATTGACACAGCGTTTCAGTACTAATTCAAGATTTGATAAACATCCGTCAAAACTTTCTCCACAGACAGAGAAATCGTCCATAAATACTTCCATAATTTCGTCTAAAAAGTCTGCGAAAATCTCCATCATGCATCGTTGGAAAGTTGCAGGTGCGTTACATAGTCCAAATGGCATTCTTCGGTATGCAAAGGTACCATAGGGACATGTGAACGTGGTTTTCTCTTGATCATCAGGATGAATGGGAATTTGGAAGAATCCTGAGTATCCGTCAAGATAGTAGAAATGGGAATGTTTGGCTAAACGCTCGAGCATTTGATCAATGAATGGTAATGGGAAATGGTCCTTGCGCGTAGCTTTGTTTAGTTTTCTATAATCGATACACATTCTCTATCCTTTTTGGGTACATTGTGCTACCGATTCGCCTTTTGTGTTCGTTATAACCGTAATACCTCCTTTCTTAGGCACCGTGTGAACTGGACTGACCCAGTTGCTATCTGATATTGGGTATATGATGCCTGCCTCTAGTAGTTTCTGCACTTCTTTCTTAACGACTTCACTTAGGATAGGATTTATTCGTCTTTGATGTTCTCTAGAAGTCTTGCAGTCCTCCTCCAGCATAATGCGGTGCATACAGAGAGAAGGGCTTATTCCTTTTAGATCTGATATATTATAGCCTAACGCGGTTGGATACTTCCTTAACACACTAAGAAGTTTTTCAGTTTCGACCTTTCCTAATTTGGCATTAACTATAACTGGCCGTTCAAGTTCTTTATCTAAAAATTCATACCTAAGATCTTCAGGTAATGTTTTAAGTTCTATACCAGTTTTCTTATCAGTTGGGGCAGGATCGAGTGTTAAGGCTAAACATTCGCTTAGGTCGGCATCTAAATGTTCTTGTTTCCAGTCGTCGTCCTTGAGGATAGTTGGTGTATGAGTTTTCAGCATCTCATAATAGGTGTCTTCTTGGCTTTCAAGTTCTTTGACACATTCATCAATAATATCTAGGAGACAGCATGAGTCATCTATAGCAGGGGCTTTAAAGAATTGGGAAAGAATGAATTCTACTTTTTCTTCTCCTACCTCGAAGGTAAGTTTTCCTTTCTTAACGTCAATGATGGCTCCTTCAGTAGCTAAAAATGGTCTTCCTAGTATGATGGGAATGTTTGAATCTTCCTTGATGTCCATTATTATAAAGTCAGTCGGTATGTAAAATTGTCCTATTCGGAGAGGAATGTTTTCTAGCATACCAACAGGGAATTTGACTTATCTGTCGGCTAGTTGTAGGGACATCTTGGTAGGTCTCATATCGCCTAATTTGAGCTTCTCTCAAATAGATAAGGGCATTAGACTAACACTGGCTCCTAAATCGCATAGAGCTTTGTCTATGACAGATTTTCCAATTACACATGGTATGGAGAAACTACCAGGATCTTTTAGCTTTGGAGGCATGTTATTTTGAATTATGACGCTACATTCGGAAGTTAGCATAACTGTTTCGTTTTCAATGATTTTTTTCTTATTAGACAATATTTCTTTCAGGAATTTAGCATATGACGGCATTTGGGTTATAGCTTCTGTAAACGGAATAGTAACGTTTAATTGTTTCAGAAGTTCTACAAATTTCTTGAATTGTCCCTCATTCTTGGATTTTGCAAGTCTTTGGGGGTATGGAATTGGTGGTTTATATGGTGGTGGAGGCACGTAAGGTTTTTCTGAAGCCTCTTTGTTCTCATTCGTGTTTTCCTCTACATTTTCAGATTGATCTTTCGACTTCTCCACTTCTTTTTCAGGTTTTTGATACATGGTCGGGTTTTGGAGTCTAGGATCTACCGGTCCATCAAGGGCTGTCCCACTTCGTAATGTGATAGCATTTACATGTCCTTTAGGATTGGGTTGTGGTTGTCCAGGAAATGTACCAGCAGGTGCGGCAGAACTAGCTTGGTGTTGTGCTACTTGGGAGATTTGGGTTTCTAACATTTTATTGTGAGTTGCTAGGGCATCTACCTTATTTGCTAATAGCTTCAACTGTTCACCTGTGTGAATGTTTTGATTGAGGAATTCTTTGTTTTATTGAGCTTGATTAGCGATAAAATTTTCCATTAGGATTTCAAGGTTAGATTTCTTAGGAATGTTAGGAACATTAACAGCAGGTTTTTGATAACTTGGAGGTATAACAGGTGCTTGTCCAGGTGCATATAAAGCGTTATTGTTCTTGTACGAGGAGTTAGGATGGTTCTTCCAACCAGGATTATAGGTATTAGCATAAGGATTACCTTGAGCGTAATTTACTTGATCAACTGATATTCCTGCTAAGATTTGACATTCGGTTCCAATATGACCAGGAACTCCACAAACTTCGCAGCTTGGGGTAACTGCAGCCACGGTAGCTGCAGGAGGTAAGGTCAAGCTTTCTATCTTTTGGGTAAGAGCATCTACCTTAGCATTAACTTTATCTAGGCTACTAATCTCGTACATCCCACCTTTGGTTTGAGTTTTCTCCACAGATGTTCTTTCCCCTCCCCACTGATAGTGGTTTTGAGCCATGTTTTCAATGAGTTGGTTAGCTTCGTCATAAGGCTTGTCCATCAGTGTACCACCTGCGGCGGCATCTATAGAGAGTCTTGTGTTGTACAAGAGTCCATTATAAAACGTGTGGATGATCAGCCATTTTTCTAAACCGTGATGTGGGCACATTCGCATCATATCTTTGTAGCGTTCCCATGCATCGAATAGCGATTCAGTATCATTCTTCCTAAATCCGTTGATTTGGGCTCTTAGTGCAGCGGTCTTGCTCGGGGGAAAGTATCGTGCTAAGAATACAATCTCCAGTCCTTCCCACGTAGTGACAGAATTTGATGGCAAGGATTGCAACCAAGCCCAAGCTCTATCTCTTAGCGAGAAAGGGAAAAGACGTAATCTTATTGCATCTTTACTAACACCATTTGCTATAACTGTGTCGGCAAATTGAATGAATTTTGTAAGATGTTCATTTGGATCCTCGGAAGGATCTCCAAAGAATTGGCGTTGTTGGATAGCTGATATCAATGACGGTTTCAACTCAAAATCGTTTCGATTTATTGCTGGAGCAGCAATGCTGTTGTGGGGTTCTTGTTGTGATGGAGATGCGTACTCCTTCAGTGGACGGGTCCTTTGTTCTTCGGCCATGTCTAATTCTGGATTGGTTTCGGTCTCAGAGGAAGAATTAGAATTTGTTTCAGAATCAATCTTGATTTCGGGTTTGGGTAAAGGAATAGCGTGATTTAAACAGTAATCCCTGACTGCACGTCTTACGGAAAGAATGCGTTCAGGTTCGTCTGTCTATTTGTCAAGTGGTTCGCCTTTTGAGCGAGTCCTTGGCATACAAATCGAAAAAGGGTATCTGTTGCCTAGTCTAAACGCGCAACAGAAGAATCGTAATTAATTGACTACCAGTCCCCGGCAATGGCGCCAAAAACTTGATCGGGACTTTATGAGTCTGTCGGGATACTAACTGCAAGTATACAGTTCAGTCGTTCTAGTTTTAAAAGATTATTGAACCCACAGAGACTGAGGATCAATCGCATACGATCTAATGCTACAGTTTGTTTAACTAAGCAATGAATATTCGATTTTTTTGGGGGGAAACAGTTTAATTAAAAATAATAGTAATAGTTATACCGGTATGTGATAGTCGGACTTTGGGAATTCGGTGAATCGCTTGGCCTATAAAGTATTTCGGTAAAAACTAATTGTTTAAAAACCTGAGACATACACTCTCGTGTTCATGAAATAAGTTATGCTACTAAACCTAGTGGATGCACTTTAAATTTAATAACACTTTTTGAAAACAATTTGAGTTTAATTAATTTATTAAAACACTCTCGTGTATTTAAAAATTAATGTTTCGTTACCACTATCTGGGTTGAACCCCAGTTCTCGCATGCAGGTTCTTAATTAATTTCCCACTCTCATGGCAAAATCGTGTTAATTAACCTCTCACTCTCGTGACAAGGGTAGTTAAATTAATCTTGGAAATTGGAAACCAGAAATTGTTTTATAAATAAATATTTTTGGCCAAGGTATCACTGAATTCTTTCGGTTCTTAAGAGTCACATACCGGTACGAATAATTTAGCCGGACATAATAGATTTAACAACAATGCAATCCAAAATATAATTCATAAAAATAATTGGCATAATACAAAAAATGAATAAATATTAATTGCAATAAAAACCTGGAATTAAAGTTTCTATGGTAATCTTGAAGTGTTACAATATTCCTTGCAGCTTGATTGAAGTAAATAAATTGTGTTAATTCTTGAATGAAGAATTAACACCTAAAACTAAAGCTTGAAAATAATACTGGAAGTAGGAATTACAGTATGTGGAAAAATGCTCTAAAACAAGGAAATAAAAATAATAGCAAAAGTAATAAATTTGTTCTGGGAAAATTCCTTCGACCCCTGCAGCTTTGCACTACCACACATATATATAGCAGAGGAAATAGAAGTTGAAAGTGTCTTGAGAAAAGGTTGAGTGGAGGAAATATAGGGAGCATGGTTACTGAGTGGAGGGAAAATAGGAGAACAAGTATGCCCTTGCGTTGCCCACGTCTCCACCCATTTACAACGTCCATCTTCACGCGCGTGACGGTCGTCACAGGTGGGTGACGATTGTAACGCTCTTAAATAGCGCATTACGCTCGTCAGTGATGTGTGACGAGCGTTATTCCAAGTTGGGGGGCATTACGCCCGTCACAAGGGTGTGACGACCGTCACTGCTCCAATAATCCAAACTTTGCATTTTTAGTTCTTTTTCTCTTTGTTTATTGTCTAGCCTTCTTCATGTTGTCCTTTTCCATTGGTTTGAGTTGACAAATGTTATACATGTAAAAAGACAAATAAACTCGGAATAATCGGGGGTTAGACGACTTAATGTAATATAAAATCGGTAAAAAGCGTAGTAATTATATGATACATTTTCTTGTTATAAGATTATAACTTGATGGAATTTTTAATGCCATTGACGGGAAGCCTGTTTAAGGCCATCAATGAATTTCTTGAGTTTGCAAACCATAGACTTTATGTAACGCCCCAGAAACTCATCTAAGACATAAACTCAGAAATGATTAAAAATACTTGTTTAAACAAAATTAAAAGGTTTTGAAAGTAATCAAAGTCAGCGGCAATTCATATTCATAAGTGGAAAATCACTGCATTTCAAATTTATTCGAAGGTAAATAAATAAATAATTAAAATATAATGCGATCAATTTTATGAACTACTGCAATATTTTTTATTTTAAAAACCCATTCTTTCCCATGATCATGTGACAAGAAAACATCAATCAATCTTGAGACTCCACACTTGTACCTAAAATGTTGTTGTAATCGGTTTGTTTCCATTAACCATAGTTCATGTCAAATAAACTAAACGATAGTAAAAGAAATTAGAAAAATATAAATATACGTTGTCCCAGAGAATTAAATAAAAGGAACATACACAAAGTCTTTAATAATGAAACTGTAAACATAAAACAGAGTGCACATAAAGTGATTAGCTCAAGATTAACAACGACAACAACAACGACCACAAATTGTTATATGCAACAATATGCATGCTCTTAAATTATATGATCGGGATATAATCAACCACAACTAAGAAAAACACATAAATATCTTATCCGCCAATAAGGAAACTACACAAAGATCTTTACATGCCACAAAGGAAACCACATAAAAATTTGTACCCGTCATTGATGCAATCACACAAAGGTCACATGATGCATATGACATGTGTTACACCCAGATTTTTATTTATTAGTTATTTTATTAGTTATTTATTTTATTAATTATTATATAATATAATAATTAATTAAATTGTTTGATTTGGTAAATATATGTGTATTGGATTATTGGGTGTGAGAATAGTAAAACAAATAATTAGGCCTTATGTGTTACATTAGTGTGAGTGGGTGAGATAAGCTTATTAGAGTAAAATAATAGTTAGTAAGTGTTTTGTAAAACAAAGAGAGAATAGAGTTAGAAATAGAAAGTTGTCAAAACAAGAGAAGAGAATAAAGAGGAAAAAAAGGAGAAAAGGGAGAAAAGAGAAGAGGAGAAGGAAGAACGCTATAAGGATCTACATCCAACGTAAGGGTGAGTTTTTAATTTAATTATGGGAGTATGTGATGTATGTAATGGGTAATTATATTATTTATGGATTTTGTTCTTCAATTTCTAGATTTTAACATGTTAGGGTTTTGAGTGGAATCGATGAAATTGATGTTTGAAACATGATTGGAGGTTCTAAATAGAAACTACATGTTAGGTATGTATCGCAATGCCATAAATCATAGAAACTTGGATGATAAAATGGGTTTTTAGAGTTAAAAATCAGACTGGTGTGATGTTGTCTTCGATTAATTCGTTTTATAAAAATCGCAGAGCGTGCTTAGCACGGATTTTCCGTGCTTAGCAGATTCACTATTGACTTGAGGGAACTTAGCGCCAAAGAGCATGTTTAGCGTGACCTGTAATGTGGAATTTTATATTTTTATTTAATTGATTGGATATCTTGGATGCTTAGGATTATATAGGATTACCATGAATTTTAATAATTTATTAAATGTGTATGAGATAGGTTTTGGATGAATTTTGATGAAAACATAACACTTGAATTATGTGTATATGTATGTTAAGAATTAATGTTGGATGTGAATAACATAGTTTGGCATTGTTTTCTATGTGTTATTGTGGTGTGTTAAATTGATTAATGCTATGAGAATTCATTGTATGTGAATGATGACATGAAATATGTATGTTTGTGCAATAGTGAGATAATTCAAATGTGACGAATTATGTGATATATGCTTGTATAATTAAGATTGAGAGATGGTATTAATTGCATATGATTGTTGAGTGTTGTACCCCAAAATTTGCCCTCCCATATTCTTCAAGATTTGCCAAGATCAAGGTTCAAAATCTCTCAAGGGTTGCACAGTCCAATTGCCTCCTAACACAGTCAAAATTAGGGTTTTGGTTCTGGAAAATAAGTTGAGGTTTCCAAGGGTCCAATCAAGTCCCACATGCCCACATACATTGTCAAGCATCTATATGCCAAGTTTCAAGACTCACAGCATCAAATTGCACAGTCAAAAACCCTAATTGCCTCACAATCAACTGTAGGGGCAAAATGGTCATTTGACAGTCAAAAGTCAAAAAATTTGGTCAACATCTTATTTTGAAGCCACAAAAATCATTTGATCAATTCTTGATCATGATTCTCAAAGCATGGCTCAGAAAGTCTCAAGATGCAAAAGTTTCTATTTTTGGACAGCTGAAAAAGTCAACTGCAAATTGACCAGGGCATAACTTCCACATGGTTTATCAGAAAAATTCCATCCAAAGCTCATTTTGAAGAGAATGACATTTCCTACAACTAATCTTCACACTTCAAGTCCAAGAAATGCTCTCACAAAAAGTTATCAATTTCAACATTATAGGTCATTTTCAAAAGTCAACAAAAAGGCACTTTAAGTCAAAGACCATAACTTGATATTGGTAAATCAAAATGACATGGGACCAAAGACATTGGTTAGAGGACTTCAATACCTTTCCAAAATGTCCAAGAACATGATCATATCTTCAAAATTTAGCAAGATATGCCTTGTAGAAGTTGGGAAATTTTTGGGAATTTCGAAAAGTCAACTTTGCTTCAAATGCCTCAAAATTGCTAATGGGCCTCAATTTCTTCCATGAATCATTACCCAAAGGCTATGCACGACCCATTAAGCTAAAAGGGAGTTATTTTCTTATTTTTAATTAATTAATTGAATTTTTAATCTTATTAATTCATTTAATTAAATTTAATTATGAGAAAAATACTAAACAATGGTTTTAAATCTTTTTTGTGCAGCAAATCCTTCCATTATGAGCTAAATATTTCGTGTACCTTCTCAAGAGACAAAATCTTCCACAATTGGCAAGAGTTTCATGGCAAAAAGATTGAAAAAGATTGGATTTTATATGATTGGAAATCAAATATCAAAATCATAAATGGATGGACTTTGGGCTGGTTTTCTTGACCTAATTCTATTCACTTACTTATGCACAAGTTAACCTAATACTAATAGACACAAAAAGCTGCGCAGGAAAGAAAGAACAAATTGGAGTTTTTCACAAAAAAGTTGGAAACTGTTTTCATACCTAGAGCTCGTTTCAAAGCTCCAAAAGCATTCCAAAACTTTGCAAAAACATCCAGGAATCGATTACAATCAAATCCAGGCCTCCATACCCAAAGAAGTGGTAGAACGACATCAGACTTTTCTTGAACTTGTTCATTATCGTGTTTCAATTTACATGCATTTTTCATATGTTTTAAATGTTGATTTACACTAATATGGATGTTCTGAAGCTAATGGTACCCTTGAATTGAACTAAGAATGCCTGTATCAAAAGTTGCCATTAACGCTTGCTAGGGTTTTAGAAGCTTGGAATTAGGGGTTTACACATATGGAAAAATTGGACAACCAAACTGATACCATTGAAATCGTGACATCCAGACGAAGCTAACTCACACCCCGCGCTTTTTTATATTCATCTATGCCCTAATCGCTATTTTTTCAGATTGAGTTTAGTGGGGGTTTAAAACCCCCGCTATCTGCTTTTATTTACAGTACAAAAAGGAAGAAGACGCTGAGGTGTTTGAACATGGTTGGGTAATTTGAACGTTGGCGCGTTTTTTTTTTGTTTCAGCATAATGATTGGTTCTTTCACATATATTATTTGCATTCCATTAATATTACAAATGCGCTAAATGGCTCAGTTGGTAGGTGAGGTGGCTTGCAGGTACTGGGACCTGGGTTCGATTCCCAGGTCCCCCATATTCTCAATAATTTTTGTTATAACATGTTCATGTGCAGTTTCCTTCAAAACGTCCTACCATACGCCTCCACATCCATGCCTGCCACGCGTCCATGAGTTTTAATCTGAAGGCTATAAGGGGACGTCTACCATGTGCGCTAGTCAATGAACATGCATTCTACCCTGGAAAGTCAAACAGGGCCTTGATTCAATGGGCCAGATTTCTCACAAAAACCTCCCTTTGGGGTCTGAATACCCCCCATGGTTTGCTTAATTTTTAATTTTTATTTATTTTCCCTTTTTATTCTTTTATTTGTTTTTAATTGTTTTCTTTAAATTCCATAAAATAATTTTCACAATAATAAATACAGAAAAATCAAAAAAATATTTTATTGTTATTAACATTAATTTCATCATTATTTTTTGTAAATAAACTTTAAATAATAAATTTAGTTAATTTTAGGTTTTCAATTTTAATGTTTTTTCTTAAATAAATTAAAATATGTAAAATTAGGGTTTTTAGCATTTTTGTCCTTTCTCTTAATAAATAATTTTTCTTATTATCATTATTATTAATTACTAATTTATTTTGTAAATACCCATGTAATTAATTAACTAGCGTAAATTAGGTTAAACTTGAATATTTTTCATAAATAATTAAAAACAACTTAGAACTAGGGTTTCATTTAACTTCTAATTTTAATTAATTTTCTTTATTCTCATTAAATACCAAAAAAAACTAAAAACATTTCTTTTAACTCTTAATTTCAATTTAATTTCAAAAGGGTCCAACGCCCTCGAACATTCGATTCTAATTTCTTTTCGCGCAATTATTCTTATTTATTTTCTTAAATATTATGTAATTGCTCAAGCCTTGTAATAGTAACTAGGTTTTACTTTCCGCATTTTATTAAAAACGGGTCTTTGTTAATTTGGCGATGTATAGACCCGCGCCTTGTAATAGCGTAGGATTTTACTTTCCGCACTTTAATTTCCGCACTTTTAAAATTCTAAACTTTGCATGAAAGAATGAATGGCCAAATTAAAAACAATGCGTAGATCACCATGATACATGTGCAAGATAAAACATAACATGAAAATAACACACAAATTCACACACCACTCTTAGGGTATGCCTCACTGTTGCCTTGCCCTCGAAACATGGTCGTCGAGTATAGGACGTTTTAGTAAGTCCTTATGTCCATGATCATGGCATAAGGGTAGCTTCTAAGGTGTCCTACTGTTGCTCTGGTGACCACATTGTCCCTAACAAACGAATTGGCCCGAACACCTCCAACGATGGTGCTACCTACCTCTCAATGGTGGGTGGCACTACCTCAAGGACATTTACACAGCCTAATTCCTTAGGGTAGGTAGATGACTCATAGATACTTGCTCTCTCTAAAAAACAAATCAAAACTCTTTTCACACCGACACTTTTCAAAAAGCTTTCAAAACAATTTTTCAAACACTCTTGAGGACTGATACAAGAGTCGATCTGAAATCTTTAAACGAAACTTTTTCAAGCCCACTCACTTTGAAAAGCAAACAAACATTTTGAAAACACAAATGAGCAAGTATCTAAGAGCCCATGGATAACCATGGATAGAAAGGGTGCTAACACCTTCCCTTTCTATAAATCTACCTCCCGAACCGAGAGACAATCTCATAAGGAATTTTGCTGTGCTTTTGTCCTATCCATGTTGGAGAAAATAAAAGACGGTGGCGACTCTTGCTTCCGCGACATTTCGCGAACCAGCGTTAAACAGTCAATTCCAGATCCACCGATCACATTGAGATTTCACATGCATCATTTGTTGTCAAGAGGCAATGTTTTCTAGTTTTGTGGAGGCTAGTGACTTGTCCCAAACCTAGAAGATTGGTTTGAAGCTTAGAGGACGGGCTTTTGGTGGTTATCTGTCTGAGAAATGGACATGGTTTAAACATAAAAACTGTAAATGATAACAATTGGTACCACATGCATATTGCATTGAGTTAAATTCAAGTCACATGTGTCGATGTGAAATATGGATTAGTGTGCAATATGTGATATTGATGTGAATGTTACATTGATGGTATTTGTGATTGTTTATATTTGAATTCATGAATTGTTGAGTAAGGTTGTATATGTAAACTTGTGAATTAGATTGGATAACGTTGCATACATGATTATATGAAGTGTGATGAATTCAATTGATGTATGTATGTTATGTATTAATTATTATTATATATTTCTATAATGATGTGAATTCTCACCCTTTTGTTGGAATGATGTTTTATACGACATTGCTCAGATACCAAAGGTAGTGGTGTTTCTTGCAAGGATTAGTCGGAAGAGCTATTTATTTGTTTATCCGTATTTAGGTAGTGAGTCATGCTTTGGTTATGTAACACGGGGAAACATTTGAACTCATGTTGTTTTAAGAGATGTTGATATACTCTCTTTTATTTTATATTATATTTGAGATTATGTGATGAGTGGACTTTAGTGCCTAATATTTTAATACATTATTTCGAAATATGAGATTCAATTATTGCTATCATTTTCAAAAGAGAATTATTCCATGCATATGTGTTAGTATATGGAACATGATTTTAAATGTGTGTTATGAGCATGGCCGATGTATTTGTGGTTGTTTTGAAATACATGTTACACCCTCTTTTGATATGCATACTAATTTACTCTGATTATGCTATATTATTGTGCGAAAGTTTAAGGGGTGTTACATTAGTGGACACAAAGCCTGGTTGGCCAGTTGGCCAAGTTGCTAATGTGTTTATTTCCTTTTGTATTTGATATGTGTATATGACACAAACTGTACTATTTGTTTGATGATAATTGTTGGTTGATTAGAAGTCTGAGGATGATGGTTGTAGGAAGGAATGACGATAATATTGCTGAGGTGTTGGCAATATTGGCTGATGTGATTTGGCAGGTTTCAAATATGAATGCTGGTAGCAGGGATGATGATGAATTATGTGTTTTGGGGAAGTTTCAGAGGAATAATCCGCCAATCTTTGAGGGAGCTCATGAACCTGACAAAGCACAATTATGACTGTTGTCATACCCTAAATTTTCCCGCCTTAGTGCTACCGTCAAAGTTATTTTCGAACTTGGGTTTTACAGGGTAAAATTCCTTTGGTTTAATTGCATTAATATTTTTGGGCTCACTTGTCCAAGAAACCATCTCCATATGTATTTCAGGAAGATGCATGCCAATTCCCATGATCAGAAGATGATGATTCACTATTTTCAGGATAGCCTGAGTGGGGCATCTTCAGACTGGTATATGCAACTGGAAGGAAGGCATATTTGAACCTGGGCAGATCTTGCTAATACTTTCCTAAAGCATTACAAATATAACCTAGACATGGCGCCTACCCGCATGAAACTCCAAAATTAGTCCCAGAAGAAAGAAGAGTCCTTCAAGGAGTATGGTCAGAGGTGGAGGGAGTTGGAATCCCGTGTACAACCACCATTGTTGGAGAAAGAACTAGTAGACACGTTCATGGGGACCTTACAAGGGCTGTATTATTAGATGATGGTTGGAAGTATCTCTTTGGGGTTCTCAGTCCTAGTAACCATCAGAGAAAGAATCAAGACTGGGATAAAGAGTGGGAAGATACTAGGGGGACCATCAAATGCTCCCTACAATTCAAAGAGGCCTTCTTCAAACTTCCCCAAAGGAAGAGAGGGAGAAATTAATGTTTTAGCATCACAACCTAGGGTACAATAACCATTAGTGATCCCACAAGGGCAGGAGCAAGGCAGAAAGCCACCCAGAAAATTTGATCCACTCCCTATGCCACCTAGCCAGTTATTGCAAGAGCTGGTTAAGGTATCCTTGGTGTAAATCAAGCCTCTAGCTCCTCTAGTCGGGCCACTCCCATGAAGATATGATGCCAACGCCATATGTGAGTATCATGCTAATTCTCCTAGACATACCTTAGAGCAATGTTGTCCATTCAAGCATAAGGTCCAAGATTTGTTAGAATCTCAAGACACCACTTTTTAAAAGAAAAACATCAAATCAGACCATATGCCTTCGACGATGGGCCGACAATAAATGCAATTGAAGTAGTCACGGACTTTGGGGCAAGAAGACAAGCAAAATCCCCGATAAACTTGCTGAAAGGATATCTGTTGGGATGTGGATTGCCACTAGAACACAATGAAGCTTTCAAAATAATGCTACAAAAGCTAGGGGACCAGAGCATAGTCCAATTCGGACCATACCCTAAAGAAAAATATAAAGCTACTCTGAAGGGTGAAGCACGCTTTCCTCTGATCCAAGAGACCTTTATAGAGCATGGCAGACATGTGGCAAAAATATCCAACAAAGCCAACACCAAAGGGGCAACTGAATTCATCTGAGAATGCACCCCAGGAGAAGAACTCAAAAGATGGACTGCCGTGGAGATTCCTGAGATCTTTTTCTTTCCTAATTATTTTTTCTTGTTTTTGAAAGAACCTATGTCAAGCCCGAGGCATAGGGGTTGCTTGTAAGGGTTCCCCGTTTTGTTTCAGATAATATTTACGATTAATAAAAGTTATATTTTGTTTTCAATTAAGATCCCTTTCTTTCTCTTGCGTTTACATCTTAAATTTAAAAATGGAAATACTTTATCTGCATATGCATTTTCAAATTTCATATACTAAATCTGCACCAAAACATGATAAAGGTGAAAATTCATGCCCAGAACCAGCGATAATGTTACTGCTGCGACCCGATATAACTTTGATGCTCCCATCAACCAAGCCGAAGAGGAAAGTGATGAAGATCTTGAACTCTCTGAGAAAATGGCAAGGGAAATAAAAAGAAAATCTAACAATACGCAACCATATCAAGAGGCCATTAAGACCATTAATCTGAGAACAGGGGAAGACCTGGAAGAAACCAAGCTAAGGGGCAATGTTAGAGTCGATCCACAAAGAAGTTGATCAAGTTATTACGCATATCTACAAAAACAGACCAAGGCCAAATACAGACAGTGCTGTAAAAATAAGCAACTACGAAATACCAAGATCAGACGAATAACCCGAGCCAGGGGCATATTGGACATTCACATTCAACAGGGCTTCAAATAAACTGGGGCAAAATATAGGGGCAGTGTTGACTTCTCCAAAGAGGGCTCACGAGCCATATACCAGATCAACAACGAATGGGATACTAAACGTCCAAAACTGATTCCATATCGGGATCATGTTTTAATACTGACTACGAAATTCGCAAAAATCATTTTCAGTCAGGTCCCACGAAAAGGGAATCAAATGACAGACGCCTTGGCAACTATATCGTCTATATTAAAAGTAACTTGGTCAAACCATGAATCGTGCATCATAAACAGACGCTTCGAAGAGCCCGCACATTGCCTTGCTATTAAAAAACGACAATATAACAAGCATTAGTTTCAAGACATCCGGAAAATGCCTCTAGCATTGGCAAACAAACCTTACGAGAATTAGCCTCGAAACTACTTCTGAGTAACGGTATACTGTACAAGATGAACCACGACATGGTCTAATACTCAAGAAGATTCTACTGCCTCGCCTCGACTCACGTGGTAAATGGACACCCAATTATGAAGGTCCATACATAGTCGAAACAACATTCTCTGGTGGTGGTCTTATCCCCACAACAATGGATGGGGAAGGACTACCATATCCGATAAACTCAGACGCAGTCAAAAACACTATGTATAAGAAGCTCTCTAAGCTCAAACCTTAAACAAGCAACTTAGGAAGAAAGGAGCGTCCCGGTGGATCGAAAACCCCAAAGGGCGATCCAGGAAAAAATTAGGGGCATATAAACGAAAGAATTATCCCGGTGGATTGAAAACTCGAAAGGGAAATCCAGACAAAAATTAGGGATCACTCCAAAAGAAATAAAGAACAAAAAGACTGCGACTACGAACCACGAAGGGAGAGATAGACCTGAATCATTCAACTCAGAAGCAAAGGTGATGAGATCATTAAAAGGATATTGGGAAACAGCAGTAGCAATTATCATTCGTGTGATACGGTGGGAGAACTGACTTGAGATTTTGCGTTTGTTTTCGCAAATATTTCGGTTGAGCAAGAGTCGCCACCGACTTTTTATTTTATCCTAAGGAAAGGTTAAAAAGCACAGCAAAAACCTTTTGAGATGTTTTCTTGGGTTCGGGGAGTAGATTATAGAAAGGGAAGGTATTAGCACCCTTTCTATCCATGGTTATCCATGGGCTCTTAGTTACTTGCTTAGATCACTTGCCTTTTGTTTTCAATTGTTTTAAATGGTGCTTGAGTGTGTGGGTTTGAAAATGTTTTGAAAAGAGGCCAATGTGGTGGCAACCTTTGTAATGATCCATGTGGGGATGTATACAAAGATGTATGTCTTTTGAAAAGGTTTTCATTTGTTTTTGAAAGTTGTTTTGAAAGTGTAGTGATGTGTGGTTTTTTTGAAATAGGCAAGTGTTTTGTTTTGCAAGTTTGATTCAAGTAACTAAGAGGTTATCTACTCCTAAATTTCTCAAAGATTATTGCTATGTTTTAACCCTTTTAACAAGTTTGTTCCACCATTGTATTTGGTGGACAACCTTGTGTTAGGATGTGAAAGGGACAGGCGCGGGTCATCGTTTAGACCATAATTGCAATGGTGCCAAGTATCTTTGGGCATTTTCTTTAAGGGACTTGATCATTCGTTTTTGTTTGTTTTTTTTTTTGAAAAAAAATGTTATCGAGGGACTATGATCATTTAATTTGTTTGTTTTGCCCAAAGAGACCTAACATGCAATATGGCCCAATTTTGAAAGGCAACAAGTGGAGTACCCTAGGGGGTGCAAGTGTGATTTGTGTGTCCATTTTCATGCTTGTTTATCTTGAGATTAGGTCATAACTATTTTTTGTCGTTTTTCGCATACAAACCCTAATTCTAACATGTTATCATTAGAAAGCAATAAAGTGCGAAAATAAATTTACTAAGCTATTACAAAACCAAATATGGGAAGGGGGGTACAAATGTTCAAATGGGGATATTGACAAGTAATGTAAATCTAAATTATTACATCATTTTTGAATATTTGCAAAGTAAATAAATTGCATAATTAAATGGAAATTAAATAAATATGCAAAATGCAAAGAGAAAGTTTTTATATGTATGAGACAAATATGGTTTATGTAAAATAAAATAAGAAAATAAAAAGGTATTATTTTGAGTATTTTTAACTTTTAGGGCAAAAACCCTAATTTCAATTAAAATGGGTATTAATTACTTAATTCATATAATACTTATTATTTACATACAAAAATAAAATAAAATATAGTATATTTGTAAAAAAAGGGGTATTTTTTTAGTATTTAAAAAATAAAATAAAATAAAAAAATAAAAAATGAAATATGTACATTTTTTGGTATTTTTACTCTAAGTATATTAATATATATATATATATATATATATATATATATATATATATATATATATATATATATATATATATATATATATATATATATATATATATATATATATATATATATATATATATATATATATATATATATATATATATATATATATATATATATATATATATATATATATATATATATATATATATATATATATATATATATATATATATATATATATATATATATATATATATATATATATATATATATATATATATATATATATATATATATATATATATATATATATATATATATATATATATATATATATATATATATATATATATATATATATATATATATATATATATATATATATATATATATATATATATATATATATATATATATATATATATATATATATATATATATATATATATATATATATATATATATATATATATATATATATATATATGTATATTTATATTATCCTAAATATGTATTATATATATAAATAATAATAATAATTAATTTTTTTTGAAAATAGTATTTTTTATGTGAAATATTTTCAGAGGGTTATATAAAATAAAAATAAAAATAGAAGTATTTTTACATATTTTTCTATTTATCCTAAATAATAATATGTATATATATTTATGTATAAACAAAAGAAATAACTAAATAAATATGCAATAAATTCAAAAAATGATGGAAAAAATATTTTTAAAATTTTAATGTGCTGAGCAAAAATAAATGAGTCAAATGAAAAAAGAAAAAGTCAAAAATATTAAAAAATGAAGCAAATGGGCTCAGGGGGTGAGAAAATGGAAAAAAGGGTGCAAAAAGAAGAAACCACACAGGCCCAGCCCATGTGGCTTCATCTTCAACCTTCGTTCAACAACATTCAAAACGCGCGCCCTGTACTCCAACTGCTAACTCCTGATTCCTGGCTTTTTAACAAAAACTCATAACATGAAAAATGCTCAGCATGAAGAGACGATTCCAACCATGTATAGAACTTGACCTAACTCTCTAAGATGAGGGAGAATTTCTCCTCCCCCAAATCCTAACCTAGTTTTTCTGCCATTTTCAAACTCCAAATTCTCTCTACTCAGGCAAAAGAAATGAAATGTAAAGATATGTACATGTTCAGGGCTATGAGTAGAACCTTGTTTCTTCACAAACTTAAGACTAAAGATACATGTTAAGAGAGATACGAGTTCAAAGTTTTACCTGTGCAGTTGAACTTCTATCTGGAGAATGAGGAACTTCTAGTGCAAGGTGATGATTGGAAAAGCTTCCTTGAGGTCCAGGGATGCTGTTTCAATGCTTACTTTGTCTTGAAACTTCTTGTATCGAGCTGTGGAACTTCAACTGCAAAAGGAAAAAATGAAAATGGTGGAAGTTGTTAGAGGGATTACAGGTCAGGTTTTAGGTCATGGTTAGCTTGCATACATGCTAGGGAATGTGTATGAATTGATTTTGGTAAGAATGCTCGAGGGAAATGGGAGTTGGCACTCAAACTGCAGAGGCAACTCTGTTTTTGCAGTTTGAGGATGATTCTGAGATGGAGGGTGCTTTGGAGGTCAAGGGCTCGTGCAAAAGCTTGGATATGTTCTTTGGAATGTGCTTGATAACTTTGTTCTTGTGATTTTTTGCTGAGATGAGAGTTGTCATAAGTTATGGACTTTTCTTCTATGTGAAGCAACAAAATGCAACTTGGCTTTCTAGGTCAGTAGAGGACCCCCTAATGTGCTGCATAAGCTTCTCTTGATCAGTGTGTTATGCACATAATCTTGTGCCAAGCAGATTTTCCATGTACTTTCTTGATTTGCAATTGGACATAAAGCTAATCTTTTCAAAAATGGAAAGTTCACTTTATCTAGTTTAGGGTTAGTTCATCATGTAATGTCCAAATGCTTAGAATAACAACTTGGCAAATTGGTTTTGCATTTAATTCTTGAGTGTAACTTGGTTTAAGGACCTGTAATCTAGCCTAAAGCAAGATGAGTTCAAATTTGCAAAGTTATGAACATGTTTTGGTTAAGAACAAAAAGTGAATTTTTGCCAACTTGTGAAATTCGAATCTCTCAAGTTATGAGGTTGTTTGATGAGTTCTTGGACATTTTGGAAAGCTTGGAATGTGTACTATAATCCATCTTTGAAATGCAAATTTAAATTCCAAGTGGAAGGGTATGGAAAATGGCCTTGAAGTGGGGTAGAAAACCTTGTCAAAATAGGTTAAAATTTCACTAAGTTAAAAATGGTTTAGTGCCCTTATTCAAAAAAATGTAACTTGAGATACAAGCTTCAAATGAGAAAACTTTGTGAATCAAAGTTGTAGATTATGCAACAAGATACAACTTTCATGTTTTGACTTTTGTTTGAATCCAAATGGATCTTGGTGAAAAGATGGGGCAAAGTTGGGAAAAAATTAGGGTTTTTCATAACTTAGAAAAATTCTAAGTTATGAAAAATTCCATTTTCTAACCCTAATTTGCATTTTGTGATTTCTTGGTGAACAAGTTTCATGATTTGGCATGTTTTGATGAAAAATGAATCTTGACTCTTGATTTTGACCAAAAAGTCAAAGTTTGACTTTTCAGTATACAGTCAAAATTGATCAATTGACTGGGAAATTCAACTGTCAACCTTGTGTACTTGGGATCTTTTGAGCTTGATGAATGTGTCAAAACCATTCCATTGAGTCCTTGAGTCCATATATGAGCTTGATTTGCCATTGGCTAGGTCAAACAGTCAAAAATTACCTTTGTGCAGTCAAAACCCTAAAAATGACCATTTTGCCCTTTTGGTGATCTGATCAAATTTCTTGTGGAATTGTGATCCAAACTTGATCAAATGGTCCATATGAGTTCATAATGTTGATGTGGGTCAAAAATCATGAGTTTTGACTGTCAATTGACCACTGTTGACTTTTTCCCCAATACAGCTGATTTCTAGGTCAACTGTCCAATTGACTGGGCAAAACTTGGAATCAAGACTTGAAACTTGGCATGGGTAAACTTGGGAGTCCAATATGAAGCATGAAAGTCATCTTAGACATTTTAGGTCAAAACATCCTTGGGCAAACACAAACCCTAATTTGAGTCCACAGTGCAAGGAGAAGTCTTGAGCAGAGGAAACCCTAACTGGATCTTGATCTTCAAGGGTCTTGTGATGAGAAAATGTTGAGGAAATGGGAGGGCAAATTTTGGGGTACAACAATTCGTATTGCCATTTACAGTTTTAAAACCTTCTGTAATTACCTCTTTCTTGGAATTGCATCTTGTATTATCGCCTACTCAAAGGCATAACAACAAAACATTTGCTTTCTTTGCATCTTTCAAATTGCATTTTTTCTTTTCTCAGACTTGTTTATAAAATACTACGATCATTACTACTGAATATTGTCTTAAAATCATTTCGGGGGATTAACAAAATAAAATCATTTGATGAAACATCGAGAAAAAAAAATTGGGTTAGAAAAATACCAAAAGAAAATCCATGTCTTCGTCCATGCACATCGCTACTCCTACGTCTTGCAACACAAAAATCTATACACATGTCTACGCCTGTATCTACGCGTCCGTACACGAAGTCTACGTCTATACACATGTATGCGCCTATGCTGGAACTCAACAATATAAAGTCAATACAAATATCTATGTGTCCCTACGCAAAGTCTACGTCCATGTCAGCGCATATGCCTACACTTGCAACACAAAGTCTACGTCTGCGCATGCGTCCATGCACGTGTGTACTCCTACCAATCCTATACATATTCCTATGCTTACGCCTGGGCCTACGACATACAAATCGACATACGTCTATGCTTACGCCTGTGCCTATGACATACGAATCAACATACGCTTATGCCTGCACTTACAACATAAAAATCTATGCATAAGTCATTACCTACGTCTACATCTATGGCTACGCCCGTAATACAAAATCAATGCTCAACTTTGGATAACTTTGTCCATCACGTTTAAGTTCAACAATGCTACGACGACACAACATACAACATCGAGGGATTGGTAACTCTAAACCAATGGTTTAAAGGAGAGAATGCCAAAAATAGTCCCCATAACATTTCAAGGCATATACGCATCTTACACACATTTCACACATACATTTTGTATATCTAAGGCATACATACCCTATACATTTTAATATTTAACACACTCAGGGTTCCATATCAATGCCAAACATCATACATTTCGCATACATACAACATTCAATACACATGCATACACATGTATCGCATAGAAAACAGACAAATAATTTCACCCTCGATTCAACTATCTAAGGATCGACCAACGCAATACTTCTCCTATGATTCAATCCATCACCTAAGTCTTCATGCCGTGACATGTTCAGACCATCGCCTAAGACTTAATGCAGTGATGCTCGAAAACCAAACATAGCTTATCGCCTCAGACTTCACACAGCGATTTGTGAACCTAACCCATTTCCCCAGACTTCATTCAGCAATGTGTTTCCTTATTCCACGACACAGACCATCACCTAAGACTTCATGCAGCGATGTTCAAAAATCAAACTTAGCTTATCGCCTCAGACTTCACGCAACGATTTACGAACCTAACCCATTGCCTCAGAATTCATACAGCAATGCATTTCCTTATTCCACAACACAGACCATCACCCAAGACACCATGCAGCGATGCTCGAAAAATACAAAACCCAACCTATCGCCTCAGACTTCATGCAACAATTTGTGAACCAAGCCCATTGCCTCAGACTTCATGCAACGATGCTCGAAATATAGAAAACCCATCCTATCGCCTCAGACTTCACTCAGTGATTTGCGAACCTAACCTATTGCCTCAGACTTCATGCAATAATGCATTTCCTTATTCCACGACCCAGACCATCGCCTAAGACTTCATGCAGCGATGTTCGAAAACAAGTTTAGATTATCACCTCAAACTTCACGCAGCGATTTGTGAACAAAACCCATTGCCTCTGACTTCATGAAGCAATGTGTTTCTTCATTCCGCAACACAGACCATCGCCTCAGACTTCATATAGCGATGCTCAAAAATACAAAATTTAGCTCATCGCCTCAGACTTCACGCAGCGATTCAGAAACCTAACACATTTCCTCAGACTTCATGCAACAATGTGTTTCTTTATTCTAAGCTCCAGACCATCGCCTCGGGCTTCATGCAGCGATGCTCGAAAATTAAAATCTAGCTTATCTCCTCAGACTTCACGCAACGATTTGGGAACCTAAGCTCATTGCCTAAAAACTTCATACAACAATGTATTTCTTTATTTTGCAACATTGATCATCGCCTCAGACTTCACGCAGCAATGCTCGAAAAATAAAAAAAATCTAGCCAATCACCTCAGACGTCATGCAGCGATTCGCGAACATAACCCATGGCCTCAGTATTCAAGCAACCATGCATCGCCAGTTATCATTGTATTCATCCTCCAAATGGATGAATAAGCTAAAGCAAAACCAAGACATACAAGACTGCTCTCTCAAGCTCAAAATCATTGTCCTCGTCTTTATTTAAATCTTGGTAAGTGATACATCATCAGCTTTGCCTATTCTCATCAAAACTCTTGGGGGTATGCTATATCAGCGTAACCCTATCTAGACAACTCTTGGGGGTATGTTATATCAGCGTAACCATATCTAGCCAACCATTGGTCAAATTTTGGGGTCTTCTATTATTTAATAAATCTCTGATTCGAATAAACAAAGACATACGCATTCTCGCGCCATTCAATCGAAGAGTTATTAAATAGGGGCAACTGTCATACCCTAAATTTTCCCGCCTTAGTGCTACCGTCAAAGTTATTTTCAAACTTGGGTTTTACAAGGTAAAATTCCTTTGGTTTAATTGCATTAATATTTTGGGGTTTTTTATTCGCTTTCAAGTTTGTGTAAAAATATAATAATTATTTGTATTTTTAAAATAGCAAATAATTGCTCATCTTCATATACTTTCAATTGGCTTCTTATTTCAAACAAATAACATAGCACAATTGGTAAGGAAACATAGCTTGAAAGCATAAGGTCACGATTCAAATCTCACTTGGTACATTTTTTATATTTCTTTGTTTATTGTTACTAATTTTATTTCCATTTGCAAATATCATTAAAAAAATCATTTTTAAATATTTAAATATTAAAATATTAAAATTTGTATTTTCAATTAATGAATTTTTAAAAAATAGTTTTATTTTTTTCACCTTTTATTCTAAAAATAACCAAAAAAATCTAAAATACAAAAAGATTTAAAAATATTTTGTCATCTTTTGTATTTTAGGTAGTAATATTTGTTTTACGAGAGAATCAATGTAATTGATTACAATAATTATAAATCCAAAAATTTGATTTCTTTTTGGGTTTTAATTATTTGGATTGATGATATATTTTATTCTATTTTTGTTAATTTTATTTTCAAGTTACATTCAAATCTTCCCAAAAATCATGTTTTTTATTATTTAAATATTTTTTTTCTATTTTAGGCAATTTTTAATAATAATGTTTAATTTATTTTATGCATTTCTCATCAAAAAGTGTCTAAAAATTCACTAAAAAAACCAAATCTTTCTCGGCGATAATATTACGAATCAATTACCAAATCAAATCCAAATACTATAGAAAACTAAATCTCAATCTTCACTAAAACAATATCAAATATATTATAGAAAACAATTAACAGAACAAATCCAATACAACAAATATATCAATTAGAATCAATTACAATAATTGAAATCCCTAATTCATTCTCTAATCCCTAAAATTAAGGCTAGTTCGTAACAACCATAAGATACTAAGCCTATAAATATAAGAACCAAATATAGAGAAAAAGGGGGGGGGGGGGGGAGTTTGAAGAACAGAACTGCGAATTTGAACAAAATTGAGAAAGAGGCGAAAGCTTGAAGATAGAGGGGGGAGATCCAGTGCCGTTATTGAAGAAGAGAAAGACGATTGGGGTTTCATTATCTGAAACCACAATCGCTGTTTCTAGCCACTTCCTCCGTACACCATCATCTTCAACCTCTCATCACTGGGAACCATCGCTCGCAAGACCTACGAAATCAAATAAGGAAAAGAGATTAGTACCGGATCTAAGACAATATCGGAATCACTACAGAGGGTAACTTAGCTTGTTTTTTTTATTGTTGATTGGGGATTTAGGAAAGGGGTTTGGTGAGCTGACATCGTGGGTGGATATTTAGGGTTTGGGAATGAAAGGGAAGAGGGTTGTTATTCGTGAGAGAGAGAGAGAGAAGGTTGTGAACTGAAGAAACAAATAAATAAAATATAAAAGATAAAAACAAACTTATGTTCTGTTCAAATCTAGTACATGCTCATATATCCTAATTATCATACTCCCTCGTTATCATCCGCTAGATCATGATCAGACCGTCGTAGGCCAAGTCCCATCGTAACTTCGATGCTCCCTCACCCATGTAACCCAACCGGCCCTCTCAATTTACTGAATAGGCCAGGCCCAACTAATTTTTACACACTCCTAGATCATAATTAAATTATTTTATTTTTTACTTTTAATTATATATTCCCCTATATTATTTATTTTCTATTTATAATAATAATTATTAGTAATATTAATTATCATATTTTTTAATATTATTATTATAATTATCATCTATTAATTTCTTTTTTCAATTTACTATTATTTTATTTACTATGTAAATATTATTTATTTCTTATCCATGTGTATATATTAATATTATTTATTATATCATTTAAATTGTTTTATTCCAAAATTCATATTATTTTCTTATATTATTTGCATCAAATATTTTTAATCATGCATTAACAAGATTTTTTGCAGTTAATACGATTAAAAAACACTCAACAAACAACAAACTACTTTTCGCAATCAACTAAGTTAATCAATTGTTTTTGCAAAAGGGTTTCAAACAAATTTTGACTAACCTCGCATTTAGCCAAAATCTCCGCAATCACTACTCCCGGTCAAAATGCGAGGTGATTCAAAGTACATTTGTGACACCTAAATAACACCAACCCCATACGAACTACGAATTGGGACTCAGATTCCTCATAAGATGATACGTAGGCATACGATCAAAAATCGTGGCGAGTCTTTCTAATTAAAATTTAAAATCCAGTTTACCCCAAACCTAAACCTAGAGCTTAATATCCTTGTGAGCAAGGTGGATGAAAGGTGCCTAACACCTTCCTTTCGTCTAATTGAGTCTGAAACCTAAAATCTCTGTCTGTGAATTAAGTTTTTTTCTTAGATTCCCTTCCCTAGGATAAAAACTAATAGTGGAGACTCTGATAAAAAACACTGGTCGCAACAGCTGCAACCGATTGAGAAGATCTTTTAAGTCATGGATTGTTTGGATACGCAGAAGGTGCAGTTTGGCACCCATATGCTTGAGAAGGAAGTTTATGATTGATGGGGTAACAGTGTTCATAGGTTTGATAATGATGGTATTGAGGTTACTTGGGAACTTTTTAGAGATGCATTTTTAGAGAAGTATTTTCCAGAGGATGCTGATGGATGCGGTATAGCGACAAGCAAAAAGTAAAGTAATAATTTACCAGGTGATATTTAGGTTATATTGTATCGTGTACACATAAATTGGTGTATTGAAATGTCGTTCAACAAATCTCTTTTTAATGAGTTTGGGGTTTGAATGGGTTGAAAAGAAAGGTATCAACATAAAATAAATGTATAAAAAGGAAAATAAAACTTATGTGGCTCTAGTGTACTTTACTCGTCACAAACTTAAACCTATCGACCAATTATACTAAACCTATAATATTCATCAATGTCATCACATGTCAAACACAACACCCAATATATCACCTCAACAGCGATCTCTTAACCAACCTTAATAATACAGAAGTCAACCGTGGTCGCTTGCATCAACGATCTCTCAGAGTGACACAAACAACACAAAGGCATTAATCACAGACACCCTAAGTGAATGTCAGCTCTAAATCTATCTCTAGAATCTAGAAACTAACAGATAATCATCCTAGGTAAGAATCCAAGCAGTATATGTCTATAGCAACTTAAATCCCTAGCACAGACCAAAAATCAAGGATAACAATCCACAAAGATTTGTAAAGCAAGTTTTATATAACACCATGGGCGACAAATATACACGAGTTCAAAGTAAAAAAAAATATATATAACCAAACAAAAAAGAAATACATAGAGAGGAGAAGAGATAAACCATAAATCTTCTAGTTTGTCAGTGCCGATCAATGAGAAATCCACCTTCAATTATTCATAAGCAAAGCCCTAGTGTTGTTTTCTAAGCTAATCTATCAAAAATAAAGTTGATGGAATTTGGGAACAAAAACTCCCCCAAAACCATTAAAAATTAAAAATGAAGTTATAAAACAAATCTCAGCAGACCGCGTTTAGCGGGCTCACCGCGCTAAGCGGGCTGCATGATATTTACACATTAAAACGACCTAAGCCGCGCTAAGCGTGTTATCCGCGCTAAGCTGGCTCCAAAACTAAGCTTCTGCCAAAATGTCAAAACACAAGCAGTACACTATAAAATACGCTTAGCACACTCGCGCTTAGCCTCTTTGTGTGCTCTAAGCGGGCTCTCCTGGTTAAAACTTCTCAAAACTGGTCTTTTATTCCAAAAACGCGCATCTAGAGCCGTGCCTTCGACACCTTATTCCTCGATGATCCAAAATGCAACAAATACCTACAAATTGAATGGAAAAATATCAAATGGTACACTATGTACACAAAAACACAAATATACAAAAACTCAACGTATTTACACAAAAGTCGGGTTTATTCAACGATTATTAACAAAAAAGAGTTGATAAATGCAACAAAAAGTATATACAAAAAAAATAAAATTTTCACTTATCAAACTTTCCTCAACTTGAACTTGTTTGTCCTAAAACAAGGCCAAATAACTCAAAGAACCAAAAGTACTCAATCAAAGAGTCATGAATCAATAAGTTTTAAAACAGAAAACAAATGTATGGTTAAAACAAAAACGCACACGCAAGGTAAATACTTACCATAATCCTACAACAACATGTAAATGAAACGAATCCTAAGTACAAAATTCTTTTTGCAATACTTGCTCATGACTTGAATCACTTTAGTTCCCTTTTTACCCATAAATATGAGGAAGCTTTCCATTGTTCATATATGTTAGAGGCTACGATTCTTATTTTAACTGGATTTTATTATGTCTAATATTTTGTTTGTGTTGATTGTATGAAAGCATGAACATGATCAAGGCATTCTTTGTTTCATTTTGAGCATAACTACCTTGGCCAAATAGTCAATTCACCTTGTGAGTGTGTGATCATCAGTATCTCCTTTTGACCTTTTTTGCCGATATCCATGTTGTTTTTGCTAAATGCTTGAATATAAGTGTTTAGTTTATCTTTTTGTTTGGACATAGATTCTTTGTTTTCTTGAACCCTTAACTATAATTTATGGTTTGAATTTTTACCTTGCCTTAGAAAGTAGGGAGTATTTACATTATGATATGGTTGAATTCAAGTTGGGGAGAGAATTGTTTGGTTGCTCTTGTGTGTATTACTATGAGGTTGAGAAAGAAAGAGAAAAAGAAATAAAAATAGTGAAAGAGAAAAAGAAAAGAAAAAGAAATAAAAAAGAGAAAAGTTTTGAAAAAAAACAAAAAGAGTTCGAATAATGTTGTGATAATAAGTGGTGTGTGTTGGTTTGAAATTTGGAATGAAGAAGAAGTTTGAGTGAAATTATTTTGCTTGAGTCTTTGTGAGTTGATCACTCCTTTGGGTTAAGACAATTTTTTGTTTCGATTAGTTTTAGGACTTATCCCTTGTTTGTTAACCAAGCCACATTACAACCTTGAAAATTTCTTGTGATTCTTACCTTTGTATTTTCAATATGATTTTTTAGATGAATGTATAATTTAGTCTATTGTTTGCAAGATTGTGTATGAGTAGTTTTTATCCCTCACGTTTGTGTTCTCTTCATCTACCGATGAATTTTTACTAGGTGTGATTCTTGATTGAGCTTGTTTTGTTTTTGAATGAACGACCCGGTAATTGTACAAATGAAAATTTTCCTAAAACATTTTATAGAAAGCATAAACAAGTACCTGGAGAGTACCAACTTCAAAAACTATCATTACCATACATCTGCAAGTTGACACACTCAAAATCAAAAAATCACCAAATGCGACTTCAAGCTATCTAACCAAAATTTGAGTCCAAACAACAAAAGAAAGAATTAAAATATTACTATTATATACTATACTATAAATCCTTGGGTTAAGTGGGAAAAAGGAGAGCCAAGCGAAAAATTAAAAAGAATTCACTAGATCTACATAGCAGGGTGCGCTAAGCAGCACAGAGCGCGTTAAGCGCGCTACACCAGTTGCAGAAAAATAGGGCAACTGCTGCAGCTGCTATGCAAGCTCCACTTACACCTACACAACCTCAAACATACAATATTTACAACATACAAAATTACTCAAGATAAACACGACAAGCTTGCGGAAAAACAAAAATTGACATAACAAAACAAACGGTTGAAAGTGAATTAAACAAGTCAAAAAGTGAAAATTTGAGAGTTTAAAACATGTCCAATTTCAACTTGTTTAAACACAAGTCAACACATGCATAAACGAATACAAACAAAACATGCTTGTTTTACGTCATAAGCTTGATGCCTTTATTATGAGAGCTAGTAATCTCCTCTCGTCATGCCATGGTATTATCACAATGTACAAACCTAAAGAAAGTGTCATAACAAGCACACAACAAACGTTACGAAAATGAGACAACTCACAACAATACATGAAATTACAGAAAAACACATATATGAACAAGTATGGAAATTAAACACAAAACATGTACAAGTAAAAATAGACAAGTTTACCTACACATTCTATACAACATATACATTAATTACAAAACTCAAAAACAAAGAAACTATCACAATTTAAAATAGTAAACACCAATCCCCGACAACGACACCATTTTTCTAGATGCGGTATAGTGACAAGAAAAAAGTAAATTATTAATTTACCGGGTGATATTTATGTTATATCGTATCGTGTCAATGAAAATTGGTGTATTGAAATGTCGTTCAACAAATCTCTTGTTAATGAGTTTGGGGTTTGAATGGGTTGAAAGGAAAGGCATCAACAGAAAATAAATGCATAAAAAGGAAAGACAAAATTATTCGACTCTAATGTACTCTACTTGTCACAAACTTAAACTTACCGATCAGTTATATTCATTCTACAATATTCATCAATATCATTACATTGAGGCATGTTTTGAATTTGAGCATAACCACCTTCCAAAAGTATTTTACACTATGAGTGTGCGCGCGTTTGTTAGTCCTTTGAGCCTTAATGTCATGATCCATATTTGTATAGAAAGTGTTGAACTTGTAAATAACTAACTAGTTCTTCATTGATTTTTGTATGGATATTGAATTTGTTTCTTGAAACATTTGACCCTTCAACTTTAATTTGTGGTTTGTTCTGTTTTCCTTGCCTTAGAAAGTTGGGGAGCATTCACACTTCTTATTAAGTTGTATTCAAATTGTGGAGAACACTTTTTTGGTTGCTCATGTGTTATTTTATTTGTGGATTGAAAATAAATAAGTGGTTAGAAAAAGAAAAGAAAAAATGTGAAAAAGGAAAAGAAAAAGAAAGAGAATGAAAAAGAAAAAAAAAGTGTGTGTTTGAATAAAATAAATGTTATACAAATGATCAAAGTGAAGGGTGAATACAAATCGTTTTTGATTGCTTGAATGTGTGTGATTAAAGGCTCCCATTGATTTAGGCAATTTCGTTTAGTTAACCTTAGGATTGACCCTTCTTTGTTAACCAATCTCAATTAAAACCCTTGGAAAGTTCTCTTGATTCTTGCTTTTATATTGTTCAATATGAGTTTTTCTCGATGAGTGCATAATTTAACTTGTTGTTAACTTGATTGTTGCGTGAGAGTAAAAGCACCCAGTTGTTTTTGTTATTCATCTACCGATGAATTGTGTTCTAGGTGTGATTCATTTTTTAGCAATTTATTATTTTCAAATATTTGAAATGTGTTTTGTATTTAAGAATTGTTTCGTTTTCATGTTGTCGTTGTATGGTTGTGGTAAGTATTTACTTTGCTTGTGCGTTTTTAATTTGAACCATACATTTGTTTTCCATTTTCAAAAACATGTTGATTCATGATTCTTTTGTTATTTACTTTTATTCTTTGAGATGTTTGTCCTTGTTTGAGGACAAACAAGTTTAAGTTTGGGAGAGTTTGATAAGTACAAAATAGTCGTTATATTTGTGTATAATTTAGTGGCACTTATCGACTCATTTTGTTGTATTCCTTTGAATAAACCTTAACTTGTGTGTGTATTTGTACATATTGAGTATAATCATGTTTTTATGTAAATAGTCTATTGTTTAATAGTTTTTATGTAAGGTGTCGAAGGCACAGCTCCGGATGCCCGTTTTCGAAATAAAAGACTGTGATACAGTGGCAGAACTGACTGTTAATACTGGTTTGTGTTTTTTGTTTGC
Source organism: Vicia faba (assembly GCA_948472305.1). Taxonomy (NCBI): domain Eukaryota; kingdom Viridiplantae; phylum Streptophyta; class Magnoliopsida; order Fabales; family Fabaceae; genus Vicia; species Vicia faba. The sequence continues at coordinate 172,490 of CATIWC010001563.1, read as the reverse complement.
AAATGTCGCGGTAAGCAAGAGTCTCCATCGAATTTTATTTCATCCAACAAAGGAAAAGGAAAAAGAACAGAAAAAACCTTTTTCGAGATGTTTCTGAGTATGGGGGTAGATTATAGAAAGGGAAGGTGTTAGCACCCTTTCTATCCATGGTTTTCCATGGGCTCTTAGGTACTTGCTCATTTTGAAATTGCTTGTGTATGTGTTTGATTGTTTTTGTTTAACTTCTTGATAACCCTTGCATCCGTCCTCAAGAGTGTGACGAAGTCATTTTTGAAAACTGTTTTGAAAAGTGTTTGTGAAATTTTTTTGTTGTTTTGAGGAAGTACTTAAGATTTTCTACCTACTCGAAAAAGATTGTTCATTTTCTCGTTTCCTTTAGACAGTGCTATTCTACTATTAGTGAGTAGGTAGCCCTATCGTTGGATGTTGAAGGACTACCAAAAGGGACGCTATGGTCATCGAAGGCAACATGTAAAGATATCTTAGCATTCGAAAGGACTGTCATCATATAGGCAACATCGAGGGACAAGATCATTTCTCGTAGGCAACTCGAGGGACGTTAGGGACCATGATCTTTATGATGACTTTAGAATTAAGGGTCTTTGTTAAGACATCCCAAAGTTCGAGGGACATGGCCATTATTTTCTGAGGCAACCAAGTGAGGTATACCCTAAGGGTGCATATGTGCAAGGTGTGTTATGTTCAGTTATTTTAATCTTGTGTTAAGTTCTCTAATGTTTGATTATTATTCCCATACAATCCTATTAGTCATACATCTAACAGTTAATAATTGCAGTAATTTAAAAGTGAAGAAATATAAAACCTAGCTATTACAAGGCTTCGGGGAGGAGGATTATGTACATATCCAAAACTGAGGGGAAATAAATAAAAGTGGTAAAGATCCTACTAATCATCTATTACATCCCAATATACAGTTACAATAATAAAAGGAAGTGCGAAAGAATAACAACGTGCAAATTTGAAAAGACGTTTAAAAATCCTAAGATATAAAAAATCTTTTTGTTGTTTTTTGTTTTAATTTATGAAAATGGTTTAACAAAAAATTGATCTAGATCTATATTAAAAAAAAAGTTAATTATTAAAGAAACATGAAATTTAAATAAAAGAAATTAATTCTATGTTTTTTTGGTATTTTTGTTACGAAAAGGAAAATGAATTAAAATGAAATTAAACCTAAGTTCTATTAATTTTAATCTAAAAAAAAGTTAAAGTGATTAGTTAATTAATTTACCAAAATTAAAATTTAATTAATAAAAATCCTAAATCTATTTTATGTGATTTTTATATTTGTTTATTGATTAAAATAAAAAAATGGATTAAAAGAAATAAATGAAATGAATAAAACAAGAAAATAAAGATGGGCCTAGTAGCAAAAGTAAACAGGGGGTGCAATCATCACAAATCCCTAGGCCCGAATCTTCGAAAGCTTCATGCCTTAACCATGGTGTTTTCAGATTCTTGTGTGGAACCTCTGATTCAACCATCCATAATTGTTCTATATAAACTCAAACAAACGTTAGCATGCCATGAAATGTGATTAAAATTAGAGATTCGAAGTTTAAAATTTTACCAAACCGGTGTTATCAAATGGGGGCGTGCTAGGCGTGTGATGGATTTCTCTTGGGCCTTGTAAGACTCCTGAGGACTTCAAGAGGATGATTTGAGGCTTGATGTCAATTGAGAGAGACAGGAACCTCGAGATATGACTTGCACCAATTCTTTGATTTCTGGAGAGCTTTTTGAAGAGCTTTTGGAGAGCTTTTTAAAGAGCTTTTTGAGAGATTTTTAGAGAGGAATTTCGTGTGTTTCAAGCTTGTATGGCTCTATATTTATATAGGGGAATGAGGAGACAAGAAAGCATGGAAAGAATCTCCCTCATAATGTTATGTTTTAAGACCATGATCAAAATTTGAAAAAATGCCATATTTGATGATTTTATGCCATTTTCACATGTGGATGAACTTGGACATATTTGAAGGGTTATTGCACGAAATCAATTGACATAAAATAGCATAAAACTTGCCCAAAATGGATTCACATCAAAATTTACATTATTTCTATTATTTATTTATTTAATTCTAAATTTTAATGAATAAAATATCAAAATAAATAGCATAAATAGTAGAAAAATGTATGGATGGGCATAGAGGTCGTGGACCATGTTAGGAATGAGTTTCAAACTTGAAAAGATAGGCCCATTTGGAAAAAATCCAAGTTTGGTCAATATTTGCTTCATGCATTTTTTTAAAAATTGGCCAACTTTGACAATGCATATCTCTCTCAATTTTAATCCTATGAGAGTGTTCTTGGACTTTTTAGAAAGCTTAGGATGTCCCCTGAGGAACCTCTTTGGTTTCATCTCAATTGGATCTTCCATGTTCATGTAAGCTTTGACCCAAAAGGTGTTTTTTGTTGACTTTTGAAAAGGACCTATAATGTTTGAATTCATTTCTTTCAATGGGTGAATTTTTTGAACTTGAGGGATGAATATGAGTTGTAGGGAATTTCATACTCTTCAAAATGAGCCTTGGATGGGAAATTTCTGATAAAGTATGAGAAAGTTATGCTTGGTCAAAGTTTGGTTGACTTTTCCTATAGAAACCCTAATTTAGCAACTTTTGAGTTTTGATGAATTTGGGGCATTCCTTGAGGAATCATGATCAACCCTTGATCAAATGATGGATATTACTTCAAAATGTTGATGTTGCCCAAAAATCTTGAAGTTTGACTGTATGTGAGTCACAGTTGACTTTTGACCTAACATAGTTGATTTCCAGGCATTTGAGCAGTTGACTGGGCAAACTTCTTGTGCAAGGAATGAGACTTGACATGGATGCTCTTGAGAACATATTAGGACAATGGAAAAGATTTTATACCTTTGGAGTTCATTCATCTTGATGAAAATGGAAACCCTAGTTTGAGGTTCATTGTCTTAGGAGAGCATTTGCCTGATCAATCCTTGGGCATCCTTGGGAAAGTTGAGGATTTCAATGAACATATGTTGAGTAAAATGAGAGGGAAAATTTTGGGGTACAACAGCTTCCCCAATTCAATCTTCTTAAACCTGAGGATGTAGATTGGTTGGTCTGCCTTTTGTGATCTGAAGGTAGAAGATGATTGAACACTAGAGTGCCCAAAAATTTGCACTCGCATGAAGTAATACTGATTGGTGATATCAGGAATGAGCTTACATATTCCATTTGGAAGTCGACAGAGAATCGTCGGAGATGGGCTTAAAGATGCCATCCAAAAAAGATAACGGTTGCATAAGAGATTCCTTTGCAAGAATTCCTGTACCTGCCGTTGAGGAGGACTTCACCGGGGAATGTTGATTTATGTCCTGGGAAATAGAGTATATGAGCTTCAGTTGTCCATTATTCTACTGGGGAATTAAATCCTGAATGAGGAAATGGAAGTAAACTGCATATCTGGTCAGGTCCAGGCTGCACAGCGACTTACTAGGGAAATGCGAAATCAACCGTAACTGGTCGGGTTCATGTCTTACAATGTTGTAAACTGCTGTCCGGAGATAAGAGAGAAGGAACATGGATAATAGGGTTGCTTAGAAATGAAAGTTTGGATAGTAGGGTTATGAGAAGGAACTTGGGTCGTAGGGTTACTTCGAGATGAAAGCCTGAATAGTAGGGCTTATGGGAGGGAACTTGGATAGTAGGGCTACTTCAAGATGAAAGCCTGGATAGTAGGGCTTATGGGAAGGAACCTGGATAGTAGGGTTACTTCGGAATGAAAGCCTAGATAATATGGATATGGGAAGGAACCTGGATAGTAGGGTTACTTCGAGATGAAATCCTGGATAGTAGGGCTATGGGAAGGAACCTGGATAGTAGGGTTACTTCGAGATGAAAGCCTAGATAGTAGGTCTTTGGGAAGGAACCTGGATAGTAGGGTTACTTAGAGATGAAAGCCTGGATAGTAGGGATTATGGGAAGGAACCTGAATAGTAGGTTTACTTCGGAATGAAAGCTTGGATAGTAGGGCTATGGGAAGGAACCTGGACAGTAGGGTTACTTCGAGATGAAAGCCTGGATAGTAGGGCTATGGTACGAAACCTAGATAGTAGGGTTACTTCGAGATGAAAGCCTGGATAGTAGGGCTATGGGAAGGAACCTGGATAGTAGGGTTACATCGAGATGAAAGCTTAGATAGTAGGGCTTATGGGAAGGAACCTGGATAGCAGGGTTACTTCGAGATGAAATCCTAGATAGTAGGGCTTATGGGAAGGAACTTGGGTCGTAGGGTTACTTTGAAATGAAAGCCTGGATAATAGGGCTATGAGAAGAAACATGGGTCGTAGGGTTACTTCGAGATGAACTTGGGTAAAATCGCATATGAACCGAGAAGGAACCTAGGTAAGGCTGCTTCGTGGGGAGTTTGGGTAAAAATGCATATGAACCGAGAAGGAACCTTGGTAAGGTTGCTTCGTAGGGAGTTTGGGTAAAACTGCATCTGAACTGAGAAGGAACCTAGGTAAGGTTCCTTCGTGAGGAGTTTGGGTAAAACTACATTGGAACCGAGAAGGAACCTAGGTAAGGTTGCCTCATGAGGAGTTTGGGTAAAACTGCATCTGAACCGAGAAGGAACCTAGGTAAGGTTGCTTCGTGAGGAGTTTGGGTAAAACTACATCGGAACCAAGAAGGAACCTAGGTAAGGTTGCTTCGTGAGGAGTTTGGGTAAAACTACATCGGCACCAAGAAGGAACCTAGATAAGGTTACTTCGTGAGGAGTTTGGGTAAAACTACAACGGCACCGAGAAGGAACCTAGGTAAGGTTGCTTCGTGTTGAGTTTGTTTAAAACTACATCGGAACCGAGAAGGAACCTAGGTAAGGTTACTTTGTGATGAGTCTGTGTAAAACTTCAGAAGGAACCTGGGTAAGGTTACTTTATGATGAGTCTGTGTGAAACATTATTTGGAAATGTATGAGAAGGGACTCGTGTAAGATTTTCAGGATAAATCCGTGTGAAGCTGCATTTAGGAGAAACCCGTGTAAGATTGCTTTGTGACGAAACCGTGTAAAGCTTGGTCCTGCGGGAAATTGTTGATGATAACCACCTTCCTTGAAAAGGTACATGATTAATTGTATGTGATGCATGAAATGCATTGTATGACGATGTTCTCAAAATAAATGAGATTATGTTGTATGCAATATGTATGCGCACGTCATGATGTATAAACATGAAATTCTATTGTGACATATCTGAGTCTGGGAAAATAAATCCTTGACCGCTGCTAGAGAGTACTGGAAATTGAGTTCCTGACCGTCATAGAAAAAATGGTTCTTCTACTTACGCTGGAGATGGTGAACCGAAGATAACTATGCAGGGGATTTGCCCCTTGTCTATGGACATTCTTCTGGGGGAGAGACTCTGCTTGAGAATAACTCTGCAGGGGAATTTAGAGAAATAAACTCTGCTCGGGAGAAAACTATATGAACTGCTTGCGATTACAAAGTTCGGCTGGGGAATATAGATGTCGACTCTCCGAAAGAGCTTGGCTGGGGAAAGTAACTCCTGTTTGAGGAAGCAGAGATCAAAACTTTGGTTGCCTCTACTCTGTGGGGAGTGTAGATGTTACTGGGAAGCATGCTGAGGATACGTCAATGACTTTGCATCAAGACTTTTCTGCCCCTGTACCTGCTGGAGAAAGTGCCTGTGGAGGCCTTGTGGATTGAGTGTTATCCTAACTTATGAGGTGCTTGGTAACTTCCTATGGGAATGATAAGTCTTATACTGATAGGCAAGTGACAAGATGACGGGACATAATCGTACGCTTTAATCCCTAAATTTTTCCTAGACTGTCTTTTCAGATTTTCAGTCCACCGGGATACCCTTTTTTTCCCAAGCCGCCTTTTCAGGTTTTCAACTTGTCGGGCGTACAGATTTTTCATATGTATATCCCTAACTTTTGCCCGAACCTTTTTTGGTTCATCAGGATGCCCTTATTTTTTCCTAGGCATGTCAATCTAGCGGGTCTTTTTCATACGTTGTCTTTTCTGACTATGTCCATGCTCTCAGGATGTAGGGAGTTGTCACTATCTGTAGTATTGTGTTGTAGTACCGTCAAAAATGTTTTCTTGATGACACATGATTCGTTGCTTGAATGCGTGCGTAATTCCCCAAGTGATTCAGATGGAGATCTTCCCCTGGTTATTTGGCACATTTGAAGAGCCTGTCCTAGGTGTGTTAGACATCATGTCATGCCCCTTGCTTATGGAAGACCTGTTATTGGAAGTGTCCTTCCTGTTGAGGTGATTCTGTCCATTGAGAGGATGTCTATTCATTGAATATCCATTGTGCGGATTTCTCTGCTGTCAAATAATTAATCATATGCAAACAATTTCATTTAAAGGATGCAAAACTCATGTATGTCTTGAAAAGAAATTTTTTTTGAAAATGTGTTTTGTGTAGTAACACAAAATTTTCAAGAATGTGATATAAACTCGGGATTCGTAACAAGTCCTACAGGAGTCAGGATACCTTTGTAACAGTATGCTTTCAAACAAACCCACGCTTCAGCTAGGACTTTTAAGGGTTATAATGTGGCTTGGTTCACGGTTTAAGAAACAAAGGATAAAGGCTCAAAATTTATTTGTACCCACTCGTTCTTCGTGATGTCCTTCAGTCCTATGCTCAACTAATTGCGCGTTTAGAATCCCAGTTGAGTCCTGGAGTACTGTCCTTGATGTTCTGGTGATGGTTCGGATAGTGAAAGTTTGTTTTGAATAGGCAGTCATTTTTGTAACCTTATTTATGTTGAGGATTTGTAGGACCTCTTTCTTTTTGATTTTACTATCCCTGTCTTTTTCCTGAACTATTTTTTTTTGTAATTACAGTCAATGGGATGCCCCAATTTTTTTCTTAAGTCTCCTTCATAGGTTTTGACTTAATTGGCTTTTCTTTTTCAAATTAATGGTTGTCTGCTTTGATGATTATGTGAAACCATCACCATCTTCTGATTCAGAGGGACGTCTTTGAGGCCATTCATTGTGTGTGAAGTGGAAGATTGCAACTGAATGCGCCTCTGAATTAACTAAGAAAACTACCCTGCCCCAGGTTATGATTAAGGGTTTTAATTTGTGTGAAAGGAAAACTCCTACTTCTTTGGCTCAAAGGGGTTGACTAGGGATTATCTTCCTTATGAATCCACTGTTTGAGATTTGAAACAACGCATGTACATCGTTAGCGGGGTCTGTTCAAAAGCATACTGTAGAGATTATGGTATCTTTTTCATCATCCTCCCTCTAAGGCTTAGAGTTTTTAGTCGAGAGTTGAATATCACGAAAAGGAAGTATAAAGCAGTTTAAGCATAATGAAAACAAATTAATTCAAGACAAACATGTGTAATGCATTAATGAAATAATAAAGTTTGACATGACAATAATTGTTCGAATAAGCAAAGAAAATACAACTTGAGAATTAAATGAACAACAATACTTACAATCCTAGACATGTTTTGGAAAGGGAGCATTGATCACGTTGGGAGTCTCAGGAGGGTCGAATTCAATCTCCTTGGCATCAATCATGTTCTGAATCTTGTATTTCAGCGCCCAACAATCGTTAGTATCGTGCCCCGGGCTTCCAGAATGATAAGCACACCTTGTATCCGGATTGTAGTTAGGAGAGGAAGTCTTAGGGTTCAAATGAGGGCTTATCACCGTAATCAGATTCATCTTTAACATGTGTTGCAATGCTTTTTACAATGGCATGTTAATTTGGGTGAACTGCCTTTGAGGTCTTTCTACCCTTGGTTGATTGCTTCATTGTTGTGGTTGTTGTGTGCGTGCCAAATTAGAGATCAGCACTGCCCCCACAGATTGGTGGTAGTCTGCCTTGCTACGCCCCTTCTGGCCGTGCACAACATTAGCTTCCATATTTCCACCAAATGACTTCTTCTCTGTACTCGAAGAGGTAGTTTTCTGGATCTTGTCACTCCAGATCCCAACTTCTACTCTTTCTCCAGTCAATATCAGCTCGGTGAAACCAGCTAATGAGCTACCAATCAAGTGATTGAAGAACGGACCAGACAGCGTACCAAGGAACATATCCACCAACTACCTATCAGACAAAGGGGGTTGAACTCTCCCTTCCCAATCTCTCCATTTTTGCGCATAGTCTTTGAAACCTTCGCTTGTGCCCATGGACATACTCTAGAGTTGAGTACGGGTAGGGGAAAAGTCAATGTTGTATTGATACTGCTTGTAAAAAGCAGCAGCCAGATCTTCCAAGTTGCGGACATTGGTTCCCTCCAGTTGATAGAACCATTCAAGCTGAGTCCCAGATAGATTGTCCTGAAAGAAATAGACCCACAAATTCCTATCAGCGATGTGAGGCTGAATCTTCCTCACATAGGAACAGAGATGAAGCTTGGGACAAGACACCCTATCATACTTCGCAAATATCGGAGCCTTGAACTTCTGTGGGATGACTACCCCAGATATCAAACCCAACTCTTTGAAATCCAGCCCTGGTATTCTTTGGATCTCTATGGCGCTCAGACGATCCTCTAACTGTTTGTACCTATCCTCAGTCGGGGGATATTGTTCATCGTTGTAGTTAGATTCATCCTCAGAAACTCTCGTACTAGGGTTTTCCTCCCTTGTTTCGCCCTCTTGGTTCTCCCCTTCTTTGGATGAAGAGGTCAGATCAACCGTTTGCTTCAACGGTCCCCTAAATCTTCTGCCCAGATTCAGGACACCAACGGTTTTCTTCTTCTTCTTCTTCTTCTTCTTCTCTTTCAGAATAAGGGCCTTCAGATCTACCTTCCCCTTAGCTAAGACTACCAACATTTGCTGAATTTGGGCATTTTATGCCTGGAGATCCTTGATGCTTTGTTCAGAAGACATTATTGCTGAAATAAATAGTGAAGAAGATGAGAAACCTGTTATGGTACCTGTTATGCAATGATGTGTATGATATATGTATGCAATGTTTTCAAGGATCTCACGGGGTAAATAAGAAATGTTAGAAGTTGAAAATTAGTAGTTTTGATTGAAGAACTTTGTATCGTTAAGAGTCCTTCTACAAGAGTCAAGCTCACCATGTCAATTGGGTCATAGCCCCTGACTCAGGTTATCGTGTTTTGATCTTTTGACAGCATTGGCTAGAGGAAAATAAATCCCCTTGCCCCTTGCTAGACGTCTTATTTATCATAACCTGCATCACAAGCCCTTGAGATCCTTGAAATGGTTAAGGAAATGCTATGGTATGATGTTATGATGTGTATGCTATGCATCAAGAAAAATGCAGGGTAAGAAACCAATTTATTAGATTTATACAAACAAGGTCCTGCAAGGAATACCAAGAAAACCCTGCCATGAGTTCGAATTGTTAGGAAAAGAAAGCAAACAAGTCACACAAGTAGCCTTAGGTTTAAGGCCTGCATGAGTTTTAAGGTCATACCCTCTTGAACCTGGATTGGTTCAACCTGTCCTATAAATAGTAACCGGGTTCTAAGGGATCTCAATATCATTGATCTTTCCCCCAAGCTTCGTTCAATAGGCGGTTGACCCGCAACCAAACAAAACTCAGGAGTCAAACCTCAATGAGTGTAGCATCGAGTATCTGTCGACCTTGGGAATACACCAAATTTGGCCATCTCACTATGTCCTACTGGACAAGTTGTGCAATTAAAGGTTCTAAGGTCAGTTGATGCTTTATGACACCACGCAGCGGTCATGTACTCTCCTTGATTGCCTAAAGGGTTACCGGTACCAACCAAAGTTCCGCATCAACGTAGTTACTGCTTCAACCGTGTCGGTATACCCCGCACAGTTACCTCACAGTTTATTGCTACTTACCTAAAAGGTGTTCCCCGATCCGGGTGTAGGATCTTCAATAATACCCAAATAAAACCCTTGAATATAAAGCAAGAAAAGTAAAACAAGAAAGCAATTTAAAAAATGACATAGATCCTAAGGTATACCCCACTTATTTAAATCCCCAGCAGAGTCTCCAGTTCTGTGATACGGTGGCAGAACCAACTGTTAATATGTGTTTGTGTTTTTTGTTTGCAAATGTCGCAGTAAGCAAGAGTCGCCACCAACTTTTATTTCATCCAACAAAGGAAAAGGAAAAAGAACAGAAAAAACCTTTTTCGAGATGTTTCTGAGTACGGGGTTAGATTATAGAAAAGGAAGGTGTTGGCACCCTTTCTATCCATCGTTTTCCATGGGCTCTTAGGTACTTGCTCATTTTGAAATTGCTTGTGTGTGTGTTTGAAAAGTTTTTGTTTAACTTCGTGATAACCCTTGTATCCATCCTCAAGAGTGTGACGAAGTCGTTTTTGAAAACTGTTTTGAAAAGTGTTAGTGAAAAAGTTTTGTTGTTTTGAGCAAGTACTTAAGATTTTCTACCTACTCGAAAAAGATTGTTCATTTTCTAGTTTCCTTTAGACAGCGCTATTTTACTATTAGTGAGTAGGTAGCTCTATCGTTTAATGTTGAGGAACTATTGAAAGGGATGCTATGGTCATCGAAGGCAACATGTAAAGATATCTTAGCATTCGAAGGGACTGTCATCATATAGACAACATCGAGGGACAAGATTATTTCTCGTAGGCAACTCGAGGGACGTTAGGGACCATGATCTTTATGATGACTTTATAATTAAGGGTCTTTGCTAAGACATCCCTACGTTTGAGGGACATAACCATTATTTTCTGAGGCAACCAAGTGAGGTATACCCTAAGGGTGCATATGTGCAAGGTGTGTTATGTTCAGTTATTTTAGTCTTGTGTTAAGTTTTCTAATGTTTGATTATTCTTGCCATACAATCCTATTAGTCATACCTCTAGCAGTTAATAATTGCAGTAATTTAAAAGTGCAGAAATATAAAACCTAGCTATTACAAGGCTTCGGGGAGGGGGATTATGTACATATCCAAAACAGGGGGAAAAATAAATAAAAGCGGTAAAGGTCCTACTAATCATCGATTACATCCCAATATACAGTTACAATAATAAAAGGAAGTGTGAAAGAATAATAACGTACAAATTTGAAAAGACGTCTAAAAATCCTAAGATATAAAAAATCTTTTTGTTGTTTTTTGTTTTAATTTATGAAAATGTTTTTTAAAAAAATTGATCTAGATCTATATTTAAAAAAAGTTAATTATTAAAGAAACATGAAATTTAAATAAAAGAAATTAATTCTATGTTTTTTTGGTATTTTTGTTACGAAAAGGAAAATGAATTAAAATGAAATTAAACCTAAGTTCTATTAATTTTAATTTAAAAAAAAGTTAAAGTGATTAGTTAATTAATTTACCAAAATTAAAATTTAATTAAGAAAAATCCTAAATCTATTTTTATGTGATTTTTATATTTGTTTATTGATTAAAATAAAAAAAGGGATTAAAAGAAATAAATGAAATGAATAAAACAAGAAAATAAAGATGGGCCTAGTAGCAAAAGTAAACAAAGGGTGCAATCATCAGAAATCCCTAGGCCTGAATCTTCAAAAGTTTCATGCCCTAACCATGATGTTTTCAAATTCTTGTGTGGAACCTCTGATTCAACCATCCATAATTGTTCTATATAAACTCAAACAAACGTTAGCATGCCATGAAATGTGATTAAAATTAGAGATTCAATGTTTAAAATTTTACCAAACCGGTATTGTCAAATGGGGGAATGCTAGGCGTGTAATGGATTGCTCTTGGGCCTTGTAAGACTCCTGAGGACTTCAATGGGATGGTTTGAGGCTTGATGTCAATCGAGAGAGACCGGAACCTCGAGATATGACTTGTACCAATTCTTTGATTTCTGGTGAACTTTTTGAAGAGATTTTTGAGAGATTTTTAGAGAGGAATTTCGTGTGTTTCAAGCTTGTATGGCTCTATATTTATTGAGGAGAATTAGGATACAAGAAAGCATGGAAAGAATCTCCCTCATAATGTTGTGTTTTAAGACCATGCTCAAAATTTGAAAAAATGCCATATTTGATGATTTTATGCCATTTTCACATGTGGATGAACCTGGACATATTTGAAGGGTTATTGCACGAAATCAATTGACATAAACCAGCATAAAACTTTCCCAAAATGGATTCACATCAAAATTTACATTATTTCTATTATTTATTTATTTAATTCTGAATTTTAATGAATAAAATATCAAAATAAATAACATAAATAATAGAAAAATGTATGGGTGGTCTTAGAGGTCGTGTACCATGTTAGGAATGAGTTTCAAACTTGAAAAGATTGGCCCATTTGGAAAAAAATCCAAGTTTGGTCAATATTTGCTTCATGCATTTTTTAAAAAATTGGCTAACTTTGACAATGCATATCTCTCTCAATTTTAATCCTATCAGGGTGTTCTTGGACTTTTTAGAAAGGTTAGGATGTCCCCTAAGCAACCACGTTGGTTTCATCTCAATTGGATCTTCCATTTTCATGTAAGAAGCTTTGACCCAAAAGGTGTTTTTTGTTGACTTTTAAAAAAGACCTATAATATCTAAATTTATATCTTTTCATGAGTGCATTTTTTGAACTTGATGGATGAATATGAGTTGTAGGTAATTGCATACTATTAAAAAAGAGCCTTGGATGGGAAATTTCTGATAAAGTATGAGAACGTTATGCTTGGTCAAAGTTTGGTTGACTTTTCCTATAGAAACCGTAATTTAGCAACTTTTGAGTTTTGATGAATTTGGGGAATTCCTTGAGGAATCATGATCAACCATTGATAAAATGATGGATATTACTTCAAAATGTTGACGTTTCCCAAAAATATTGAAGTTTGGCTGTTTGTGAGTCATAGTTGACTTTTGACCTAACATAATTGATTTTCAGGCATTTGAGCAGTTGACTGGGCAAACTTCTTGTGCAAGGCATGAGACTTGACATGGATGTTCTTGAGAACATATTAGCACCATGGAAAAGATTTGAGACCATTGTAGTTCACCCATCTTGATGAAAATGGAAACCCTAGTTTGAGGTTCATTATCTTAGAAGAGCATTTGCCTGATCCATCCTTGGGCATCCTTGGGCAAGTTTAGGATTTCAATGAACATATGTTGACTAAAATGAGAGGGAAAATTTTGGGGTACAACAAAGACCATTTTTGAGAAAGTTTTTTCCTAGCATGCGCGCCTAGCGGAAGTTGCAGCGCGCTGCGAGTGATTTTGTGAATTTTGGCAGAAGCATAATTTTTTAGCCTGCTTAGCGCAGTTTAGGAGGTTTAGTGTGTAAATATTGCACAACCCATTTACCACGATGAGGCCGCTAAGCGCAGTCTACTGAGAATAGTTTTATAAAACAAATTTTAGTTCATTTTCTAGTTTATGGTTTTTTGGGTATTATAGTGGTAGAAATGTTCAAGACTAAGCCATTGGATTGACTAGACTTTATACAAATCAAAATAAAAATCACCACCACGCTTTATTGTTTCCAAAGGAATGGGAAAAGAGTGAATAACCTAAAAAATAAGGGGAAAGATTCAAGGTAAGGGGGTTGGTTATGCAAAGGGAAGGTATTAGCACCCTAAACATCTACGGTACTCCGCAAGAGCCTCTTTGTAAAATCTGTATATTTTGGATATGAAAAAAATGTTGTATATAAAAAGTGGATGGTGGTGGTAAGAAAAGAAATATATTTATTTTATAATTTTTTCACCCGCCGCGGTTGAAAACCTTTAGTGCCTACGTACCACCTTTTCGTGCAATAGGGGATCAGGGTACATATAGTTCCTCTTTTAAAATTTTAAAACACAAATGCATTGGTTAATTTTATGAGATAAAACATCATCGTCATTGTCCGTGTGGAAAACATACTTACTACCCACAATCATGAGAAAGGAGAATTTGCATCATCTCAAAGTGGAGGATATGGCCCGGATCTTAAAATCAACAATGCCTCACTCAACACCCAAGTAGAAAATATCTCTCTTCACTACATATTATAGAAGTATAGTTGTTTGCATCACTACAAGGATTGACAAGAGTTCAATCTTTTTGAGAAAAGTTTAAAGATAAAATCCAAAGTGGCAAAAATGGTTTGAAATGAGATTGATTGACTTTTAGTCTTCTCACAAAAACATGTCAAGGTATTATTAGGTTGATTGGAGTTTATTTATGAAAATGTTTTGAAAATGCATGGACATAAGTCCAAGTTTATGAAAGTGGTTCAAGTTTAAAAACAAGAGTTTTCAAAAGGAGGAAGAAGATTTTTGAAATTAAAGAAGATGGGAGGAGAAGAAGGTACTATCCTAAAGCATAAGGTAAAAGCTAGGGATAAGAACCATCTAACCAACAAGAAGCCAATACTTGACATTATGAGCCTAGATAGAATTCCCATTCCTTGGATTGAAACTAATCGAGCAAAAAATACTAGACCTCTTGAGAGAACCAAACTTCAAGTGTATTAAGTCTTCACAAAAATTAGACAGAGTAACGGCTGTATACAGGTGAATTCCATATTACAAACAAAGGGTGTAATCACAAAAACCTGCACACAAAAACAAACAAGCAACCCAATGTCTTGAGGTAAACCTCAAGAACTCCAGACAAAAATAATCAGATAAGATCACAAGGTCTCCAAGATAGGCCAAGGTTTCTAATCCTAAGTCCAAGAAAAGTCCCATGCTCCATAATTCCAAGGATAGTAACCAAATGGTCCAAGTACCATTAAATATTTTTTAGGGTTTATGTTGATTATTAAGTATCTTAAGAAAGGAAAAGAAAAGCTCAAGTGAGCAAAAATAAAAATGGCAAGAAAGTAAATGCTCAAATGAGCAAATATGAAAATGGCATGAAATGTAAATGCTAAAAGTAAATAGTACATAAAGCATAAAAAAGAATAAAAGTATAAGGTAAAACAAGTCAATAATTAGTGGTTAGTTGGATGACCATCTTGAAGCTTGCATTAGAACTCATTAGAGGATTCGTAGAACCAAAGCCTCCACACAACAAGTTGCATTTGCTTTTTGTCAAGTATATCATCCATTTGGAATTCTCATAAGTACCATTTAATGATCAATGATGTTTAAGTGATCCGCGTTGACCAAAGGTGTTGTAGATCCATTAGAGGATTGGTAGAACCAAAGCCTCCACACAATGAATCTCAAGGTTATTGGATCAAAGAGATCAAATTAACATACTTGGGCTTGCAATCATAAGTTTGGGCCATGAATGATCATTTATTAGAATCGGGACAAAATTTAGTGTTATGTTAAGCAATCGTAAGTGGACTTATATAGAAGTCGCACCTATTTTGAGGTCGGTCAATAGAAATCTATGCACCATTTATTTTGAGACATGATATTGAGATCATGCTCCAACAACATTTAGTGCAATAAGAAAGGGATGAGATGAAGAGGGATGGGGAAAAATATACAAACCACATTTGAATTAAATTTTAATCAAACTATTATTAAAATCATTCATCCATTTTTGTGGAGTTAAACTCAACACCATGGATCCAATGATGTTAATAAAGTTCATGATCCAAAATCTAACCCAAAATCAGTCAGAAAATAGTCACAAAATAATATCACATTTAATATACACAAAAGGGTTAAAAAATGTTTTAAAAATAGAAAATAATGAGAAAAATATCAATTATGCTCAAATTAATCAAGAAATGAAAAGTAAGACCATAGAAAAATCAGAAAAAAGCTCAAAAAAATTTTACAAATTTTTTGGTAATTTTTTAAAGTCAGAAACTATTTTTAAAATTAAAATAAATGGGTAAAATAAACAAAAAATGGTAAAAAAAATGGTAGAGTTAGAAACAAAAATAAAATAAGGTCACCAATATTTGTCACAATATCATTGGATCATTCTATAATTTTTTTAGAATTGAAAAATATATAAAAGTATTTTTAAATATTTAAAACAAATCAAATAAGTGTAAAATTTATAAAAAATACCAAAACATAAAATTAAATTATGATAAAATAAAAATCAGAAAGAGAATAATCAAAAATATTTTTCGTAATTGTTTCAGATTTTTTGGACTAAAAATGAATTTTCTATGATTTTTTGAAATTTAAAACAATTAAAGTATAAAAATCAGAAAAAGAAAATAAAAGTAAAATATGTGGACCATTGGATGAGAGTCAAAACGCGTTAGTAATCAAATCCAAGGGATCTGGCGCGCTGTGCATATCATGGTCATTAGTGAATATTATACATAATCATTAATTAAATCAGAATTTGAAAACAAATAGATGGCGCGTCTTCATTGGTTGGAAGATGACACGTTGGTCATCTTCAACCTTCAGCCATCATGAATTGCAGGTCTCTCAAACTGTAAAATTAGAAGCTCAAACCTATGTCATTCGCTTCGTCTCTTCAAGACGGAGACAACCACACCCTCGCGCCAAATTTATATAAACTGTAGCTCAAGCAATTTGAAAGGAATGTTTTGAAAAGAGATTTGAAATTTCATGGTCAAAACGTGTTTCCAGTAAAAGGTAAGTGTTGCGACTAGAACCAAGGAGATGAGAGAAACACAATGATATCAAAGTTTTGAATAATTGATGAAGGAATCTACCTATTGAAGTTGAGTTGCAGAGCTCTGAAACTGGACTTCTATGGAGCATTATAGGGCACGATTCTTGAATGTAATTATGTGGTTAGCTTTAGGGAAGATCGTGGAAGGTGAATTGATGGAAAAATAGGATTGAAAAAGGCTCGAGAATGGATTTTGAAGTTACTGAATTCTGAGTTGTGAAACAAGTTTGGCAGGGTGATTCTAGCTATCCAAGCTTGGAAAAATGAATGGGATAGTACATGTATTTATAGGAGAAGCGAATGGGATCAAAAGGAAGAGTGAATCATGCGTTTTGGAGGGAATTCATGCAAACTTGATGCACGAGTGAAGTGTGATCCAAACTTCACCAAAACTCATCCAATTATTGCGTTTTGATGCACTAATCCACTTAGGAAAGTTGGATAATCATGTTTAGACCTAAAACGCGTGTTAATTTGAGGTTTAGAGGTTGTAACATGAATTTCAAATTCTGACTTGCAAGGAAACTTCAATTCCAAGTTACCATTTTTGAAACAATGACATTCTCAGCTCAAGGGGTCTTAAGGCATGATTATTGATGCGTTAGAAAGATGAGGTTACAAGCTTTGCAATGGAAAAAGAATGGAGTTAAATGGATGCTTTGTTAGAACAATGTTTGAATCTAGTACCCTATAATTAAGTTTTGATGATAACAAAGTGAAAAGATATAGTACTTAAATATTTCATGATTGAATTATATGCTGCCTAAAATTACTATGCTCTGATTTGCAGATATGCTGATTAAAATAAGCAAGATCACGTTTTCAGCATCAGAATATGATTTCATACACCAGCATCAGAAGTTGCTGAATCAGAACGTAAAGATCAGATGATCAACGCTTGCACATGCTGAAGCTTGATGAACAGAACTGCGCGTAAAACACTCTGATACAGAAACAATAGTTCATCAGCAGCGAAGCAGAATCAGAATGAGCCAAGCCAGAACGTGCATTGAAGAAGCAACGGTACTGTGCATTGAACGCTAATCAATTCCAACGGCCTCATTCCAGACAAGATCTGCTCAAAAAGGAAAGCTTGTTATTAGCATTGAATCAAGAATATTTGCTTCAACGTTCATCTTCTCAAGTGCTATATAAACAAAGCTTCGAAGATTATAATGGCTAATGCTTCCAAACTCTCTACACGCACAAAGCTGAACAATAATCTTCATCTACCAGTTTTGCTAAACCAACAAACTCTGATACTTCATTAGCGTTTAGCAACCCAGTATTCTAAGCTTCATTTGTGTAAACATCACAGTTGTGATATAGTTTTGTAGAAAACATTCACACACATTATTTTATACCTTTGTAAGAACGTGTTGCCTTGACAAACCGGATTGTGGTTTGAATCAAGAAGGCTTTAGCAGTTGTTAAAGCAGATTTGTATTCAGTTGAATATAGTGAATTAAGACCTCGTTGGAGAGAGGCGAAATCACCTTGACGGGTGGACTGGAGTAGTTTGAGATCAAACGAACCAGGATAAAAATATCTTGTCAATTGCTTTAAGTTTCCAGTTTTACAATTCAACCCCCCCTTCTTGTGTTTTTCACCCCTTCAATTGGCATCAGAGCGCCTGGTTCTGAGCTAAAACACTTAACCGTGTCAGTAAAAGATCCAGCGTCAGAAAAACACAATGGCAGGAAACAACTCTCATTTCAGCAATGACAACAATGAGGATAGAGACAGATTCAGCGGCAAACCTCCAGTCTTTGATGGAGAAAACTTTGATTACTGGAAAGACAGAATTGAAAGCTTCTTTCTAGCACATGATGCTGATCTGTGGGATATGGTGACAGATGGATACACGCACCCTGTGAATGCAACTGGTCAGAAGATTGAAAGAAAATCAATGACTGATCAACAAAAGCGTGATTTCAAGAATCACCATAAGGCCAGAACCATCCTCCTCAGTGCCATCTCCTATACTGAGTATGAGAAGATCTCCAACAGAGACACAACTAAGAACATCTTTGATTCTCTCAGAATGACGCATGAGGGCAACGTTCAAGTCAAAGAAACAAAAGCTCTGGCGCTCATTCAGAAGTATGAGGCGTTCAAAATGGAAGAATCTGAATCCATTGAAACTATGTTCTCTAGATTCCAGATTCTGGTAGCTGGTCTCAAAGTTCTGGACAAAGGATACTCTACTGCTGACCATGTCAAGAAGATAATCAGAAGTTTACCCAAGCAGTGGAGGCCTATGGTTACTGCTCTGAAGCTGGCGAAAGATCTCAACAAAATCACTCTGGAGGAACTTATAAGCTCCCTCAGAAGTCATGAGATAGAGCTGGAAGCTGACGAGCCTCAGAAGCAAGGTAAGCCTATAGCTTTAAAATCTAACAGAAAATCTGAATCTAAAGTTTTGCAGGCAGTTGAAGAAACATCTGATGGATCCTCATCAGAAGAAGACGAACTTTCCCTCCTCTCCAGAAGAGTAAATCAACTGTGGAAGCAAAGACAAAGGAAGTTCAGGAATCCCAGAAGATCTGATCAGAACGAGTCTTCTTCCAGATACAGAAGGACAGACTCTTCCTCTGGATACAGAAGATCTGAAGGCTCCTCCGGTAGCAAGAAGCCAAATACAAAAGACATCATCTGCTACGAGTGCAATGAGCAAGGACACTACAAGAGTGACTGCCCAAAGCTTCAGAGGGAAAAGCCCAAAAAGAAGTTTGGAAGAGAGAAGAAGAAAAGTCTCATGGCCACATGGGATGACTCTGACTCGTCTGAAGCTGACTCAGAATCAGATGATGAAAGGGCAAACATAGCGCTCATGGCTAACATTCCAGATGACAGTGAAGCTTCTGAATCAGACTCAGAATCAGACACAGAAGAGGTATTCCCTAACTTCGCTGTTAATTTTACAAAGGCTGAACTTGCTGAAAGCCTCAATGAAATTCTGGAACGCTATCAGCAGATTAGAGCTAAATTCAGAGACCTGAAAAGGACTCTTGAATCTGACTCTAATAAGTCTGAGAGTCTCAAATTGGAAAACTCTGAGCTGAGAGATAAAATTTCAAAATTAGAAAACTCTTTACAAAACTCTCAGAAGGAACCAATTACTGAAACTCCCAGCAACGTTGATGAGATCATCAAGGAGTATGATCATAGTTTCCAGAAGTTCCTTGCTAAAAGCATAGATAGAAGCAGAATGGCTTCAATGATCTATGGAGTTAGCAGAAACGGCAGGAAAGGAATAGGATACCTAGGTAAGGTTCCTACACCTAAGAATGTCATGGACTTAATTATTAAACCCACTCCTCTAAATTCTCACTTTGTGTATGGTCACACACACGACATCAAATACACTAGCAGTAAGCACTCTGTGAAACCAAAATTCAACCAGAGTTTTGGTAAAACTAACAAATCAGGACCCAAGAAGATCTGGGTACCTAAGGATAAAATAATACATGTTGCAGATATCTTTAGCAGCAAGTCAGAAACACCAGTCATGGTACCTGGACTCTGGCTGCTCACGACACATGACGGGAAGAAGGCATATGTTCCAAAGCCTGGAACTTAAGCCTGGAGGCCACGTTGGCTTTGGAGGCAATCAGAGGGGAAAGATAATTGGCTCTGGAACTGTAGGTAACGGAAATCTTCCCTCTATTAATAATGTTCTGCTAGTTGATGGATTGATGCATAACCTGTTATCCATAAGTCAATTAAGTGATAACGGTTATGATATAATCTTTAATCAAAAATCATGTAAAGCTGTTAGTCAGAAAGATGGGACTATCCTGTTTAATGGAAAGAGGAAAAACAACATTTACAAAATCAAACTTTCTGAACTAAAGAGTCAGAACGTAAAATGTCTTCTGTCTGTTAACAACGAGAAGTGGATCTGGCACAGAAGATTGGGGCATGTTAGTATGAGAAGAATATCTCAGATTAACAAACTCAATCTGGTCAGAGGACTTCCAAATTTGAAGTTCAATTCAGATGCTCTGTGTGAAGCATGTCAGAAAGGCAAATTTGCAAAACCTTCTTTTAAATCCAAAAATGTTGTTTCTACCTCTAAGCCATTAGAACTTCTGCACATTGACTTATTTGGACCAGTTAAAACTGCTTCAGTCAGTGGCAAGAAGTATGGGTTAGTAATCGTAGATGACTATAGCAAATGGACATGGGTAAAGTTCTTAAGACACAAGGACGAGTCACACTCTGTGTTTGTTACCTTCTGTAACCAAGTTCAGAATGAAAAAGATCTTAGAATCGTTAAAGTCAGAAGTGATCATGGTGGAGAATTTGAAAATAAAGATTTTGAGTCATTCTTTAATGACAAAGGCATTCTGCATGATTTCTCTTGTCCTAGAACTCCCCAACAAAATGGAGTTGTAGAACGAAAGAACAGAACATTGCAAGAAATGGCCAGAACCATGATCAATGAGACAAACGTTGCTAAGACTTTCTGGGCAGAGGCAATAAACACAGCGTGCTACATTCAGAATAGAATCTCAATAAGACCTATTCTGGAAAAGACTCCATATGAATTGTGGAAGAACAGAAAGCCCAACATTTCGTATTTTCATCCATTTGGATTTACTTGCTATATGTTAAATACAAAGAATTATTTGAACAAGTTTGATTCTAAGGCACAGAAGTGTATTATGTTAGGATACTCTGAACGCTCAAGAGGGTACAGAGTATACAATACAGAAACACAGATTGTGGAAGAATCAATCAGTGTTCGTTTTAATGACAAGCTTGACTCTGAAAAGTCAAAGCAGAATGAAAATCTTGCAGGTATAGAAATTGAATTTGCAGGTTCTGAAGACAAGTCATCAGAAGCTCTCAACACAGACATTCCTTCAACGTCTGAAAGAAGCAATGCTAGAAATCCTACAACTGCTGCTGATCAACCTCAGAAGAGATTACCCAGAAGCAGTTTGGATCACCCAGAAGAGACTATTCTAGGAAGAAAGGAAGATCCAATCAGAACAAGAGCAAGCTTCAGAAACTCTGAAGAAACTCTTATGGGACTTGTGTCTCTGATTGAGCCTTCTTCTATTGATGAAGCACTTCTGGATAATGACTGGATTCTGGCAATGCAAGAAGAGCTGAATCAATTCACCAGAAACGACGTATGGGATCTCGTTCCAAGACCAAAAGGATTCAACGTCATTGGAACAAGATGGGTGTTCAGAAACAAGCTCAATGAACAAGGTGAAGTCGTCAGAAACAAGGCACGACTGGTTGCACAAGGTTATAGTCAGCAAGAGGGGATAGACTATACAGAAACCTTTGCCCCAGTCGCCAGGTTAGAATCTATCAGACTTTTAATTTCATTTGCTGTTAATAGAGGCATCACTCTGTATCAGATGGATGTCAAAAGTGTATTCTTAAATGGTTATATAGAAGAAGAAGTTTATGTTCACCAACCCCTAGGTTTTGAAAATACAAAACATCCAGAACATGTTTTCAAACTGAAAAAGTCACTGTATGGTCTGAAACAAGCTCCCAGAGCTTGGTATGAAAGGCTAAGTAACTTTCTGCTTGAAAATGAATTCACCAGAGGGAAAGTGGACACTACTCTATTCTGTAAAACAGTTAAGAGTGACATCTTAGTCTGTCAAATTTATGTTGATGATATAATCTTTGGTTCTACTAATCCTTCTCTTGGAAGAAAATTTGCTAAGTGTATGCAGGCAGAATTTGAGATGAGCCTCATGGGGGAACTGAAATTCTTTCTAGGAATTCAGATTAATCAAACTCCAGAGGGAACTTACATTCATCAGAGCAAATACATCAGAGATCTTCTGAAGAAATTTGACCTCTCAGAATGTAAGCCATCAAAGATTCCAATGCATCCCACGTGCATTCTGGAAAGAGAAGAGGTAAGCAAAAGTGTAGAACAGAAGGTCTACAGAGGTATGATTGGTTCTCTCCTTTATCTGACTACTTCAAGACCTGATATTTTATTCAGCGTATGCATTTGTGCTAGATTCCAATCAGATCCTAGAGAATCTCACTTAACAGCTGTTAAGCGAATTTTCAAGTATCTGAAAGGTACTACTAATCTGGGTTTGTTTTATAGAAAATCTAGTGATTACAGCTTAGTAGGCTACTGTGATGCTGATTTTGCTGGAGATAGAGTGGAACGTAAAAGTACTTCTGGAAGCTGCCAGTTTCTGGGAGAAAATCTGATCTCGTGGTCCAGCAAAAGGCAATCAACAATTGCTCTGTCAACAGCAGAAGCTGAGTACATAGCAGCAGCTGGATGTAGCACACAAATGCTCTGGATGAAAAGTCAGCTTGAAGACTTCCAGATTTTTGAGAGTAACATTCCTATTCTTTGTGATAATACTTCTGCTATTTGCTTAAGTAAGAATCCTATTTTACATTCTAGAGCTAAGCATATAGAAATAAAACATCATTTCATTAGGGACTATATTCAGAAAGGTATTTTAAACTTGAAATTTATAGATACAGACCATCAATGGGCTGATATCTTTACTAAACCCCTTTCAGAAGATAGGTTTAATTTCATTCTGAAACATCTCAGCATGATAGTATGCCCAGAATGAAAATGTTTTAATTCCATGTATTTATCTTCAGAATGTAATTATATTACTGTGAACTTCTGATCAATCTCCTTTCAGAAAGATAGAACATGCAGATTGTATCAGATGCAAGTCTAAAGATCTGAGAGTCTAATCTCAAATACAGACGTGCTGATCACTACATTAAACAAGTGTCATCCAATCATCAGCAAATCCCTGAAGCAGAACGCGTGCACGCCTCTGAGAAAGGAAAGCGCTGATTGGGTGCATTGAGACACATGTCTGGTAACCGTTTTTAAGTATCTTTCTCAAATCCCCCAAAATCAGCAAGCATTTAATGCAGAGTAATCACGCTTGTTAATGGCAATCATTATTTTTTTCTCTCTCTTAAAAACGTTTAATTTTTCAAAATAATTTTTGAAAACTTTATTTAAGCACATTATTCTTCATTCTTATTCTTTACGCTTTCTCATAATCTCTCAAGAACTTTCTGCATATTTCTGAGTTTATCTCCTTCAAAACCTTTTTCTCTCAAATCATTCTAAAATCTTTGTTGTGTGAGAACAATGGCATCCTCCAGCATTTCTGCAGGGATTCAGAAGAAAGAAACTTCTGAGCAATATCAGGTGCCTACCAGAACTCTTCTCACACCGGTAAAGAATCTTGAGGTTCTCTCTGAACTAATCATCGACTTCGAAAGTTTGAAGGAAAATGGATTTGACCTAACTGAAAAGATTAGGGCTCAAAAGTGGGAGAGGTATTTCGATAGGCTGGTTGGACCAACCTTCCCAGAGCTTGTCAAGGAATTTTGGATTCACGCCAAGATTCATAAACATCTAGTCATCTCTTCTGTCATGGGAAAGAAGATAATAATTTCTGAAGACCTCATTGCTAGGTTAATTGGTCAAAGTGGTGGTGGAGTCCGTTGTGTGGACATGGCTGACAGATGCCCTGATATAGGTGTGGTAACAAACTGCATTTTCACTCTTGGATTTCCCAGCAGCAAAATTAAGGATCTGAAGGATCACTGCAGAGTATGGGCCAAGATTGTTCTGGGCTGTTTCAATCACAGGAAGCCAACAAGCTCTCCTGATTATATAAATGTGGATCAGCAATTTCTGATCTACTTTATTGATCAGAGGGTGAAGATCAATCTGGCACACTTCCTGTTCAACCATCTGAAGACTAGTGTGAAAGAGACTAGAGAAGAAGAAAGGACCAAAAGGGACTGGATACCGTTTGGGAGGCTCATATCAGATATTCTGACAGAGAATAAGCTGATAGATTATCTGAGCGAAGCTCAAGTGCTGGGCACTATGGAACCAACTGTTGGAAAACCGCTGAACGCTAAGAACCTGAAAAAGATGAAGCTGATAGAAAATATTAGGAAGGAACCCAGAGCTTCTTCAACTGCTGACATCTCCAGAAGAAGAGTGCCTCTGAGTAATTTCCCAAGATTTTCTGAAATGGAATCCCAACCTGATATGTTTCTCAAGTATCCAGATTCATACAAGGAAGAAGATGCAGGTTCAAAGCTGAAGATCAAAGATCTGAGTCAAGTTCAACCAGAAGTGACTCAGAAGAAGACAAAGAAGAGGAAAGCAGAAGGATCATCTCATCAGACTCCAAAGAAACGAGGTAATTCATCTGCTGCCCCTATTTCAATTTCATCTACTATTCCAACATCTGTTGCTCCTCCTCAAACCTCTCACAGAATATCCATTCCAATCCCCACTATTGATGAAACCATACCAGAAGACCCTTCTGAGGCCTTACAACTCAGAAGAACCAGAATTAAAATTACCAAACAACCAACTGTTTCAACAACACCAGCACTTGATAGAGTGCTAGCTGATATTGAGCGTGAACATGCTTCTGTTCAACCTCACTCTGAACCACCAAATATTCCTCCTCCACAACCAGAACCACAACCTGAACCAGAAACACAACCAGAACCAGAACCAGAACCACAATCACAACAACCTCTCACAGAAGAACCTCTGATCCCTGAGCAATCAGAGATTCCACCTCCTCAACCAGAAAATAAACCACCCTCACCACAAACAGAGTTTCACCGCTATGAAACCCCATCTCCTCATCATTCTGATCCCCACTCACCTCAACCTTCACCGCTGGCAATCCAGTTGCCATGTGGAACCACCATTGTCAGGCCCCAGTTGCCATCTTCAGAGGAATCAACACCTCCAAAAACTCCAACCACTCCAATAGAAATATCCTCTGACTCTGATAACCATCCTCCAAAACAAACAGCACCTCAGCACACCTCTGAAAACCAATCCTCTGAAAACCCCAGCAAAACTTTCATTGACTTAACAAGTCTTGAACGTCTTGCTGATTTAAGACACAAATTGGCCATTCCCAAACCAAAGCAACTAGATGTTGGCTCTGGTATTTTGAATTTTGAAACAGGTATGCTGCAATGGATTGCTTCTTTGAAGCAAGTCTGTCCGGGGATGATCGACCCAGCTGCTTCTGATCAGCTCTGGTCACAGTTCAGAGTATGGGTACGTACTGAAGCACTCAAGCTGCAGGACGTCAACTATGAGCAGGCTCAACAGAACTTTAGCAAGCTGCTGAAGGAAGTTGAGAGTCAGCTGCCTCAAGAAGTTGTGCTCCCTCTGGACAGTGAATCCTGGTCTGAGAAAGAGCAAGCTGCACAGGTGCAACCATCAGAAGAAGACAAGACCCTTCAGGAAGAAAATCCAGCAGAAGATGTAGCTGAAAGTTCTGAGAAGCTTCCTCCTGCTGAAAGTTCTCAAGCTGCCTTGGACAGGCAGGCTCTGGAAGAACTCAGGCTGAATGACTTGCGTCTACAGCAGCGGATGGAAGAGAATGATCAGAAGATGGAAGCAAGAATGAATGTTCAGGACAGCAAGATTGACACTGTTGTCACCATGGTTCAGAAGCAGAATGAAACTTCTGAAAAGATTCAAGCAATGCTGGAAAGCCTGTTCTCTCGCATGCCCCCACAACCTTAAATTTTTTTTTCAT
The DNA here is from genome assembly GCA_948472305.1 of Vicia faba. Lineage (NCBI taxonomy): Eukaryota > Viridiplantae > Streptophyta > Magnoliopsida > Fabales > Fabaceae > Vicia > Vicia faba. The sequence goes on along the minus strand of CATIWC010001563.1, from coordinate 146,421 downwards.
GCATAACATTCTCTATGTTCTCTTCATTTTCTGTTGTACTATTTTGACTATGTTTGTGTAATGTTCTTTTGCTCTGAACTATTTTAATATAATTTGTTTTTCTGATCTAAATTGTTTTAGCACATCACTAACACTTTTTGATTGCTGACAAAAAGGGGGAGAACAAGAATGATATTTAAAATCAATAACGGCTAACTAGACAGAAATTCTCAAACATTCTAACTCTATTACTTGAAATGTTTTTCTGTTTTGTTTTTAAGTCTACAGGCACAAGGAAGCTCATGAAGACTAGAAGCTAGATGCTCTGATCAAAATGTAGAAGCTCATGTTGCTCTGATCAAATATGAAGTTCTGATATATGAAGCTTTGATCGTCCTAACACTCTGATCCAAAGCAAAGCCCTGACAGGAAAAGCTCTGAAGCTCTGCTCTCTGATAAGTCAAAGACCTATATTCTGATGTTCAAAGATAGAAAAAGATCTGATCCTGAAGAACACGCATATCAAAGGGAAGTAACAAACTCAGGGGGAGTATCTCTTAACTCTGACTTCTCCGTACTTCTTATTCTGATACATAGCTCTGATACCTTTTCACGTTATTTTTTCATTTAAAATATCTAGTTTTTGTCATCATCAAAAAGGGGGAGATTGTTAGAACAATGTTTGAATCTAGTACCCTATAATTAAGTTTTGATGATAACAAAGTGAAAAGATATAGTACTTAAATATTTCATGATTGAATTATATGCTGCCTAAAATTACTATGCTCTGATTTGCAGATATGCTGATTAAAATAAGCAAGATCACGTTTTCAGCATCAGAATATGATTTCATACACCAGCATCAGAAGTTGCTGAATCAGAACGTAAAGATCAGATGATCAACGCTTGCACATGCTGAAGCTTGATGAACAGAACTGCGCGTAAAACACTCTGATACAGAAACAATAGTTCATCAGCAGCGAAGCAGAATCAGAATGAGCCAAGCCAGAACGTGCATTGAAGAAGCAACGGTACTGTACATTGAACGCTAATCAATTCCAACGGCCTCATTCCAGACAAGATCTGCTCAAAAAGGAAAGCTTGTTATTAGCATTGAATCAAGAATATTTGCTTCAACGTTCATCTTCTCAAGTGCTATATAAACAAAGCTTCGAAGATTATAATGGCTAATGCTTCCAAACTCTCTACACGCACAAAGCTGAACAATAATCTTCATCTACCAGTTTTGCTAAACCAACAAACTCTGATACTTCATTAGCGTTTAGCAACCCAGTATTCTAAGCTTCATTTGTGTAAACATCACAGTTGTGATATAGTTTTGTAGAAAACATTCACACACATTATTTTATACCTTTGTAAGAACGTGTTGCCTTGACAAACCGGATTGTGGTTTGAATCAAGAAGGCTTTAGCAGTTGTTAAAGCAGATTTGTATTCAGTTGAATATAGTGAATTAAGACCTCGTTGGAGAGAGGCGAAATCACCTTGACGGGTGGACTGGAGTAGTTTGAGATCAAACGAACCAGGATAAAAATATCTTGTCAATTGCTTTAAGTTTCCAGTTTTACAATTCAACCCCCCCTTCTTGTGTTTTTCACCCCTTCATGCTTGAGCTGAAAGTTGTATTCAGTCAATGTTGGAGAAAAGGGTTGAATTTCCATACTTAGAAATATTTCAACTTCTTCTTCAAAAATGACCTATAATGTCTTGCATCCAATCAAGGCCTTCCACTTGGAATTTGCTCTTGACCAAAAAAGATGGCATTAAGTAGATCTCTTGAATGACATTTTGAAACTTGAATCATTCAAAATCTCCAAAATTTGAGCAAGTTATGACTTGTTGAAGTTGGCAAAAAATCATGAAATGACCTATAATCTTTTGCATCTTTAAGGCAACTTCCATCCATTTTCCCACTTTGCACCTAAAAGAAGGAATAAAGTTCACATATTTAAGATCATTATGGAAAAATAATGTACTCAAGGTGATAAAAATTGACAAAGTTATGACCATTTGAAGTCACAAATGGAAAATTGGGGACTCATCTGGAGGACTTGTAATCTTTCTTCCTCATCAAGTCTCTTCCTCATGAAAACTCCTTGGAACCTTTGAAGTGATTTGTTAATAACCCTTTGAAGAGAATGATGTCTTTTGAATCACTCAAAAATACCAAAAGGTGAGAAAGATATACTCCTTTGAAGTTCAAAACCCTAGCTCCTAGATTAAGAAAATGCTTTGAGGAACTTTGACAAGCTTGAACAAACTTCTTGTACCAACATTATTGATTTGTGAATATAAGTTGTTGAGGATGATAATGAGGACTCATAGCCACCAAAACCACTTCCATATCTTGAAACTTGAGAAAAATATGCTCTTGTGACCAATAGGAACAAGGCCTTGTCCAAACATGCCATCTTCTCCAATCAACCCCTTATACTTTTGAGTCAAATCTAATAACCTTGAAATGAGATGAACCAAAGCAACCTTGAAATGCCAATCATTCCAAAACCAATCCAATGGTGAGGTTTGAGCTTCTCAAGCTTTATTGACTAGGGCATGGAAATAAACTCATGAACCCATGGGGTAACTTGTTAAATCTCATTGCCTTTACCTACATGGATAACAAGCAAGACAAACCAACATTGCATTTTATTAGTTAAATGAAGAAATCAAAACAATATTCATGATCACGAAAGGAACATAAGTCAAGGTGCTTGGTAATCCCTCAAAAATGGAAAAACTAAATGTAGGGAGGGGAACCAAGAATCCTAGTGTGATCTTGTTGTGAATGAATCAACATCGTATGATGAAGGGATCTTGGGGGGAAAATTGGGGTATAATAGGTATTTGTTCCCAAACTCCATCACCTTCATTCTTTGATATATAGAGCTTAGAAAACAACATTTGTGGGCTTGCAATTGGATGATCCGGGGTCAGTAGCTTGATGGATCACGTTTGACACCGCGTGAAATTTGGTTTCTTCTCCTCTTCCTCTCTTTGTAACCATTATTTGTTGGATTTTGTATGTAACTTTACCTTGATTATATGTATATTTATTGCTCATGGTGTTGTATGAAACTTTCTATATAATTTTTTATTGATGTTTATCCTTTTTAGCTTGCTAAGTGTTTGGATTTGTGTTGTTGCATAGATGGACGGGTTGAATCCGGACTTAGGATGAATATCTATTGGGCTTAGATTCTAGAGATATATTTAGGCTTAGTAATCACTTAGGTATCGACTCTTAATGCCTCAATGTTGTTTTATGTTGTGCTGAGATATCGTCGGCATAGAGCGATACAGTTGATATCTTGCTCTGCGTTAGAGATGACCTACGTGTGAGCAATACGTGATGATATTGACGAGTAGTTAAGGTTAAGTGCAATTGGGTAGTAAGTTTAAGTATTTGATAGGGTAGAAGAAATATAAGCTTGAAAGTTCTTTACTATTCGAAGAATGAAATTCTTTTTATGTTTATAACTTTTAAATCCCACACTTTACAAACAAACCCATTCTATTCCCAAACTCATAAACACAAAAATTGTCGATACAATATAACCTAAATATCACCAATCTATGTGGACATGATACAAAATAACCTAAATATCACCCGATAAAATAATACTTACTTTTTTTTCCGCTTTACCGCTCTGGCAAATTAAAGCGTCGATCTTATTTTGGGAAGGTTCGACCAACACCTTTCAACTCCCTTGTGGGATTTTAATTCCCACCCTCTTCGACGTAGCAGCCATTACTGGCTTGTCTCCCTTGGGCAAATTTTTTGATCCTACTTTGTCGATGGAGCTTAAATTCCGCTTCGACATAGCCAGCCTTACAAATTATATTGAAGACCATCATGATATTTAAAGTGCAGATGTTTATGATGAAAAACAAATTGCTTTCCTCACTCTTTAGCTTTCCTACTATTTATTTTTACCTGGGTCTGTGCAAGTGGTGTAAGGTTTTTTCCCTCTGTCCATTCAACTACATAAGGGTGGACAGATTTCTTTGGGCAAGCTCCTGCTGGCCTATCTTTATCATACTCTTGGTGTTGCTTCCTCTAGGCTCAAAATTCTTTTTGGAAATCCTAAGGGACCAGCTCTCTTAGGGCCATTTTGGCTTTTGCAACACTGGTTGAATGCTACCTTTGAGCATCGACTAACTTCTCCCTTATCAGGAGTTGTTGAACACTCTTTGGTGACAAGATCTATTGAGGGACTGAGGTTGTCGCTGCTCACTCCTCAAGAGGCTTCAACTGGGTATGTCTTTATGAAGTATATTAATTTATTCATAAATACCTCTTCTTTTTTCGAGGCTATGGCCCTATTCGTGAGAAGAATCGTTGGCCCTACATGGTTTAGGGATCTATTTATTGGAGTTATCCCTAAAGAAGCTGCTAAATCAAACACTGTGTGGATAGCATTTTTGACTCCTACATTTTTGTCCTTTTGAATTAAAAATGGATTAATAGGCTATGGCTTTGTGACATACCATCCTAACTTGGTTGCTCGACAATTTTCCCTTAGCAAAATGATGCTGAAATCTCTGATCTCCCATTAACTCGATATCCTTTGGTTTGGACGACAATTGGATGACAAAGAATACATGGAATGTATCCATTATGTTAGAAACTATCCACACCTTGAACTGACTATGTTCAAGTTTAATTCTTCCATTTTCCATAACAAAAAGTTCGACTACTGGTGGTCTCAGTACCAGATGCAATACTTTTATGCCACTTGTGATACGGTGGGAGAACTGACTTTTGGTTTTGCATTTTTATCGCAAATGTTGCGGATAGCAAGAGTCGCCACCGACTTTTATTTTATCCAATAAAGGAAAGGGTGAAAAGAACAGGAAAGACCTTTTGAGAATTTTCTAAGTAAGGGGGGTAGGCTATGAAAAAGGAAGGTATTAGCACCCTTTTCATCTGTAATTATCTACGGGCTCTTAATTTCTAGCTCACTTTTGAAAATGCTTTATGAATGTGTAAGTTTGAAAATATTTTGAAAAAATGCCTAAGTTTGGAAAACTTTGTAATGATTCTCGTATCAGTTGAGAATGCATACAAAGTGTTTGTTTTGAAAATATTTCGGAAAAGTGTTTGTGTGAAAAAGGATCTTTTTTGTGAGCAAGCGATTAAAAGCTATCTACCTACTCAAAAGTCTTTCGCATTATTTTCCTCTTCCTTTAGATAGTGCTATCCAATCATAAGTTAGTAGGAAGCCCTTATCGTTGGATGTATGAGGGACGAGGATAGGTCATCACACAGTCATAAAGGCAACTCGTAGGGTGCTTTAGAAATTTATCGTAAGGGGCTAAGATCGTTTATCGAGGCAGCATCGAAGGGTCATCGAGGGACTACGGTCTTTTTAACCGAGGGCCTTTGCTAAAGCATCCTACGTTCGAGGGACATGACTGTTTTATCCGAAGACAACAAGTGGAATCACCCTAGACGTGCATGTGTGAATAGTGTTTTTTATTTCCATTAATGTTTATCTTTGATTAGAGTTAGCTATGGTTGCTTTTAGTCTTTCCATACAAGCCTATTAACATACATCTAGCAGAGTTATAAGCAAAGCGGTAAAGACAAAAATTAAATTTCCTACGCTATTACAAAGCTTCGGGGAATGGGATACAAACCATAAAAATGGGGGGAAGAAACAGTAAACCCTAGTTTAAGCTATTACAACCTTTTAGCAGTTATAATATTTAGTAGAACTTGCATAAAATTTAAATCTAAAACTATTACAACTTGACGTGAAGCTTATGCATTCGATCTAAGAAATTTAAATAGCAAAGAAAATAAATATTAAGAAAAATATTTTTTAGAAAAATCTAAAATAACCTAATTTGATATTTTTGGTATTTTTGTTAAATGATTAACCTAATTCTAAAATTAAATTATAAATTATTAAATAAAATAAAACCTAAGTCTAAACTAATTAAAAAAAGTTAATTGATAAAAAAAACATCTTTTTTTGATTTTATGAAATATTATGATTTATTATTATCCTTTGATTTTAAAAAGAAAGATTAAATTGATTTAATTAATAATAAAAAGTTAATTATGTAAAAATAAAATTAAAATAAAATAAATAAAAAGAAATGAAAGATGGGTTTGAAACAGTAAACTAGGGGGTGTAAGAATCTGAAATTATATAAGCCCAATAACGTAGGCCTAGGCGCTGGAGGAAAGTCTTCAGAATCCTGCGCATCTCTCCAATGAGGCCTATCGTGAGTGCTCAGATCTGGAACGCTGGATCTGGATCTGTTGAGATCTGATGGTGTTGATGTGAGAGTGTATGGTGAGCGCGTGGACATGGCTTACATTGAATCTGAAACAGAAAAATATGTGAAAATAAAATACCAGGGGCAGGGATCGAACCCATGCCCTGGTACACTAACACCCTAACATGCACACTTCTACCATTGGGGCGGCTTTACATATGCTCATATAAATCAATCCATAAAAATAAATATGAAACATGATTATATTGGTCATAGAAGCGCCAAAGCCCTAGCTCCGGTCATCTTCTCCGGTGGACGACGTTAATAAAACCTGCGAAATATAAAGAATTAGGGATCTAAATATGCCCTAACCCCCTAAATCAAGGGTTGCAAATTCAATAATGGTATTATTTTTGTTTGAATCATCCTATATTGTGAGATCCGAAGCAAGGTGTTATTGATGCCCTAACAATGGCATTCACTGATCCTGACGTTAAAGCTTGCATCTAATGGTCCTAACCTATCTAAAGCCTTATCACAAACACATATGAAGACACGGGATCAGTTAGATATACGTAGATTAACATTTCAAGTTTCAAAATTATACCTACGACTGGTGTGCTTGGAGAAGTGATTCTGGATGTGGATAGCTTCATTCTTGGACCTGGTGAGACCTCTGAGAGTCTCAGGAACACGGTTGGAGGCTTAGTTTTGATTGAGAGCGGCTGGATCATGCACTATAAGTTTGCACATTTCTTGAGAATTTTGTAAATTTTAGAGGTGTGTTTGAGGCAATGTTTTCGTGTCTGATGCTTCTGATCATGTATTTATATATAGAGGAAGAAGTGAGGGTGAACCAATATGGAAGAAACATGCAATCAAGGTCATGCTTAGACAAGAATAAAACATATTAAAAAACTTCCATTTATGGGATAATTCTTGCCTTCTTGAGCTCACATGGTTTTGTTATGGTTAACATGGGTTGTCATGAGTTGTCTTGGGCCTCTATGATTGAAACACAAAGCCCACGTGCCCTTGCCCAATGATTTTGTATTTCATTTGATTTAATTGCATTTAAATGAATAAAAATCCAAATAAAAGAAATAAAAATCATGAAAAATATGTGCATGGATTTAGAAGTCTTCTAACATATTATGAATATGTTTGAACATCAAAAGTTAGGTCCACTAGTTCAAAATTTCAAGTTTGTTCACTTTGCATTTCATGCATTTCCTCAAAATTTCCCAATTTGCACTAGTCATAACTCTCTCAATTCTCATCTTCTGAAGGTGATATTTGACTTTTTGGAAATCTAAAGATGTCCTATTTAATATCTTTTTATCATTTTTGCATTTGGAGAATTTATCTTAATGTAAGTTGCCTTGACAAAAAGTGTCTTTTTGTTGACTTTTGAAATGACATATAATGTATTAGCTCATATCTCTTAAATGAAGAACTTTTTGGACTTGAGCATGAATCCAAAGTTGTAGAGAATTGAATTTCCTTAAAGATGGGCTTTGGTTGGGGAAAATTTGATGAAGCATGTGAAAGTTATGCTTGGTCAAAGTTTAGTTGACTTCTAAGGAAACCCTAATTTGGCAATTTTTGACTTTTGATGATTTGAGGGCTTTCCTTGAGGAATCATGATAAACGATTGATAAAATGATGAATGTCACTTCAAAATGTTGATGTTGACCAAAAACCTTGAAGTTTGACTGTATGTTGACCATAGTTGACCTTTTACTCAATACAATTGATTTTCAATCATCTGAGCCATTGACTGAGCAAACTTGAGATGCAAGACTTCAAACTTGACATGATCATTGTTGCAGACCTATGGAGAACCATGGAAACCACTTGAGACCTTTTCAACACAAACTTTCTTGTGAAACTCAAAACCCTAGTTGTAGACCCATTTCTTAGGAGGAGCATTTGTCTGATCAACTCTTGAGCCATCTTGAGAAAATGAGGATCCTAGAAGAATGTCTTGGAGAAAAATGGGAGGGAAAATTTTAGGGTACAACCACTTCCCTTGTTAAATATTCTTAAACCTAAAGAGTTAGATTGGCATGTCCTCCATTCGCAACTTGAAGGTAGAAGAGGATTGGACACTTAAGTGCCCAAAAATTTGCACTCGCTTGTGCAAGAAGTAACGTTGTTGGTTGATTGTATCGGGGATAGGCTTAAAGATTCCATTTGGAGAGGTTACAGAGATTCGTTGGAGATGGGCTTATAGATGTAATCCAAAGTGAATTTCGATAAAAGTATCATAAGGAGTCTACATTTGACTGCATATGAGGAATGCTTTTCAAGATGAACTTATTCGGTCCTGTCTGAAGGAGCTGCTTCTCAGAATGAATTTCTGAAGGAAAGTGATTTTCAGAATGAATATCCTGAAGGGGAGTGTTCATCATGTGGATAGTGTCCCTGTCTTGTTTCAGGAATTGATCTATAGTTCGTTTGTTGGTAAACATGTCCTGTTTCGGGAATTCATACCGCTGGTGAAAAAGATAGTTGCCCCGCCCTGTTTCGGGAATTGATCTTTATTTGACCATAAAGAAAGAAAGAAGGTTTCCCCGTCCTGTTTCGGGAGTTAATCTTCGATCTACTTATGTAGATAGTCGCCCTGTCCTATTTCGGGAATTGATCTACAATCAGTTTGTTGGTAAAATCATCCTATTTTGGGAGTTCATATCGTTGGTGATAAAGATAGTCGTCTCGTTCTGTTTCGGGAATTGATCGATATCTAACCATAAATAAAGAAAGATAGTTTCATCGTCCTATTTCGGGAGTTAATCTTCGATCTGTTCATGTAGATAGTTACCCCGTCCTGTTTCTGGAATTGATCTACAATCAGTTTGTTGGTAAACCCGCCCCGTCTTGTTTCAAAAATTGATTTTTATCTGACCATAAAGAAAGAAAGATAGTTTCCCCGTCCTGTTTGGGGAGTTAATCTTTGATCCGTCTGAAAATTTTCGATGATGTTCGTCTGCTGGTAGACTTTACCTGAAAGGATAAAGAGTTAACTGTATGCAATATCATGATGTATGAAATGAATTGGTTAATGATGTTCTCAAAGTAAATGAGATTGTTCCATACGTGTTCCATATGCATATGCTATGATGTTTGTAAATGATAGATGAATTTGAAATGTAGTTGAAGTGTAGCTCCGTATAACATCTCGCTTGGGAAAATAAATCCCTGAATGTTACTGGAGATGAAGAATATGTGTAATCTTCAATCTCGTCTAGAATGTTGCCACTAGGTTCTCCTACTCTCTGTTTGAGGAAACTCCGCTAGGGAACATCGATTTCTGCTTGGGGAGAAGAGTTCGAAATCATTGGTCGTTCATTTCTCTACTAGAGAATTAATTCTTATATACCCTGACTGGGGATAAAAGAGATAGATAACTATTCGAGGCATTGTCTAACCAATTTTCTGATATGGATGCTTACTCATCTGGAGAGGATAAGTTTGAATGATATCTGGTCCGATTTCAGATTCTGTAGCAACTTTATGGGGATAGCAACCTGGACTACCCTTTGCTGGAGAAAGGGATTTTTCCAGTAATTTGTGATAGTCAGAGAAATAGGCTTAAGCTATGGAGAGTGTTTTATGTTAGGGAAATAAACTTGATTTGGGAAATAAACCCTGTTTGGGAAATAAACCCTAAACCTGTTGGAGAAACACTTTGTTGAGGAATACTCCTGCTGAGGAAATAAGCATTGTTGGAGAAAAGAATTTTGCAGGTGATTTTGTAGTTTTTGAGGAATAATCTCAGTTGGGGAAGAGAATTCCTATGAACTGCGCTGATGTCATAATCTCTGACAAGGGTTGGGACTCTGTTGGTTAGCGATGTTGTCAGGGAAGAGATCATATTCCTTCATCCGCTAGGGAAATCTGTTGGTGAATTAAGTTATTTCAGCCTTGCGGGGAGTGTATCTTTGTTGAAAATGAGCTTGAGAATATGAATCTTTGGGGATAATCCTGTGAGGATTTGTGGATGACTTGAACATTATCCCAACTCCTAGCATCTTGAGCAAATGCTTATTCCTATTTTTATGCATATATTTGTTAATAGTAATCATATTCATATGCATATGTTCATTCAATTTAGTTATTGGACGTTTTTGCAAACAAAACAGAAAAAACAAAACATTTGAATTTTTTAAATAGTATTTGTATTGATTGTTTACCTATAAACAGGTGATTTTGTACAAAGAGACAGAAATCCTAGTAAGAGGAAATCGTCGTGAAAATGAAGGAAGATTACAAAGTGAAAACATATAGCTATGTGAAAATAATCTCTTCGTGTTTCAACTCTTTTATTGCCCCTATGTCTTCGAGCATCTCATCCCTTGTTGTCGGAAGAAGTTGATTGAATTGATCTGTACCATTTCAACCTGATATTGGTAACAAGGCTTGTTGTGAGTGATCCAATGGGACATAGTCATACGCTTTAATCCCTTACTTTTTCCTGGACCTCCCTTTCGGGTTTTCAGTCCACCAGGATACCCTTTTTTACCTAAGCCGCCTTTTTAGGTTTTCGAATTGCCGGGTGTACAATCTTTTCATATTCTTATCCCAAATATTTTTCCGAACCCTTTTGGTTCGCCGGGATTCCCTTTTTTTGCCTAGGCCAGTCAACCTAACGGGTCGTTTTTATGCGTAGTATCTTTTGACTATATCCGCGTTCACAAGGTGCAAAAAATATTCACCGTCTATAGTGGTTAATATCATAGCACCACCAGAAAATATTTTCTTAATCACAAATGGCCCTTCGTAGGTGGAAGTCCATTTTCCCATGGGATCACCCTACGGTAGAATGATGTGCTTTATTACTAAGTCACCAGTGTGACATACCCGATGCTTGATTTTCTTGTTGAATTCCTTGATCATACACTTCTGATACATCTGACCGTGGAAGACAACCACGAGCCTCTTCTCGTCAATCAAATTCAACTGATCCAACCTAGTATGAACCCACTCGTCTTCGTCTAAGTCTGTATATTTCATAATTCGCAGAGAGGAAATATGAACTTAGATAGGTAGGACGACTTCCATTCTATAGACTAGAGAGAAATGGGTTTCCCCAATTGATGTTTGAGCTGAAGTGCGATAGCCGTGGAGAGCAAACGGTAACATCTCATGCTAGTATTTTTAGGTGACAACCATTTTTTTCACAATCTTCTCTATGTTCTTATTAGCGTCTTCCACTGCGCCATTCATCTTTGGTTGATACAGATAAGAGTTGTGGTGCTTGATCTTGAACTGCGTGCAGAGTCCAATGATCATAGTGTTGTTGAGATTAGTACTATTGTCTGTGATAATCCTCTCGGGGATGCCATACCGACATATCAGGTTATGCCTAATGAATTGGGCCACGACGTTCTTGGTAACAGAGGCTGACGAGGCTGCTTCAACCCACTTTGTGAAGTAATCAATGGTGACGAGGATGGAGCAATGTCTGTTAGAAGTGGTAGGCTTAATCTCTCCAATCATACCAATTCCCCATATTGCAAATGGCCAAGGAGCAGTCAAGACATTCAGAGGTACTAGAGGCACATGTACTTCATCAACATAGATCTGGAATTTATGACAAGTTCTCGAGTGATGGTGATAGTCGGTTTCCATAGTCGACCAATATTAACCTGCTCTCAAAATCTTCTTAGCCATAGTATGTCCACTGGAATGAGTACCAAAGATACCTTCCTGCATATCTTCCATAATTTTCTCTGTTTCTTTCTTGTCCATACAACGAAGCAGAGTCGAATCATGATTGTGCTTGTATGAAATTCCATTGCTCAAGAAGAATTTAGACGAGAACCTCCGTAGGAATTTCTTGTCATTGTTTGATTCCCCTTCAGGGTACTCTTGAGCCTCAAGATACATCTTCACTTCATAAAACCAAGGTTTTTCTTCTACTTCGTCAGTGTCAATTTCATAGAAGTGTGATGGTTTATCCATTCTTTCAATGGTAATTTTGGGCACCTCGTTATCCCATCTGACCTTGAACATAGATGACATTGTAGCCAACGCATCTGCCAGGTGATTCTCTTCTCGCGGGATGTGCTTAAAACTGATTTCTTTGAAGTACGAGATCAAGGTTAACACATGCTCTTTATAAGGAACGAGATTCGGGTGCTTCGTATCACATTCTCCCTTAACCTGACTGATCACCAGGGTTGAGTACCCATATACATCCAAGAACTTGATTCTTAGGTCAATAGCATCTTTAATACCCATAATGCACGCTTCGTATTCGGCCATGTTATTCGTACAGTCAAAGCATAATCTGGAGGTGAAGGGTGTATGGCAACCCTGAGGAGAGATGATTACAGCACCAATTGCATTGCCAAGTGTCTTGGAAGCTCCTTAAAAAACCATAATTCATCGAGATCCTGGCTCAGGTCCTTCATACGGTCCAGGTTCTTTATAATGTTTGACTAGCATAATGTTCTCGTCCGGGGATTCAAAATTCATAGACTGATAGTCATCTATGGTTTGTTATTCCAAATGATCTGCCAGTACACTTTCTTTGATTTCTTTCTGAGTGGTGTACTGAATGTTGTATTCCGTCAAGACTATTTGCCATTGGGCTATTCTTTCGGAGAGAGCTGGCTTCTCGAATATGTACTTGATGGGACCCATCTTAGAAATCAATATAGTAGTATGAGTCAACATATACTGTCTTAGTCGGCGAGCAGCCCAGGCCAAAGCGCAACAAGTTTTCTCGAGTAGTGAATATCTTGTTTCACAGTCGGTGAACTTTTTGCAAAGGTAGTATATTGCATGCTCTTTTCGACCAGACTCGTTATGCTTCCCCAGTACACACCCCATTGAGTTCTCTAGCACTTTTAGGTACATGATTATAGGCCTTCCTTCTACTGGTGGTATCAGAATCAAAGGTTCTTGTAGGTACTCCTTAATTTTGTCAAAAGGTGTCTGGCAATCGTCATTCTACCTTACTACTTGATCTTTCTTTAGCAGCTTGAAGATTGGATTACAAGTAGCAATCAAATGAGAAATGAATCGGGAAATGTAATTTAGTCATCCTAAGAAACCTCTGACTTCCTTCTCAGTACGAGGATCCGACATCACTTGAATGGCTTTGACCTTGGCGGGATCAATCTCAATACCTTTACCGCTTACAACGAAACCCATGAGTTTATCGGATCTCACCCCAAAGGTGCACTTGTTCGGATTTAACCTTAGCTTATACTTCCTCAGTCTTTCAAATAGTTTATGTAAATGATCAAGGTGCTCTTCTTCAGTATGTGATCTTGCTATCATGTCGTTGATGTAGATCTCTATCTCGTGATGAATCATGTCATGGAATAAAGCTACCATGGCACGCTGATAAGTTTCACCAGTGTTATTCAACCCAAAAGGCATAACCTTGTATAAGAAAGTGCCCCACTGTGTGACGAAGGTAGTTTTCTCCATATCTTCAGGTGCCATCTTGATCAGATTATACCCTGAGAAACCATCCATGAAAGAGAACACCTTGTGTTGAGAAGTATTGTCGACCAAAACATCAATATGTGGAAGTGGGAAGTCTTTTTTGGGGCTTACCATGTTTAGATCCTTATAGTCTACACATATATGCACCTTGTCGTCTTTCTTTGGTACCGACACAATATTAGAAACCCATTGAGGATATGATGTCACTGCTAAGAAGCCTGCATTGAACTGCTTCATAACCTCAACTTTGATCTTCTCTGACATCTCGGGATGCATGTGACAAACTTTTTATTTAATCGGAGAACAACCCTCTTTTATTGGCATACAATGGACCACGATATCAGTGTCGAGCCCCGACATGTCTTTGTACGACCAAGCAAAGATCTCAACATAGTCATGCAACATCTAAATTAACTTGTTCTTGACATTTTTCTCTAAATCGGTGCCTGTTGTACCCCAAAATTTTCCCTCCCATATTCTTCAAGGTTTGTCAAGAATCATCTTCAAATGGTTCAAGATTTCTCAAGGGTTGCACAGTCCAAATGCCTCATAAGCCAGCTAAAATTAGGGTTTTGGTTCTTTCAAGGAATTGGAGGTTTTCAATGGTCCAATCAAGTCCCATGGGCCTATATACATTGTCAAGCATCTACATGCCAAGTTTCAAGACTCACAATGCCAATTTGCACAGTCAAAAGCCTCATTTGATCCACAGTCAACTGCAGGGGCAAAATGGTCATTTTGCAGTCAAAAGTCAAAAAATTTGGTCAACATCTTATTTTGAGTACACAATCATCATTTGATCAAGTCTTGATCATGATTCTACAAGCATGACTCAAAATTCATTAAAGATGCAAAAGTTACTATTTTTGGACAGCAGAAAAGTCAATTGTATCTTGACCAAGGCATAACCTTTTCATGGTTCATCAGAAAAATCCCATCCAATGCTCATTTTGAAGGGGATGACATTTCCTACAACTCATCTTCATATTCCAAGTCCAATAAATGATCTCACAAAAAGTTATCAATTTCTACATTATAGGTCAATTTCAAAAGTCAACAAAAATGCACTTTAAGTCAAAGACCATAACTTGAGGTTGGTAAATCCAAATGACATGGGACAAAAGGCATTGGTTAGAGGACTTCAAGACCTTTCCAAAATGTCCAAGAACATGTTCATATGATCAAAATTGAGCAAGATATTCATTGGAGAAGTTGGGAAATTTTTGTGAATTTGCAAAAGTCAACTTTGCTCAAAACACTTTGTTTTTGCTAATGGGCCTCAAATTTCTTCTTGAAACTTTATCCAAGGCCTATGCACGACCCATCAAGCTTAAATTGATTTATTTTCTTATTTTTTATTAATTAATTGGAGTTTTAATCAATTTTAATTCATTTAATTAATTTAAATTGTAGGAAATATCAAGATATGGTTTTTCAATCTTTTCATGAAGCAAATATGACCTAAAAGAGCTGGAAAACTCGTGTGCACATCAAGGGGACAAGAATCTCCAAGTTTGGCAAGATTTTCCAATCAAAAAGATTGAAAAATATTTGATTTTCAATCAAATATACAAATATCAATTCCATGGATTTCTTGGCCAAGATTTAACCTAATTCCATTCTCCTATAAGTACACAACCTAACCCTAATGCATTGGACGTGAAAACTCTGCAGAAAAAAGCCATAGCCATTCAAGAAAATTCAAAACTGTTTTCCAGGTTCCAGGCCAATTCAAAGCAATTTGTGGATTCAAACACGTTGCTGGAGGTGTGAGGAACGTTTTGCAATCAAAACCAAGCCTTAAAGCTCAAGGAATCCAAGGAAACAGTTTCACGGTTTAAACATCTTTTCCAGAATTGCAACTCATTATTCATGTGCATTTGACATATTTTATTGGTTGTTTTGTGTTAATAGGGACCATACGAAGCTTTTGGCATAGGTTAATTAAATTATTATGCATTGAATCGAAAGATGCCATTGATGAATTCTAGGGTTTCCAAGCTTTCAAATTAGGGCTTTATAATCCAGGAAAAATCAAGCCTTGTGAGACCCATGGTTGGATTCGTTAGGTTGAGACGGACACAAAGCCACCATCGCGAAACATTTATGTAGCCCATACGCCTAATCGCTATTATTCCTCGTTCCATATTGTGGGGGTTAAAAACCCCCACTATTTGATTTGTTTTTGCAGGTATTCAGTGAGGAAGATGAAGACGTGTTGATATACCATTGGGCCATTTGAAAAATATGCGCGCGTTTTGGTTTTTACAGCATAGGAATTAATTATTTAATATATTAATTATTTGTTGTTTTACTAATGACTGAAGCAAGTTGGTGGAGTGGTTAAGGCAAACGCGCAATAGGCATTGGGACCTGGGTTCGAATCCCAGGTACCCCAATATTTGTTTCTATTTTTCATAATGTGATCATATGCAGCATTCCCAATGATGTCCACCGTGTACGTTCCAATCCCAAGCGCCATGTGTCCTTAAGCATAGATCTAATGGCCATGAGGTGTTGACCATGATGTTCCCTAGTCAACCATGCGCTGGACAACCAAAAAGTCAAAGCAGGCTTGTGGCTTAATGGGCTTGGAAGTTACAAACAAGCCTCCTCTTTGGGCCAGCACCCCCCTGGTTAATTATTTTTCTTTTATATTTTTCATTTAATCTTTGTAGTAATTATTATTATTATTATTTAATTAACTCAAATTAACTATTTTCATAATAAATTCAGACAATTAAAAAATGTAAATATAATAATTATTATTATTAATTTCACTTTAATTTAATTATTTTGTAAATAAATGCTAACAAATTAATTTAGTTAATTAGGTTAACTTTAATCTTTTTCTCAATAAATAAAATCAACATAGAATTAGGGTTTTTCTTTTGACAATTTTAATCTTTTTATTTTTATTTTTATTTTTATTAAAACATAAAAAACATAAAAAAATACTTTTTTCTTGTAATTAATTAATTAATTAGAATTAGGTTTAATTTAATGCAAAAGGACTAAAATTCCATTCTTTTCTCAACAATGGTCAAAACCCTAAGGACGTCCCGATTCAATTCGCGCATTATTAATTTTGATTATATTTATGTATTTGTTCCGAGGATGTAATAGATAATTAGGACTTTTATCGCTTTCTTTATTTTCTCGCATTTATTTTTAAGGGTTATGTTTTTGGCGATGTAAATACCCGACGCCTTGTAATAGCGTAGATTCACTTTCCGCAATTTATTTTCCGCATAATTATTAACTGTTAACTATGCATGACAAGATTTGCCTGAAAAATAAAATCAACTCGTAGCTCACCATAAAATGTGCAAAGATAATATAACTTAAAACCTGACACACCTGCACATGCCACTCCTAGGGTACGCCTCACTTGGTTTCCTCGACGTGGTCATTGAGTATAGGGTGTTTTAGAGGTCGCCCTCCTGTCTAAAGATCCAAGTTGCCTCGAAACGGTTGCCTCAGATAAAAAAGGATCTAGGACATTAGGGTTACCGCTAAGGCGTCCTACTATTGCTTTGGTGACCACACATGTCCCTTATAATCGAATTGACCCGAATAACTCCAACGACGGTGCTACCTACTTCTCAATAGTGGGATAGTACTGTCTAAAGGACATTTACACAGCTTAATTACTTTAGAGTAGGTAGATTTCTCCTGGGTACTTGCTCTTTTAAAAAACAAAAACAACTTTGCGCACCTACACTTTCAAAACATTTTCAAACAAATACTTCATACACTCTTGAGGACAGATACAAGAGTTACCTAGAAGTTTTCAAACTAAACTTTTTCAAAACCCACAAACATAAGAAAAGCAAACAATTTTTGAAAACATAGTGAGCAAGTACCTAAGAGCCCATGGATAACCATGGATAGAAAGGGTGCTAACACCTTCCCTTTCTATAATCTACCTCCTGAACCCGAGAAACATCTCGAAAAGGAATTTTGCTGTGCTTTTGTCCTTTCCTTGTTGGAGAACATAAAAGACGGTGGCGACTCTTGCTTACCGCGACATTTCGCGAACCAGCATTCCAAAAGAGTCAGTTCTATTTCCACCAATCACAGAACTGGCGACTCTGCTGGGGAGTTATTCATAAGTGAGGTGTACCTTAGGATTAGATCATTTTATGTTTTCAATTGAATGCTTTGTTTGCTCTAATATTGTGGGCTTGCATCGGAGTTTCATAGATCCTAACCCGGATATGGGGAATACCCTTTAGGTAGCATAAGCTGTGAGGGACCTGTCCGGAATAGACCGACACGGGTGAAGCAGTAGCTACGTTGGTGTGACACCTTGGTCTGTACCGATATCCCTTATGTTGGAACGAGGAGAATATGGGTCTTCTGAGGAGTCATTAAGCACCAACCGACCTTAGAACCCTAAATTGACTCAACTTGGCCATAGAACAGTAGCAGTATGCTACACTCATTGAGGCTAAACTCTCGTGATGGTTCTGGCCGCAAGAAAAGATCGCGAAGCTGGAGTTATGACCGATTGAGGGTAGTCAGTGATATTGAGATCCTCTAGAACCCGATTACTATTTTCTAGGATAGGTCTTAACCAACTGAACTGAAAGAGAGTAGTACCTAAACTTCATGTTGGCCTAAACTCTAAGGGCTGTCTTGTGTGACTTGTGTGCCTTATCATGTTTGCCTTTGTGAATACTTGTGGTGTGCTCTTATCATAACATCATACCATCATACCATTGCATTCATCCTGCATAAGGACTAATCCATTTCAAAGACAAGAGGGCTTCATCTTTGTTCTGTTTTGTAGGACATCATGACGCCTATGCGAAGGAATACTATCCGGCTCAACTTTGTTCAACCCCCTGATTTGCTTAAAGAATTGGTTGACAGAATCCCAAATACCACTTCCTTCATCAAGAGGCATGGTTCTCTTCTCGGTTTAGTCACTTCAAAGTGGGACCAACAACTGATGAGTCTCCTGACCCAGTTTTATGATCCCCTGTACCATTGCTTCACCTTTCAAGACTTCCAGCTGGTCCCTACCCTGGAAGAATTCTCTGATTTGCTTGGTATCCCTGTTTTGGAACAGACTCCATTCACTGGTTGGGAAAAGACTCTTAGGCTTGAGGAGATTGCTGCAGCCCTTCCTTTGACCAACAAAGAGGTAATGGATAACTGGGAGACTAGAAGCGGAGTTAAGGGCTTTTTGGCTAAGTTTCTGATTGGTAAAGCTAACAGTTTCTGGAATGACTTAGACTTCAGGGCGTACGAAGACATCCTGGCTCTCTTAATCTATGGTTTGGTATTGTTTCCAAATCCTGATACCTTTGTTAATGTCAATGCCATAAAGATCTTCATCTCTCAGAATCCTGTGCCCACTCTCTTGGGTGATATCCTGCAACAACTCTATGCTCGTACTGCCCGAAGACGGGGAACTTTGTGGTGTTGTGCTCCTTTGTAGTGAGGTGGTTTATTTTGCACCTCCCTAAGTTCGTGATGAAGAACAAAGAAGGAAGAGGTTGGGCTCATAGGTTAATGTCTCTCACTGATAATGACATCATTTGGACTCTCAGAGGATTAGATGAGGTGGCCGTTATTGATCATTGCGAAGAGTATCCTAATGTTCCATTGATTGGTACCCAGGGAGGAATCTCTTATAATCCATGCTTAGCTCTCCGTCAGTTTGGAAGAGCCAGAAGAGCAGGGCCTCATGAGATGTTGATACCTCACATCAGTTTTGAGTTTCAGGTAGACAGTGACGAGCTGCATCGTAGATTCATCCGGGCTTGGGACAGAATTCACAAAGCTGACCCACATGAGTTGGGACCAAAGACCTCTCTGCCTATGGAATCCTACTACAGATGGGTCCGCATCCGTGCTCAGAAGTTAGGTATGCCATACGAAGCTGTCAGGCCTATTATTCTTGAGTTTCCTGATAGAGACGAGGTTCCTCCAACTGTACTCCCTCCTCAGATACCCACTGATGTTGATACGCTAAAAAGGTCTTGGGCGCAACTACAGGAAGAACGGGATTCTTATCGGGAAAGGTTCAATGAACAAGAACAGAAAATCCAGAAGCTGACTAAGCAATTGGAGAGTGAGCGGATCCTGAATGACTATATCCGTACTGAGAAGAAGAGGCCATGGGAGCACTGATGGGCCTTGGATGTTCCTTTACATGCTTTTATTTACTTTTCAGTTTTTCATTCTTGTAACGCCTAAGGGCAATTTGTTGAACAATTTAAATTCCAAAGTTGAATCTAATAAAGTTTGTTTCCTTTTTGTCTACAAAGTTGAATCCCGATTGTCTTTGAAAACATAAATCATACGCATTCCATTCATCATATGCATAACAGGTACCCTTTTTACAGGTCACTTATTCTTCTTCGCTGTTTATTTCAGCAATCACCATGTCTTCTGAACCTACTACTGAACAAGCTATCAAGGCCCTCCAGGCCCAGAACGCCCAGTTCCAAGAGTTGGTAATGAGCCTAGCCCAGGGTCAACAGGAGTTGAAGACCCTGCTTATGAAGAAGAAGAAGAAAAGGACTGTCTTGTTCAATACCGGACGCAGATATGGGAATGCACTACAAAATGAGGCTGATCTGGCTACTTCCTCTGTAGGGAAAGACAGTCCCCAAGAGAGAAGGGTTCCTAGTCCCGTGGTCTCCGACAACGAGACGGATTTCAATGATGAACAGTACCCTCCTGTCGAGGACAGGTACAAACAGTTGGAGGACCGTTTAAGTGCTATGGAGATTCAACATGTGCCCGGGTTGGACTTTGGGGACCTAGGCTTATCCTCTGGAGTGGTGATTTCACACAAGTTCAAGGCACCTGCTTTTGCAAAGTACGACGGGGCTTCCTGTCCTAAGCTGCATCTCAGATCATATGTAAGGAAGATCCAACCTTACACTGCTGACAAGAATCTATGGATCCATTTCTTCCAGGATAGTCTTTCAGGGACTCAACTCGAATGGTTCTATCAGTTGGATGGAGCCAGTATTCGTAATTGGGAGGACTTGGCTACTGCGTTCTACAAGCAGTATCAATACAATTCCGACCTCGCTCCTACGCGTACCCTACTCCAGGGTATGTCACTAGGGACGGGTGAAGGATTTAAGGAGTATGCTCAAAATTGGAGAGACCTGGCTGGCAGGGTGCAGCCACCTCTGACTGACCGTGAGCTTATGGATATGTTCTTGGGGACCCTGTCTGGTCCGTTCTTCAACCATCTGATTGGAAATTCTTCTGCTGGGTTTACAGATCTGATCGTGACTGGTGAGAGGATAGAAGCTGGTATCAAGGCTGGGAAGATACAAAAAGGTGCCTCCTCGAGCACTGAATAGAAGCCCTTCAAGAAAGAATCTAGTGTTGTTTATGATTCGAGGAGACAGAATAAACCGGAACACCGCCAAGCTGTCAACGCGGTGGTAATTTCAAAGCCTGCTGCTGCTTCTCGGCAATATAACCAACCAAGGGGTGAGAGACCCAAAAGGGAGTTCACTCGGCTCAGTATGACTTTGTCCCAGATATTGCCGCAATTACTGTCAACCAATCTGGTAACTATTAAAGAAGCTCCGAAGGTAGTGAACACAACATCTCCGAAGTACAATCCTAACGCCCGCTGCGCTTATCACTCTGACAGCCCGGGGCATACTACGGATGATTGTTGGGCGTTGAGGAATAAGGTTCAGGACCTTATTGATGCTAAAGAGATAGAGTTCGAGGCGCCCGAAAGGCCCAATGTTGTGACTGCCCCCATGCCCAAGCATGGAGTGAATGCTACGGAGGAAGACCTGTATGTAGCCTCCGTGGATGATATTGTTACTCCGTTGTTGACTGTCAAAAGGAACCTGTTTCTAGCCGGTTTATTTCCGGGATGTAGTAAAGGTTGCCATTTATGTTCTGTTTCACCTGCCGGTTGTCCTTTGTTGAAGTCAGGCGTCCAAAAACTGATGGATAACAAAGAGATCTTGTTCGAGAAGATTGTTGTTCCTGCTATCCCTGCTGAAGAAGTGTCCATTGTTACTATTTTCAACAATTCTCCTAAGGCTCCCTCAAAGAAGCCTGTCCAAATCATGTCTATTCAGAAGGTTGCGCCTATAATCATCAATGTTCCGGGGCCCCTCCCTTATACGTCTGACAAAGCTGTCCCGTGGCACTATGGGGCAGATGTTTATGTTCTTGGAGTAAAACAAGAGTTTGATACTAGTATCGGCGTCACAAACATCACTGGGCCTGCCAAGGTCACTCGCAGTGGTAGACTTTTCTCACCAGATATTGTGCCACCAGCTATTCAGAGACCTATTGTCATCACACCTGCAAGTGTGTCTGCTCCCCTTCCTGACCAAGTTCCTATTTCTACCCCTGTTGCCGAGTCATCTGACGCTCGGGGCAAAGGGATTTCTACTGATATGCCTGCCCAGACGGAGGCACCAAAGACAATCACTGTTGAAGCTTCCAAGCAGGAGATGGAAATGATCCTTAAGATTATCAAGAAGAGTGATTTCAATGTAGTTGAGCAGTTGGGGCACACCCCATCTAAAATTTATATGCTATCACTGTTGTTGTGCTCAAAGGCCCATGCCAAGGCCCTGATTACTTTCCTGAAGACGGCCCACGTGCCACAAGAGACGTCAGCTGATCAATTTACCGAGTGTGTGTCCAACTTAACCGCTGATAATGGTTTGGATTTCTCTGACGCTGATCTGACTGCTAAGGGGAAGAACCATAACAATGCCCTGTATGTCTCCATTGAATGCAGGGGCACTACTCTTGCCCATGTGCTGGTTGACACTGGTTCCTCGTTAAACGTATTACCCAAGAAAGCTCTAGACAGGCTGGATTGTGAGGGTTTAGAGCTCAAGCCAAGTAACATTGTTGTCCGGGCCTTTGATGGGTCCAAAAGGATGGTACATGGTGAGGTTGATATTCCAATCAGGGTTGGTTCTTAGGTCTTTGATTATACATTCTACGTGATGGACATCCGACCATCCTACTCTTGTTTGCTGGGTCGCCCATGGATCCACAAGGCTGGAGCTGTGACCTCCACACTGCATCAGAAGTTGAAATACCCGGTCAGAGGGAAGATCGTAACAGTTCAGGGGGAGGAAGAATATATGGTCATCCACCTCAACTCGTTCCGGTATATAGAAATGGATGGGGAGTTCATTGAGACCCCATTCCAGCATTTTGAAGAGGTTCCTCAAACACTGGCATTAGCAGAGACTGTGACTGAAGAGGGTTCTCCGTTGAAGATGGCTTCCTTAAAGGATGCTCGGGCTGTGATTGAGAAGGGTGGGCGTGCAAACTGGGGCCGACTTCCTGATTTCACTCCGAAGACTGACAAGTTTGGTTTGGGTTTCACTGCAGAAGCTCAGAGGGTTGTTCGTAAGGCAAGGATTGGAAGACCTCCTGTATTCATCACCAACCCGGGAGTAAATGCTATTGAAGAGGACGTGGGGGAATCTGAATTTGACAGCTGGATCTACCCAACGACCGACGATGGACTGAACAACTGGACTGCGAAAGACTTCATACCTATTACTTTTGTCACTCAGTAATAAACTCCTTTGTTTTGAATTTGTAACAAACAATAATTTGAAACTTTATGGTCCGGTGTCTTACCCGGGGCACCGTGGCTTCATTTGTGAGGGCTTTTGTATGTCATTTTCATATATCATTAATAAAAGCATTGGATGTTTTTTGCATTTCAAATCTTGCGCTCCTTGTCTTTCTTTATTATATATTGCAAAACAGCTATATTTACACACACTCACCTATACAGGTTCCAATCCACTCTGGATCTCACTGGTAACGACTCTGCTACTTCCAGTTATGACTTCGAAAATCCAATCAACTTAGCCGAAGACGAAGGTGAAGATGATTGCGAAGTGCCTGGTGAGCTTGCAAGACTGCTACTCCAGGAAGAGAGAGCCATTCAGCCACATGAAGAGCCAGTGGAAACGGTAAATCTGGGTACTGAGACAGATAGCTAGGAAGTCAAGATTAGTGCCAACCTGGAGTCTAGTGTGAAACAACGGTTAATTCAGATGCTGCATGACTACGTGGAAATATTTGATTGGTCTTACGAAGACATGCCCGGGTTGGACACTGACATTGTGGTTCATCACTTGCCTACCAAGGAAGAATGCCCTCCGGTAAAACAGAAAGTCTGCCGTATGCGTCCCGAGATGTCCGAGAAAATCAAAGCTGAGGTTATGAAACAATTCGATGCCGGTTTTCTAGCAGTAACTTCTTAACCTCAGTGGGTTGCCAACGTGGTTCCAATGCCGAAGAAAGATGGTAAGGTCAGAATGTGTGTTGATTACAGGGATTTGAACAGGGCAAGCCCTAAGGATGACTTCCCTTTGCCTCACATCGATGTTCTGGTTGACAACACTGCTCAGCATAAGGTATTCTCCTTCATGGACGGGTTCTCTGGTTATAATCAAATCAAGATGGCTCCTGAAGACATGGAGAAGACCACCTTTGTTACTCAATAGGGCACCTTTTTCTACAAGGTCATGCCTTTTGGGTTGAAAAATGCTGGGGAAACCTACCAATGTGCCATGGTTGCTTTGTTTCATGACATGATCCATCATGAGATTGAAGTATATGTTGACGATATGATTGCAAGGTCCCAAACTGAGGAGGAACACCTTGACCATCTACAGAAGCTGTTTGACCGTCTGAAGTTGTACAAGCTGAGGTTGAACCCAAACAAGTGCACCTTCGGGGTAAGATCTGGAAAACTACTGGGTTTCGTCGTGAGCGACAAAGGTATTCAAGTGGACCCTGCCAAAGTGAAAGCCATACAAGAGATGCCAGTTCCCAAGACAGAGAAAGAAGTCAGAGGCTTTCTAGGACGGTTGAATTACATTGCCCGATTCATCTCACATCTAACTGCTACCTGTGAACCAATCTTCAAGCTACTGAAGAAAGATCAAGTAGTACGTTGGAACGATGAATGTCAGGCCGCTTTCGAAAGAATCAAAGAGTATCTCCAAGAGCCACCCATTCTTATGCCACCGGTTGAAGGGAGACCTCTAATATTATACTTGACAGCTCATTGGGGTGTGTGCTGGGGCAGCATGACGAGTCTGGCCGAAAAGAGCACGCTATTTATTACCTTAGCAAAAAGTTCACCGACTGTGAGACCCGATACTCACTGCTCGAGAAAACTTGATGTGCTTTGGTATGGGCTGCTCGTCGGCTGAGACAGTATATGTTGACTCACACTACTCTATTGATTTCAAAAATGGATCCAATCAAGTACATCTTCGAAAAGCCTGCCTTGTCTGGAAGAATAGCAAGATGGCAGATGATCTTGACTGAATATGACATCTAGTACACGACTCAAAAAGCAATCAAGGGAAGTGTATTGGCAGACCATTTGGCACATCAGGCAGTGGATGACTACCAATCTATGAACTTTGAATTTCCAGACGAGAATATCATGGTAGTGAATGATTGTGAAGTACCTGGACCGGATGAAGGACCTGAGGAAGGATCCTGATGGTCTATGCACTTTGACGGAGCCTCAAACGCTTTGGGAAACGGTATTGGCGCTGTGATCATATCCCCTAAAGGCACTCATACTCCACTGACCGCCCGGCTATGTTTCAACTGCACCAACAACATGGCGGAGTATGAAGCATGCATCATGGGTCTTCGAGCTGCAATTGACCTGAGGATCAAGTTTCTGAGTGTCTTCGGAGATTCCGCTCTCGTGATCAGTCAGATCAAAGGCGAGTGGGATACGAAACACCCAAATCTTATTCCTTACAAGGAGTATGTATTGACGTTGATTCCCCATTTCAAGGAGATAACTTTTGAACACTTCCCAAGAGAGGAGAATCAGTTGGCGGACGCGCTAGCTACAATGTCTTCTATGTTCAAAGTCAAATGGGACAACGAGGCTCCCTGGATAATTATCTGGAAGTTGGATGAACCTGCGCATTACTGTGATCTTGAGGCTGAAGAGGTAACTGAAAAACCTTGGTATCATGAAGTAAAGAGGTACCTTGAAGCTCAAGAATACCCCGAAGGCGCATCTGTTAATGACAAAAAGTTTCTAAGAAGGTTCGCGGCAAAGTTCTTCCTCAGCAACGGCATTATGTATAAACGAAACCATGATTCAACCTTACTGCGTTGTATGGATAAGACTAAAGCAGAAAGGATCATGGCAGAGCTGCATGAAGGTACCTTCGGAACTCATTCCAGTGGGCATACCATGGCAAAGAAAATCCTTCGGGCAGGATATTTTTGGTCCACTATGGAAGCCGACTGTTATCAGCATTCTCGGACGTGTCATAAGTGCCAGATCTACGCTGATAAGGTGCACATTCCTCCAGTTCTCCTGAACGTCTTGATAGCACCTTGGCCTTTTGCAATGTGGGGCATTGATATGATCGGCGAGATCATACCTACGGCATCCAACGGGCTTCGCTTCATCCTGGTAGCGATCGATTACTTCACAAAATGGGTTGAAGCAGCTTCCTTTGCCACCGTAACCAAGAATGTCGTGGCACGGTTCATCCGGCATAACCTGATCTGTCACTACGGTGTACCAGAGAGGATCATTACAGACAATGGTACCAATCTCAACAACAAGATGATCACTGAGCTCTGTGAGCAATTCAAGATACAGCACCACAACTCTTCTCCTTACCGGTCGAAGATGAATGGGGCTGTAGAAGCAGCTAATAAGAACATTAAGAAGATTGTGCAGAAGATGAAAGTGACCTACAAAGATTGGCACGAGATGTTACCGTTTTCTCTTCATGGGTACCGTACCTCAGCACGGACGTCAACAGGGGCAACACCTTTTTCCTTGGTTTATGGCTTGGAGGCAGTCTTGCCTATCGAAGTCCAGATACCCTCTCTCTGGATAATGAAGGATGCAGGTTTGAGCGAAGATGACTGGATCCAAACTCGGCTTGATCAATTAAACCTAATTGACGAAAAGAGACTCACTGCTATTTGTCATGGTCCGACGTACCAAAAGCGGATGATCAAGGCATTTAACAAGAAAGTCAGACGGCAAGAGTATCAAGTCGGGGACCTGGTAATCAAGCGCATCATTCTTCCTCAAGGTGATCCCAGGGGCAAATGGACCCCCACGTACGAAGGGCCATTTGTGGTTAAGCATATCTTCTCAGGAGGAGCTATGATTCTAACTACCATGGATGGTGACGACCTTCCTCACCCCGCCAATGCAAACATAGTAAAAAAATACTACGCATGATTAAAGACCCGCTAGGTTGACACACCTAGGCAAAAATAAGGGCTTCCCGGCGAACCAAAAGGGTTCGGGCAAAAATAAGGGATAAAAATGAAAAAATCTGTACACCCGGCAAGTCGAAAACCTGAAAAGGCGGCTTGGCCAAAAATGGGTATCCCGGTGGACTGAAAACCCGAAAGGGCGGTCCAGGCAAAAGTTAGGGATTAAAGCGTAATACTATGTCTCATTGGATCACCCTACATCCAGACTTCGGTATCAACCATCAGGCTCGGACGGCACCAGTCAATCAGATTCACCTTCAACTAAGCAGTGAAGTGATGAGACGCTCAAAGACATAAAGGCGATAGCAGAGTTGGAACCCAGTGGGATTTTTCACATAGCTGTTTTGTCTTCCCTTTCATAAATTGTGTAAACTCTATGTTGTTCG
This sequence comes from Vicia faba, assembly GCA_948472305.1. NCBI lineage: Eukaryota > Viridiplantae > Streptophyta > Magnoliopsida > Fabales > Fabaceae > Vicia > Vicia faba. The sequence continues at coordinate 119,066 of CATIWC010001563.1, read as the reverse complement.
GCGGCATTCTCTTACTAGGATGTCAGCCTCCTGTACAAAAACGCTTATTTACGGGCAAATTTCAAAATCAATACAAGTTCACTTTTCCAGACAAATTGCCAATTGTTTTTCCTTTATCTGTTTTGTTTTGCAAAGAACGTCCAATGTTCATTTTTGATATATGCATTTGACATTAATTGCTGATCACAAATATTTGCATACGAAACAAAGGACTAATTACAGGTGACATCAGAAACAGGGGCAATCAGAATTGTCTAAGTGGTTTAGTTGCTCTGTCCACCAAGGTACCAAGGTAAGTTCAGCTGAAGCATGTAACCAGGATACCTTCACTCCCCGCAGAGTAAGACAAGATTCAGCAATACTCCACCCAAGCATAGTTGGTCTCCCGTCAGCCCTAACAAGGCACAGTATCTCCAGCAAGTCAACAACACTCTCCCCAAGCAGAGTTAGTCTAATGTCAGCCTTAAGGAAGTTGGGTATCCCCAGAAGATCTCAACATTCCCCAGCGGAGTATGCAGATATTCCTCAGCAAGCATCCCCGGTAGTCTTAGTATTCCTCAACGGAAATATAAGATTGTTCCCCGGCGGAATACCAGACACCCCAGTGGAGCCATTCCCCAGTTCAGTCCAAAGAAGTTTCCCCATGAGAGTTGAATCATCCTCCCGGGTAGATTCTGGAAGCTTATCCCCAGTAGATTCTGGAAGCTTATCCCCAGTAGATTCTGGAAGCTTGTCCCCTACAGAGTACCAATATCTCTCCCCAGCCATATTCAAAGGTTATTCCCCACCAGAGTCTAACTGGGTTATCCTCAGCAAAATTATAACGGAAAGATCGTCCTCGGTGAAGTTCTTCCTATCCCCAGCGAAGTCATCATCAAAATCCCTCAACGGAGCTTGTCAACGGAATCCCCAACGGAGTTATCATCGAAATCTCAGCAAAGCCTCTCTCCCCACAGAGTAATCTCTTTGCCATGTTTATTCCCCAACGGAGTCATCCTCTTCTACAGGTTTATTCGTGCAATCAGCTTCGTTCATCATCCCCAGCGGAGACGAAGAACTCTACTTTTCAACATCAGCCCAGGATTTAACAAGCTCCCGGCATTTGTCAAGGATTTATCTTCCTGGACGAAAATACATTCATAAACATATCACATCTCATACCTCCTATTTACATACATGATAAAGTGCATACGACACGATCACGTTTTGAGAACATCATGATATCATGCATTTCATACATCATGACATTGCATACGACTAATGTTTGCCTTTTCAGGAAAAGGTCAATCAAAGGATGATTACCATCAACCTTTTGAAGTTCCAGATTCGATACATGTATCTAGCCAGGGCATATCTGTGAGCGATTGATTGTAGATCTACACCTGTATCTAGCCAGGAAAGTATTTGCATGAAGAGATTGAAGATCAATAGCCAGGAAGTCATCTTTCTTTCTCAGGTCAGAGGTCTACACCTGTATCCAGCCAGGAAAGCTATCTCGACCAACCTTTTTGAAGTTCCAGATTCGATACTTGTATCTAGCCCGGGCATATCTGTGAGCGGATGATTGTGGATCTATACCTGAAACCAGCCAGGAAAGTATCTACATGAAGAGTTTAAAGATCAATACCTGTATCTAGCCAGGAAGTCATCTTTCTTTCTCAGGTCAGAGGTCTACACCTGTATCCAGCCAGGAAAGCTATCTCAACCAACCTTTTTAAGTTCCAGATTCGATACCTGTATCTAGCCAAGGCATGTCTGTGAGCGATTGATTGTAGATCTATACCTGTATCTAGCCAGGAAAGTATCTGCATGAAGAGTTTGAAGATCAATACCTGTATCTAGCCAGGAAGTCGTCTTTCATTCTCAGGTCAGAGGTCTACACCTGTATCCAGCCAGGAAAGTTATCTCGACCAACCTTTTGAAGTTCCAGATTCGATACCTGTATCTAGCAAGGGCATGTCTGTGAGCGATTGATTGTGGATCTACACCTGTATCTAGCCAGGAAAGTATCTACATGAGGAGATTGAAGATCAAAACCTGTAACAGGCCAGGAAATTATCTTCCATTCTCAGGTACGCAAGTTCTCGCTAAGGAATCTCTTACGCGATCGACATTTCTAAATGGCATCTATAAGCCCATTCCCGACAAGATTCTGTCACATTTCCATATGGCATCTATAAGCCCATCCTCCTATCCATCATATCTCCAAATGGCATCTATAAGCCCATTCCCGACATCACATCACTGATACTACACTATGCGAGTGCAAATTTCTGGGCACTCTAGTGTTCAATCATCTTCCACCTTCGGATCACGAAAGGCACACAAGCCAATCTACATCCTCAGGTTTAAGAAGCTTGAACAGGGGCAACTGTTGTACCCCAAAATTTTCCCTCCCATATTCTTCAAGGTTTGTCAAGAATCATCTTCAAATGGTTCAAGATTTCTCAAGGGTTGCACAGTCCAAATGCCTCCTAAGCCAGCTAAAATTAGGGTTTTGGTTCTTTCAAGGAATTGGAGGTTTTCAATGGTTCAATCAAGTCCCATGGGCCTATATACATTGTCAAGCATCTACATGCCAAGTTTCAAGACTCACAATGCCAATTTGCACAGTCAAAAGCCTCATTTGATCCACAGTCAACTGCAGGGGCAAAATGGTCATTTTGCAGTCAAAAGTCAAAAAAATTGGTCAACATCTTATTTTGAGTACACAATCATCATTTGATCAAGTCTTGATCATGATTCTACAAGCATGACTCAAAATTCATTAAAGATGCAAAAGTTACTATTTTTGGACAGCAGAAAAGTCAATTGTATCTTGACCAAGGCATAACTTTTTCATGGTTCATCAGAAAAATATCATCCAATGCTCATTTTGAAGGGGATGACATTTCCTACTACTCATCTTCATATTCCAAGTCCAAGAAATGCTCTCACAAAAAGTTATCAATTTCTACATTATAGGTCAATTTCAAAAGTCAACAAAAATGCACTTTAAGTCAAAGACCATAACTTGAGGTTGGTAAATCCAAATGACATGGGACCAAAGGCATTGGTTAGAGGACTTCAAGACCTTTCCAAAATGTCCAAGAACATGTTCATATGATCAAAATTGAGCAAGATATGCATTGGAGAAGTTGGGAAATTTTTGTGAATTTGCAAAAGTCAACTTTGCTCAAAACACTTTGTTTTTGCTAATGGGCCTCAAATTTCTTCTTGAAACTTTATCCAAGGCCTATGCACGACCCATCAAGCTTAAATTGATTTATTTTCTTATTTTTTATTAATTAATTGGAGTTTTAATCAATTTTAATTCATTTAATTAATTTAAATTGTAGGAAATATCAAGATATGGTTTTTCAATCTTTTCATGAAGCAAATATGACCTAAAAGAGCTGGCAAACTCGTGTGCACATCAAGGGGACAAGAATCTCCAAGTTTGGCAAGATTTTCAAATCAACAAGATTGAAAAATATTTGATTTTCAATCAAATATACAAACATCAATTCCATGGATTTCTTGGCCAAGATTTAACCTAATTCCATTCTCCTATAAGTACACAACCTAACCCTAATGCATTGGACGTGAAAACTCTGCAGAAAAAAGCCATAGCCATTCAAGAAAATTCAAAGAAAACTCAAAACTGTTTTCCAGGTTCCAGGCCAATTCAAAGCAATTTGTGGATTCAAACACGTTGCTGGAGGTGTGAGGAACGTTTTGCAATCAAAACCAAGCCTTAAAGCTCAAGGAATCCAAGGAAACAGTTTCACGGTTCGAACATCTTTTCCAGAATTGCAACTCATTATTCATGTGCATTTGACATATTTTATTGGTTGTTTTGTGTTAATAGGGACCATACGAAGCTTTTGGCATATGTTAATTGAATTATTATGCATTGAATCGAAAGATGCCATTGATGAATTCTAGGGTTTCCAAGCTTTCAAATTAGGGCTTTATTATCCAGGAAAAATCAAGCCTTGTGAGACCCATGGTTGGATTCGTTAGGTTGAGACGGACACAAAGCCACCATCGTGAAACATTTATGTAGCCCATACGCCTAATCGCTATTATTCCTCGTTCCATATTGTGGGGGTTAAAAACCCCCGCTATTTGATTTGTTTTTGCAGGTATTCAGTGAGGAAGATGAAGACGTGTTGATATACCATTGGGCCATTTGAAAAATATGCGCGCGTTTTGGTTTTTACAGCATAGGAATTAATTATTTAATATATTAATTATTTGTTGTTTTACTAACGACTGAAGCAAGTTGGTGGAGTGGTTAAGGCAAACGCGCAATAGGCATTGGGACCTGGGTTCGAATCCCAGGTCCCTCAATATTTGTTTCTATTTTTCATAATGTGATCATATGCAGGATTCCCAATGATGTCCACCGTGTACGTTCCAATCCCAGGCGCCATGTGTACTTAAGCATAGATCTAATGGCCATGAGGTGCTGACCATGATGTTCCCTAGTCAACCATGCGCTGGACAACCAAAAAGTCAAAGCAGGCTTGTGGCTTAATGGGCTTGGAAGTTACAAACAAGCCTCCTCTTTGGGCCAGCACCCCCCTGGTTAATTATTTTTCTTTTATATTTTTCATTTAATCTTTTTAGTAATTATTATTATTATTATTTAATTAACTCAAATTAATTATTTTCATTATAAATTCAGACAATTAAAAAATGTAAATATAATTATTATTATTATTAATTTCACTTTAATTTAATTATTTTGTAAATAAATGCTAACAAATTAATTTAGTTAATTAGGTTAACTTTAATCTTTTTCTCAATAAATAAAATCAACATAGAATTAGGGTTTTTCTTTTGACAATTTTAATCTTTTTATTTTTATTTTTATTTTTATTAAAACATAAAAAACATAAAAAAACATAAAAAACATAAAAAACACTTTTTTCTTGTAATTAATTAATTAATTAGAATTAGGTTTAATTTAATGCAAAAGGACTAAAATTCCATTCTTTTCTCAACAAGGGTCAAAACCCTAAGGACGTCCCGATTCAATTCGCGCATTATTATTTTTGATTATATTTATGTATCTGTTTCGAGGATGTAATAGATAATTAGGAATTTTCTCGCATTTATTTTTAAGGGTTATGTTTTTGGCGATGTAAATACCCGACGCCTTGTAATAGCGTAGATTCACTTTCCGCAATTTATTTTCCGCATAACTATTAACTGTTAACTATGCATGACAAGATTTGCCTGAAAAATAAAATCAACTCGTAGCTCACCATAAAATGTGCAAAGATAATATAACTTGAAACCTGACACACCTGCACATGCCACTCCTAGGGTACGCCTCACTTGGTTGCCTCGACGTGGTCATTGAGTATAGGGTGTTTTAGAGGTCGCCCTCCAGTCTAAAGATCCAAGTTACCTCAAAACGGTTGCCTCGGATAAAAAAGGATCTAGGACATTAGGGTTACCGCTAAGGCGTCCTACTATTGCTTTGGTGACCACACATGTCCCTTATAATCGAATTGACCCGAATAACTCCAACGACTGAGCTACCTACTTCTCAATAGTGGGATAGTACTGTCTAAAGGACATTTACACAACTTAATTCCTTTAGAGTAGGTAGATTTCTCCTGGGTACTTGCTCTTTTTAAAAACAAAAACAACTTTTCGCACCTACACTTTCAAAAAGTTTTCAAACAAATACTTCATACACTCTTGAGGACAGATACAAGAGTTACCTAGAAGTTTTCAAACTAAACTTTTTCAAAACCCACAAACACAAGAAAAGCAAACAATTTTTGAAAACATAGTGAGCAAGTACCTAAGAGCCCATGGATAACCATGGATAGAAAGGGTGCTAACACCTTCCCTTTCTATAATCTACCTCCTGAACCCGAGAAATATCTCGAAAAGGAATTTTGTTGTGCTTTTGTCCTTTCCTTGTTGGAGAACATAAAAGACGGTGGCGACTCTTGCTTACCGCGACATTTTGCGAAGCAGCATTCTAAAACAGTCAGCTCTATTTCCACCGATCACAGTGCCTGTCTTGACTTCTTTTCGGCCTACCTCGGTACCCAAGTTTACAACTTCGATTGGCTCTTCATGCGGTTGGATAGCCTTTTCTTCTTGTGTTAAGAGTTTGGTAAGTTCTCCAGGTATTTCACAATCTTCCTCACCTTGTCCTCGACTTGGTAGATCGGATTTTCAAATTCATGAGTGGTTATAGCAGAATCATTATCAACGAGATCCAGAGTGGATGTGGATCTGCAATGTAGTGTGTGGGTGTGTGTAAGAAACACATAGCTATATTTGAAAGTAATAAAGTAATGAAAAGACAGAGATTGCAAAATTTGAATGCAAAAACGTCCAATGTTTTATTAGATGAGCATATGCGGATGAATGATAACAACCCTAACAAATGGACCGTTGTGCCCCGGGTAAGGCACAAGGCTTAAAGTAATTGTTTTAAAATTACATATCCAAAAACTTGAAAGTAATAAAACAGGAAATAGCAATTACTCCTGACTAAAGGAGATTGGTATAAAGTCTTTAGCCTTCTAGTTATTGAGTCCACCATCAATAGTAGGGAATATCCAGTTGTCCAAATCACAGTCACTATCAGTGTCTTCTAGAGCATTGACTTCATTACTGTTGATACGGAAAGTTGGTCTCCCAACACGAGCATGGCGAACTGCCTTCTGAGCTTCTGAGGTGAAACCCAAACCAAATTTGTTGGACTTGTAAGAAATATTAGGAAGCTAACCCCAGATAGTTCAACCACCCTCTTCTACCACAGCCATAACATCCTTCAAAGAAGCCACTTTTGGTGGATACTTGGTGATCATAGGAGTACCAGTAGTAGCTTTAGCAACAACAATAGTCGGAGGGATTACTTCAAATGTCTGGCAGGGAGTTTCAATGAATTCAACATCCATCTCAACATATTTGAAAGAATTCAAATGGCTAACCATATATTCTTCTTCTCTGCAAACTGTAACAATCTTCCCTTTCACTGGATACTTAAATTTTTAATGCAAGGTAGAGGTAACAGCGCTTTCCCCATGAATCTAGGGACGTTCGAGAAAACAGGAATAGGCCGAACGAATATCTATTACATAGAAAGTGGAGTTGAAGACCTGAGATCCCACCTTGATCGGAAGATCAACTTCTCCGTGTACCATTGTCCTTGACCCATGAAAGGCTCTTACCACAATATCGCTGGGTTTCAGCACCAGCCCTTCATAGTCCAGTCTATCCAGAGCAGCTTTTGGTAATACATTCAGGGAGAAACTTGTATCCAACAACACATGCGCCAAGGTAGTGCCCCTACACTCAATAGAGACGTGCATGGCCTTGTTATGATTATTTCCTATCGGAGTTAGGTCAACATCAGAAAAAGCCTAACCTATTATCAGTTAAGCTTGCTACACAATTCTCAAACTGATCAGCAGAAGTATCTTGTGGTACATGGGCAGTCTTCAAAAATTTCACCAAAGCCTAAGCATGGGCCTCATAGCACAATAACAAGGACAACATGGATATCTTGGAAGGCATCTACCCCAGTTGTTCAACTATATTATAGTCACTTTTACGAATGATCTTCAATATTTCCTCCATCTCCTGTTTAGAGGAATCTTCAACGGTGACATATTTTGATGGTGCCTCCATCTGGGCAGGCTCAATTACTTTCTCTTTGTCCCGAGCGTCAACAGTTGACCCAACAACATGGATATGTATTGGTGTAGTGGTAGTCTTTGGAGGAGAGATCTCCGGAGAGAAGAACCTTCATGTTCTGGTAACTTTACTAGTTCCGAAAGTATTTTCGACATTGAGATTGGTAACTTCATAATCTTCATCTTCAACAATCCATGGTTCTTGCTTAACACCATGGTAATAAACTTCAGCTCCATAATTCTAGCGAACAGCCTTATCAGAGGAATAGGGGACTGGCCCTGGTGCAATAATGATCAGGGGACCCACCCTCGGCTCAGCGGGAATCCTTATAGGACCTCTAGATGTGATCCTTACAAGAGTGTTGGAAATTGTGATTATAGAAACATCTTCAAGTCTCAGCTCTTGAGACACACTTTCATGCAAACTGTTCACAGTCGGAGTCTTCTCAAACAGAATTTCATAGCTATCAATCAAACGCTGAATACCCTTCTTCAGCCACATGCAACCATCTGATTGGGACGCACAATGGTAACAACTTTCAAGGAAACCCGAAAGTAAACTGGCTTGCAACAGATTCTTCTAAACAATTATCAAGGGAGTGGTCAAGTCACTTATAGTGGAGACATAAGAGACATCGCCAATGGAATTAACACCTTTACCATGACTAGGCATAGGAGAAGTAAACACATTAGGGTTCTCCGAAGGATCAAACTCAATTTCTTTGTTGTCAATAAGATCTTGAATTTTGTTTTTCAGAGCCCATCAATTGTTGGTGTCATGCCCAAGACTATAAGAATGATAGGCACACTTCACATTAGGATTGTACTTAGGAGAGGAGGTGTTGGGATTAGGAGGAGGATTTCGCAGTGTTACCAACTCTGCCTTTAACAGATGTTATAATGCCTAAGAAAAAGGTATATTAATCCTAGTGAATTGCCTCCTCGGCGGGTCCGACCTATGCTGATTCCTCCGTTGTGGTTGTTGAACAAATACAAGATTAGAAATTATCACCACTCCCACAGGGATGGCGGTCATTTTTACTACGGCCCTTCTGGCCATAAATTGCATTGATTTCTTTCTTATTGTTGAACGTCTTCTTTACAACACTAGAAGATGCAGCCACCAGAATTTTTCCGCTCCTGATACCGCTTTCAACTCGCTCCCTAGTCAGAATTAACTCAGTAAAACCAAATGACGAACTCCCAATTAGCAGATTAAAGAATGGACCAGTCAAAGTTCCCATGAACATATCAGTAAGCTCCCGATCAGACAAGGGAGGTTGCACCCTTCCAGCTAAGTCTCTCCATTTCTGTGCATATTCCTTGAACCCTTCATTCGAGCCCATAGACATGTTTTTCAATTGCACTCGAGTCGGTGCAAGGTCAACATTATATTAATACTGCTTATAAAAGCAGCAACTAAGTCTTCCCACATATGGATGTTGGTTCCTTTTAGTTGATAAAACAATAAAAGTTGAGCTCCAGACAAGATTTCTTGAAAGAAGTGGACCCATAACTTCCTGTCAGCAGTATGGGGTTGGATTTTTCAGACATACAATCTCAGATGAAGCTTAGGACAAGACACACTATTGTATTTAGAAAAGATGGGGTCCTTGAACTTGTGGGGGGATTACAACCCCTGAGATAAGACCCAGCTCTTCAAAGTCCAACCCAGGAACCCTCTAGATCTCCATAGTGTTGAGACGGTCTTCCAGTTTCTTGTACTTGTCGTCAGCCGGAGGATATTGTTCATCTGAATAATTTTCTTCCTCTTCATCAGAACCCTGGTTGTCAGCCTTCATACTTTTTTCATCTTCCTCTAGGTCATCATTTTCTATTTCAAACTCTAAAGCTCGCTTGACCAGACCTTTAAGCCTCCTACCCATGTTGAGGACACCAACTGGTTTCTTGACTTTCTCCTTCTTCTCTTTAGTGATAATGGCCTTCAACTCTTCCTGTCTCTTAGCTAAGCTTAAGAACATTTGCTGGAACTGGGCGTTCTGTTCCTGGCGATCCTTAACTGTTTGTTCAAGAACCATTCTTGAGAAAATGAGGATCCTAGAAGAATGTATTGGAGAAAAATGGGAGGGAAAATTTTAGGGTACAACACCACTTCCTTCTTGCAACAATTAATGGATACTTTCGAGGCTAGGGAAGTCACTCGACCTTCTATCAACCTCATTTCAGAGGTTCTACCTACTGACCAACGACAAAATCTATATGTCAAAGCTCAAACTACTAAGGTACCTTTGTTTTCTCCCAACTTTTTTATTATCTCAATAAGACCTTTGTGATTTTATTATATTGCTTACAGGGGTGGAAACGTTCTTCGACTGCAAAAAAATTTATCGTCTCACCCCCAAAGAAAGCTAAAGTTTTGACTACTCAGGTTCAGACATGCATGCATTCTTCTTCCATATGTTCTTTTCATACCGTTGTAGATTAGCACCTGCAATATTTCATGCTCCACTAGGTTTCCGAAAGGAAGCCCCAACCTTCTATTGGTCTAGACAGTTCCGACCATAGTGATGGTTCCCACATTTTTTCTTCATTCAAAGCATCGACTCCCACCAAGCCCAAAGGGCCTAAGAAACTCAAGAGAATTATCATCAAAGCCAACATCTCAAAAACTAAAACTGTTGGTGCTGATGCTCCGCCTTTTCCTACTCATGATCACGAGGAAACTTCACCTCCTCGACAACCAACTCCAACAATTCCAATTCAGGAAAAAAAACGTCCAACCCACTGAAGAGGTATTTATTTCTTACACCACTTTCTTTTATGAAAATAAAATCTTCTTTTAATTCTTGTACTATTTTCAGGCATAATTCCATGAGAAAGTGGTTGGAACTACTCCATCCATTGAGACAACTTTAGCCAGAGATGCTGACACCTTAGAAACTAGGAACTATCCCTCGGTCGATATCACCTCCCACTCGAATCTTCCTGATGGTCTTACTCATTGTTCGACTGCACACATCAGTGAAGAAAATAGTGAAGCCAATCGAGAGCCCGCTACTGATATTGCTTCTCCTCTGGAAAACCCTACTCAACAAGATCCTATTGGCAATTATTTGGTACACTATACTGCTGTTAATCCCTAGTTTCACAACATCTTGCAATACACTATCTCCAACAGTTCTTTAAACCAAGCAAAATTTCTGGCAATGAAACAAAAGCATTCGGCTGAGACTCTGTGGCGACTTCAAAAGCTCCGACAAGAACATGTCGTACCTGTTTCTACAACTTTTTATATTGCTGGTGTTTACTCTGATGTGACTCTTAAATTGCAGTATTTAAAAGCGTACCTGCTCAATGGTGATTTCCTCTTTGTTGCTGACGACGAGATCTCTCAGGATTACCATCCCTGAGGCTTAGGTTCAATACTTTATCGACCTCGAGGAATTCTTCTGCCAAGCTATCAATGATCTCTCTTTGAGCAAACAAATTGACATCCTACTCCAAGCTAGCAATGCCAATATGGAAGCTAAGTGGAATCTTAGTAAAGCTTGTGAAGAGAAATTGAGTACCTTTGAGTCTGAAAACCAAGCGCGTATTGAAAAACACTTCGCCTTTGATCAGCAGATTTTTTCCTACAAAACCGAAATATATGATCTCTAGAAGAAATAGTTGATGTTTAAAGCAAGATTGTTGGATTCGGATAGAGCGCTCCCAAGCCAAAGCAAATTTGATGAAGAAATTCAGAAAGGCATTGCACATGGCGAAAAGGCTTTAAAGATTAAATGCAGGATTAGCAAGTTGATGACGAAGAAAACACGCCTCGACAATAAGATTGTTTTCAAAAAGGCCAGCTTTGAAGACTTTAAGTCCCGTTTTCCTGCTTAAAAATCTTTATGGTTGCACATTATATTTTGTTGAGATTGACTCCCCTTCTTTTGGATCTTTAACCCCTTCGGGGAACTAATGGTTACCATTTTGTCGTTTCCTTCTATTTTGGCTACCACTAATTCAGCATTGCACGTATTCTTATTCTCTGTCAATATGATCGACTAGATTTTTTACATTTAGCATTCGCCAATCTGCGCCTGACAAAATAGGCATTGGCAAAAAAATTTCAAGAGTTTTAAGAAAATTTGAATTAATTCAAATTTCTACCATGTTATTAGAAAACTTCAAAAATTTCAAAATCTCAATTTATGAATTTTCTTCCTTTGCATGCATATGCCATCTGCCACCCCACCTCCCCCCCCCCCCCCCCCCCCATTTTTTGGGGTTGAACATTTTAGTGAAGCCACCAACACTAAAATAAACACAAAACATTAACTGGTTTAAAATACAAACTTTTGGAAAAATCGCCAACATTAAGATAAACCACAAACATTAATTGGTTTAAAATACATATCTTTTAGGCTTAATACATGATAAATACAAATCTAGGCATACTATATAAATCTACACATATTTTCTAAATCTATTAATAATGGCTTTGAGTTAAGCTTATCATTCACTGGCCGCATTTCGAGTTAAGCTTATCATTCACTGGTCATCATTGTCGACCAAATGCCACCCTGTAAGTGGGATTGACTCCCTGGATGCTATTATTTCTTCAGAATCCCACCTAAAACCACGACTAGGATCCAAGCTTAGAAAACTATTTGAGTTTTCATTGGGAGTGTAATTATCATTATCACATTGTTCCATATTCTCCAAGTGCTGGTCGAAATATTACTTTCCACCTTTAAACTCATCGACCTTATAGTAGCTCTGATCAGCTTCTATATTTTCCAGTACGCCATCTTTCTTACAAATGGAAATCCTCTAGTGTAAAGTCGACAGGACTGCACCTATTCCATGGATCCATTCATGTCCAAGTAATAAATTGAAGTTGGCTTTGGAATTTATGACCATAAACAAAGTCGACCTGGTTGTTGTTCCAAAATCCAATTCGACCTGAATGACCCTCAGTATACTACTTGTTTTTCCTTCGTAGTTTGATAAAACCATGTTGTGAGGTCGAAGGTCTGACCCACACTTCCCCATTTTCTTAAAAGAGCATGTGGCATTAAGTTTACAGCTGCCCCACCATTGATAAACACATTGTTTACTGGCATGCCATCTACCTCTGCCCTGATAAATAAAGGCTTAATATGATATAGCATCCCTGGGCTTGGTTTCTCAAACAAAATTGTGGTATGATGGCAGAACCGACTGTTAATACTAGTTTTGCATTTTGTATTCGCAAATATGCAGTAAGCAAGAGTCGCTACCGACTTTTCTTTTATCCAACAAAGGAAAGGGTGAAAAGAACAAAAAAAGATCTTTTTGGAGATTTTCTGAGTAAGGGGGTAGATTATGGAAAGGTAAGGTGTTAGCACCCTTTCCATCTGTGGTTTTCCACGGGCTCTTAGGTACTTGCTCATGTTTTGAAAATTGCTTGTGCTTTGCGTGTTTTGAAAACTGTTTTGAAAATGCCTTAGTGCGGAGATTTGCTTTGTGATAACTCTTGTATTAGTCCTCAAGAGTGTTGACAAGGCGAATGTTTTTGAAAGTATTTTTGAAATGTTTTTGTGTAGGTGCAAAAAGTTGTTTTGAGCAAGCATCTAAGAACTTATCTACTTATACTCGAAAAGGCCGTTATTTTCCTCCTAATCTTTAGACAGTGCTATCCTACTATTAGTGAGTAGGTATCCCTATCGTTGGATGTGTGAGGGACAGGCGCGGGTCATTGTTATGCTCATAGAAGGAAACATATAGGGATATGTTGTACCCCAAAATTTGCCCTCCCATATTCTTCAAGAAATTGCCAAGCCAAGTCACAAAATTCCCCAAGGGTTGTGCAGTCCAACTGTCTCCTATACAGTCAAAACTAGGGTTTGTGTTCTGATCAAGAAAAGGAAGTTTTCAAAGGCCCAATCAAGTCTCATATGCCTACAAATATGGTCAAATATCCTCATATCAAGTTTCAAGGCATTCAGCTCAAAGTTGCACAGTCAAAACCCTAATTGCACTACAGTCAACTGTAGGGGCAAAATGGTCATTTGACAGTCAAAAGTTCAAATTTTTGGTCAACATATCATTTTGAAGCCACAAACATCATTTGATCAATGCTTGATCATGATTCTCAAAATTTGGCTCAGAAATCATCAAGATGCAAAAGTTTCCTTATTTGGACAGCTGAAAAAGTCAACTGAAATTGACCAGGGCATAACTTTCACATGGATTATCAGAAAAATCCCATCCAAAGCTCATTTTGAAGAGAAAGACATTTCCTACAACTCATATTCATACTTCAAGTCCAATAAATGCTCTCACAAAAAGTTATCAATTTCAACATTATAGGTCATTTTCAAAAGTCAACAAAAAGGGACTTTAAGTCAAAGGCCATAACTTGAGATTGGTAAATCAAAATGACATGGGACCAAAGGCATTGGTTAAAGGACTCAAATACCTTTCCAAAATGTCCAAGAACATGAGAAAATCTTAAAAATTGAGCAAGTTATGCCTTGTGGAAGTTGGGAAATTTTTGGATATTTTGAAAAGTCAACTTTGATCCAAATGACCTAAAATTGCTAATGGGCCCATTTTTCTTCCATGATTCATCATTCTAAGCATGTGCACGACCACTTGGCCCAAAGGGAAGTATTTTCTCATTTTTTATTTATTTATTTGAATTATTATTAATATTAATTCATTTAAATCATTTAAATATATGGAAAATATATAACTTGACCTAAAAAAATCTTTTCATGCATGTTTGCCATCAAGATTTCGTGCATAGGCTAATTAGGAAAGAATTGGACTGATTGGCATGATTTGAACAAAGAACACATGAAAAAAAGATATGAAAAGATCTTTAAAATCAAATTTTCAAAAACCATCAATGCCATGGATTTTATTGAATTTTGTTAACCTAATACACTCCATACAAATACATGATCATAACCCTAATGCCCATGGACGGAATGCTGCGCAGAAAAGCTCATTGAAAACTTGTAATTTTCACTAAAAACTCAAAACTGTAAACCACTTTTTAGGTCGATTCAGGCCTCCATTCTTGTCTCAATAGCTTCCTGAAGCTTCACTGATCACACTCCAATCTGAAACATCAACCCAAACTTCAAGAATTGGTAAAACAAATTCAAACTGTACAAAGAAAAATTGATTATCGTGTTTCATGTTTTAAGCATTTTTATAACATTTTGTTCATGGATTCTTATTCCTCATGAGATTCTAAAGCTAACCATCATGTTTAATTGCATTATTACGCTGTATATAAGATTTCACCATGCGTGGCTTTTAGGGTTTTCAGCATTTTGAATTGGGGTTTTTGAGATAAGGAAAAATTGAGGTTCCAGGCCACCACCATTGCAATCAGCAGACCTGGACGAAGAGATTACCATAGTCGCGATTAATTTATGAGTTGCATAGGCCTAATCGCTATTTCTTGGTAGCATGCCTAATAGAACGCCCAAAAACCGTTGCGTTTGTTCTTTGTTTTACAGGGATGGTGAAGAAGATGAGGTGTTGTCAACACATGATTCGTTGATTTGAATTTCGCGCGTTTCTCTCCACTAACGCGTTGTTTCTTTTTATATTATTTGTTTGTTTGTATATTAATTGAATATGCGCTTAGCTCAGCTGGCAACGAGGATTGGTGGTGAAGGTACATGACCTGGGTTCGAGCCCCAGGTCTTACATATTTCAATATTATTTTTCCCTAATAAATCATGTGCAGCACTTGCGTTGAAGATCTTCATGCACACTCAAAAATCATCGCCCACGCGTCCAAGAGATCCAAATCAAAGGCTCAAGATTGATGAGCACGTTACACCCCCAGTTAACGCCCTGCATGTGATTCAAAAAAGGTCAACGAATCTGAATGCTATTGGGCCAGATTGCTAAGGCCATACCTCACAATTAGGGCCTGAACCCCCCCCCCCTGGTTTGCCTTCTCCATATTTTTTATATTTTATCTTTATTATTTTATTTACTTTATTATCTTAATTTAATTAATTATTGTTTTCACAAAAATACAAAAATACATAAAAATTCAGAAAAGACAAAAAATGCAATAAATATTTTAGTTTAATATTTTCTTGTAAATAAATGCTTGGAATTTAATTAGTTTAAAATAGGTTTTAATATTAATTCTTTTCACAATAAAAATCCAAAAATATAGACTTAGGTTTAATAAATTTTATTCCTTTTAACTTTTCCTTTTTCTTTCTAATAATATTATTTATTTATTTTTATAATTAATTATACATAAAAAAATTAGGTTTAATTTAGGTTTCAATTTAATATTTTCACAATAAATTTAAAAGCTATTAGAATTAGGGTTTGCCTTTTAGTTCAATTTTAATTAATTCTTTTTTCATCAAATTCCTAAAAAACACAAAATACCAAAAACACTCTTCTTTTAATTCCTTATTAATTTTAATTTTTGCAAAAGGGTCCAACGCCCACGTTCGTAATTTATTTAATTCGCGCATTTATTCTATTTCGCTTAATTAATTATGTATCTCTCCCAAAGCTTTGTAACGTTTACTTTTCAATTTCTTTATTTATTTGCTTTATTTTATTTTTCTATCAAATCGGGTCCGGTTTAATTTTGGCGATGTGGACCCGCGCCATTTGTAATAGTTTTAGATTTACTTTCCCGCAAATATTTCTTAACTGTTAAACAAAGCATGCAAGAATGAATGGCCATAATAAAATCATGCATAGATCACTTTAACATGACAAGACAAATACAAATGAAAACGACACACAATCGCACACACCACCCCTAGGGTACGCCTCACTGTTGCCTTGCCTCGAAAGGTGATCGTCGAGTAGAGGATGTCTTAGTAAGTCCTCATGATCCGGGAACCTGGCATGAGGGTAGCTTCTAAGGTGTCTTCCTATTGCTCCGGTGATCACCATGTCCCGAACCCTCGAATTGACCCGAACACCTCCAACGGTGGTGCTACCTACCTCTCAATGGTGGGATGGCACTACTTTAAAGGACATTTACACAGACGAATTCCTTAGGGTAGGTAGGTTCTCGTAGATACTTGCTCTAATTTCAAAACAAATCAAAAATACTTTTCACACCAACACATTTTCAAAAAGCTTTCGAAAGCAATTTTTCAAACACTCTTGAGGACCGATACAAGAGTCGATCTGAAACTTTCAAAGAAACGTTTTTAAACCCACAATTGAAAAGCAAACACTTTTGAAAACACAAATGAGCAAGTATCTAAGAGCCCATGGATAACCATGGATAGAAAGGGTGCTAACACCTTCCCTTTCTATAACCTACCTCCCGAACCGAGAGCAATCTCTTTAAGGAATTTTTCTGTGCTTTTGTCCTTTCCATTTGGAGAAAATAAAAGACGGTGGCGACTCTTGCTTCCGCGACATTTCGCGAACCAGCTTTAAACAGTCAGTTCCAGATCCACCGATCACAGAACTGGCGACTCTGCTGGGGATACTACTTAAAGTGAGGTGTACCTTAGGGTTAGTTCATAACTGTGTTTTCAATTGTCTTCTTTGCTTGCTTTACTATTGTGGGTTGTATCGGAGTTACATAGATCCTAACCCGGATCTGGGGATACCCTGTTTAGGTAGCATAAGCTGTGAGGGACCTGTCCGGCGTATACCGACATGGGTGAAGCAGTGGCTACGTTGGTGTGGCGCCTTGGTCTGTACCGATATCCCTCGTGTTGAAACGGGGAGAATATGGGTCTTCCAAGGAGTCATTAAGCACCAACAGACCTTAGAACCTTAAATGACACAACTTGGCCATTAGAACGGTAGCAGTATGCTACGCCCATTGAGGCTAAACTCTCGTGATGGTTCTGGCCGCAAGAAAAGATTGCGATGCTGGAGTTATGACCGATTGAGGTTAGTCAATGATATTGGGATCCTCTAAGAACCCGGTTACTTTTGATTAGGACAGGTATGAACCAACGAACTGAAAGAGGGTAATACCTAGACCTCATGCTGGCCTAAACTCTAAGGGCACTTTTGTGTGACTTGTGTGCCTTTGTACGTGCCTACTTGCATGCTTGTTATCTGACGCCAAGTTTTCTTGCAGGTTTTGGTTTGCAGTCCTTAATAAGGACTCATAACAGGGTTTATTCATATCACCCCATGCATCATGACATCATACCATTGCATACATCCTAACCCATTTCAAGGATCTCAAGGGCTTGTGATGCAGGTCATGATGAATCAAACATCTAGCAAGGGGCAAAGAGGATTTATTTTCCTCTAGCCAAGGTTGTCAGAGGCTATGACCCACTGGATATGGTGAGCCTTTGACCCTTGAAGAAGGATTTTCCACAACAGGAAGTTTCTTCAATCAAGTTACCGGTTTTCAACTCTAACAAGTTTCTCTGTTTACCCCGCGAGATCCTTGAAATCATTGCATGCATGTCATACATCTCATTGCATTGCAGGTATCCCTTTGACAGGTTGCTTACCCTTCTTCGCTGTTTATTTCAGCCGATCGACATGAATCCTGAATCATCAGCTGAGCAGTCCATCAAGGCCCTCCAAGCTCAGAACGCCCAGTTCCAAGGGCTGATTATGAACTTGACCCAGGGGCAACAAGATCTGAAAGCTCTCCTCTTGAAGAAGGAAAAGAAGAAGAAGAGGACTGTTTTGTTCAGCCCTAGACGCAGATCTGGGAATACACCGCAGACTGAAACTGAGAGGACTACTCCATCTGTGAGGGAAAGCAGTCACCATGAGAGAGAGGTGCCTAGTCCAGTGGTCTCCGACAATGAGACAGATCTCAACAACGAACAATACCCTCCGGCTGAGGATAAGTACAAACAGTTGGAAGACCGGCTCAGTGCTATGGAAATACAAAAAGTGCCCGGCCTGGACTTCGAGGATCTAGGTCTGTCTTCTGGGGTAGTAATCCCGCACAAGTTTAAGGCACCTGCCTTTGCTAAATACGACGGGGCATCCTGTCCTAAGTTGCATCTCAGGGCTTACACAAGGAGGATCCAACCCTATACGGCTGACAAAAACTTATGGATCCATTTCTTCCAAGAGAGTCTTTCAGGGACTCAGCTCGAGTGGTTTTATCAATTGAATGGAGCCAACATCCGTACCTGGGAAGACTTAGCCACTGCTTTCTACAAGCATTACCAGTACAATGCCGACCTTGCTCCCACACGCACTCAGCTTCAGGGAATGTCTATAGGTGCAGGCGAAGGTTTCAAAGAGTATGCACAGAAATGGAGAGACCTTGCTGGAAGGGTACAGCCTCCATTAACTGACCGGGAACTCGTTGATATGTTCTTGGGGACCCTATCTGGGCCATTCTTCAACCACCTGATTGGTAATTCATCTGCTGGATTCACCGACCTCATCCTGACCGGCGAAAGAATTGAAGCTGGTATCAAGAGTGGGAAAATTCAAGAGGCCACACCTTCTGATACTCACAAAAAGCCTTACACGGGAAAGAAGGAATCTAATGCTGCATACAGTCAAAAGAGTCGCCGTGATCAACATGCAGGGGCAGTCATGATCTCTGGTTCTGCACCACGCCGTCAACCACAAAGGGGAAACCAGCAAAGGCCGGACGGGCCTAAAAGGCAATTCACCAACATTAACATGCCATGGTCACAAGCATTGCAACACATGTTGAAGATGAACCTGATTGCAGTGATCAACCCTCCTGCCAATCCTAAGACCTCCTCTCCTAGCTACAATCCAGAAGCAAGATGTGCTTATCATTCTGATAGCCCGGGGCACGATACTGAGGACTGTTGGGCACTGAAGTACAAAATTCAGAATATGATCGACGCCAAAGAGATCGAGTTCGAGCCTGCCGAGACTCCCAACGTGATCATTGCTCCATTGCCAAAACATGGCTAGGATCGAGAGATTTTTGTTCATTAGAATTCAAGTTGTATTTTTCTTTTCTTGTTCAGATAAACAATTATCATGTTAAACTCTTTTATTTCATGAATGCATTACACATGTCTGTCTTGATTTAATTATGTTTACTATGCTTAAAACTGCTTTCATATTTTTGCAATGGTCAACTCTTAATTGAAAATTCTAAACCTCTTGAGGGAGGATGACGAAAACGATACCACAATCTACAGTATGCTTTCGAACAAACCCCGCTGATGAGGTACAGGCATTGTTTCAATCCCTAAACACTGGAGTCATAAGGATGATAATCCCTCGTCAACCCATCAGAGCCAAAGAAGTAGGAGTTTTTATTTTCGAAAATCAAAACCCTTAATCATAACCTGGGGCAGGGTAGTTCTCTCAGTTGATCCAAGTGCACAATGAATGGCACCAAATGAGTTTTTCAAAAACAAAAGACAGTGATGGTTCAGAACAATCATAAGGACAGGCAGTCATTATCAAAAAAAAAATCATAAATGAAAAGCCCAAAAGTCAAAACCAATAAAGAAGACTTACCAAACTGGGGCATCCCGCTGACTGTAATCCCAAAAAGGAAACAGTTCAGGCAAAAAAAGAAAGGGATAACAAAAATCAAGCAAGAGGTCTCACAACCAAAGCAAAAATGACTGCCTATTCAAAAGAAATCACCAACATCTGAACCATCACCGGAAGATCAGAGCAAAAACTCAAACAAGGTCTAACGTATGATCAACTGAGTTTAGGTTTGGAGAACATCACGAAGAGCGGGTGGGTACAAATAATTTGAGCCTTTATCCTTTGTTTCTTAAACCGTGAACCCGGCCACGATATAACCCTTAAAAGTCCTAGCTGAAGCATGGGTTAGTTCGAAAGCATACTGTTACAAAGGTATCCTGACTCCTGAAGGTTTGCTGTAAAATCTTGAGTTGACACCGCACTGTATTACAAAAAATGCATTTTCAAAATTCAAGACAGACATAGGCTTTTGCATTCTTAAGATAACTTTGTTTGCATATGACTATTTGTTTGAACAGCAGGGAAATTCGCACGATGAACACCTTGTGAACAGAAATACCTCCAATCAAGGGGCACGGTAGGAGCATTGCCCATTATCTGGGGCACGGCAGAATACTCCCAACAGGGGCAACTCCCTGCATTCTGAGAGCGTGAACATAGTCGGAAAAGTACTACGCGTAATCAAAGACCCGCTAGGTTGACATACCTAGGCAAAAATAAGGGCTTCCCGGCGAACCAAAAGGGTTCGGGCAAAAATAAGGGATGAAACGAAAAATCTGTACACCCGGCAAGTCGAAAACCTGAAAAGGCGGCTTGGGCAAAAATGGGTATCCCGATGGACTGAAAACCCGAAAGGGCGGTCCAGGCAAAAGTTAGGGATCGAAGCGTACGACTATGTTCCGGTATCTCATCATTTGTCTACCCGAAGATTTGTCAATCGCCCACACAGGTATCCTCTTCCCTCATCTCCGAAGCAGGGGCAATAATGAGTTATCCAGGCGATCCAATTGTTCCGTCAACCAAAGTACAAAGGAAAGATCAACATAAGGATGATTACCATCTACCTTTACCAATTCCAGATCGTGGGTTAACATCCGAAACCAAACAGGACAGTCATCCACTTAATCAAAATCATGCAACCCAACATTGGTTTCTTCTCAACTTTCAGACAAAGTCGTACACAAACTCCTCCTCCACAAGCAACCTTACCCCGGTTCATCCAGAAGTTTTTACACAAACTTATCCAGGTAACCTAACCCCGGTTCCTCCAGAAGTCTTACATGGACCTATCTCAAGATGACCTAACCCCGGTTCATCAAGAAGTTTTTACACAAACTTATCCAAGTAACCTAACCCCGGTTCCTCCAGAAGTCTCACATGGACCTATCTCAAGATGACCTAATCCCGGTTCGTCAAGAAGTTTCTACACAAACTTATCCAAGTAACCTAACCCCGGTTTCCTCCAGAAATCTCACACGGATCTATCTCAAGGTAACCTAACCCCGGTTCCCCCAGAAGTCTCACAGGGACTCGTCTCCAGTAACCTTACCCCGGTTCGTCAAGAAATCTCACATGGATTTACCCCAAGGTAACCTAACCCCGGTTCCTCCAGAAGTCTTACATGGATTTAGCTCAAGATAACCTCACCCCGGTTCATCAAGAAATTTTACATGAACTTACCTCACCAAGCAACCCTACACCGGTTCTCTCTCTTCAAGATGCAGTTTTACATGGACTCGTCACCCAGAAACCCTACATAGGTTCTCCCTTTCCAAAAACGAAGTTTTACACGAACTCATCATCAAAGTAACCCTACCCAGGTTCCTTCTCCATTTCAGATGCGGTTTTACACGAGCTCATCAGCAGGCAACCCTACATAGGTTCCCTCTTTCAACTTACAAAATTACAGTTCAAAACCTCCCCAGGAGAGTCCAATCTAGTTCCCCAGGAAATTTGGAATTCCTATCCCCAAGCAAGCTTATCCCCAGTAGATTTTGGAAGCTTATCCCCTCGCAAAACACGAATGCGTCGTCCGGCTTGATTTAAAGAGTTATTTCCTTAACAGGATATAACTGGGTTATCCTCAGCCAAAAGCCATGGAAAGAGTGTCCTCGACGAAGTCTTCATATCCCCAGCAAGTAACTATCAACACTCAGCAAAGCATCTCTCTCCCCACAGAGTATCACTCCCCAGTGTGGTCGCTAGAGTAGCTTTTCTCCCCGCAGAATCTTCCATTTGCCAAGTTTATTCCGCAATGGAGTCATCTTCTCCTACCGGTATTCTTGCAGTTATCATCCCCAGCGGAAGCAAGCTTATTCTTCAATATCAGCCCAGGAGTGACTTCCCGGCACCCGTCAAGGATTTACTTTCCTAGACGAAAACATACATTCATAAAACATCACATACATCATTATAGCATGCATAGACGCATCATATCATACAAATCTCATTTATGTTGAGAACATCATTGCTTGATCCATATCATGCATTGCATATGACTGACCTTTACCTTTCAGGAAAGGCGCAGTTAAAATGCTTAAACATATTTCAAAGCCTTCTCTAGTCCAGCTAAATCGACTCCCAACAGATTTTTCTGATAAAGACTCAGCAGAAGTTATGGTCCCCTCTCCAATGGCGAGTGAGGTGGTAATTCCTTTTCAAGATGTTTCCCTCTCCGACGATGAGTGTGAGGTGATAGTCTCCTATGGTTCCCTCTCCGACGGTGTGTGAGGTGGTAAGTCCTTTTCAGATGTTTCCCTCTCCGACGATGAGTGTGAGGTGATAGTCTCTTATGGTTCCCTCTCCGACGGTGTGTGAGGTGGTAAGTCCTTTTCAGATGTTTCCCTCTCCGACGATGAGTGTGAGGTGATAGTCTCTTATGGTTCCCTCTCCGACGGTGTGTGAGGTGGTAAGTCCTTTTCAGATGTTTCCCTCTCCAACGGTGAGTGAGGTGATCATTCCTTTCAGATTATAATTGCCTATGGTTCTCTTCCCAATACTGCGAAGATAATAATTCCCATCAAGATTTTCTCAACGAGCGTTGTTGAAGATAAAATCACCCAAGGTTCTCTTATCATTCATGCTAAGGCAGTAACCATCCCTGGTTCATTCATCGCCGTTTGAAGCTCCATATCCAGCTCCTGTAACCAGTCAGGACATATCTATACCAAGCATCTAAAAATCAACTCCTGCAACGTGTCAGGTACTCATTTTCTGTTTTGCAGGTATGCAGGTTCTCGCTAAGGAATCTCCTACGCGATCAACATCCAGATGGCATCTATAAGCCCATCATCCTATCCAGCAACCTCCCAATGGCATCTATAAGCCCATTCCACCATCACTGCTACTATGTGAGCGCAAATTTCTGGGCACTCTAGTGTCCAATCATCTTCTACCTTCGGATTACGAAAGGCACGTCAGCCAATCTGCATCCTCAGGTCTAAGAAGATTGAACAGGGGCAACTGTTGTACCCCAAAATTTGCCCTCCCATATTCTTCAAGAAATTGCCAAGCCAAGTCACAAAATTCCCCAAGGGTTGTGCAGTCCAACTGTCTCCTATACAGTCAAAACTAGGGTTTGTGTTCTGATCAAGAAAAGGAAGTTTTCAAAGGCCCAATCAAGTCTCATATGCCTACAAATATGGTCAAATATCCTCATATCAAGTTTCAAGGCATTCAGCTCAAAGTTGCACAGTCAAAACCCTAATTGCACTACAGTCAACTGTAGGGGCAAAATGGTCATTTGACAGTCAAAAGTTCAAATTTTTGGTCAACATATCATTTTGAAGCCACAAACATCATTTGATCAATGCTTGATCATGATTCTCAAAATTTGGCTCAGAAATCATCAAGATGCAAAAGTTTCCTTATTTGGACAGCTGAAAAAGTCAACTGAAATTGACCAGGGCATAACTTTCACATGGATTATCAGAAAAATCCCATCCAAAGCTCATTTTGAAGAGAAAGACATTTCCTACAACTCATCTTCATACTTCAAGTCCAAGAAATGCTCTCACAAAAAGTTATCAATTTCAACATTATAGGTCATTTTCAAAAGTCAACAAAAAGGGACTTTAAGTCAAAGGCCATAACTTGAGATTGGTATATCAAAATGACATGGGACCAAAGGCATTGGTTAAAGGACTCAAAGACCTTTCCAAAATGTCCAAGAACATGAGAAAAGCTTAAAAATTGAGCAAGTTATGCCTTGTGGAAGTTGGGAAATTTTTGGATATTTTGAAAAGTCAACTTTGATCCAAATGACCTAAAATTGCTAATGGGCCCATTTTTCTTCCATGATTCATCATTCTAAGCATGTGCACGACCACTTGGCCCAAAGGGAAGTATTTTCTCATTTTTTATTTATTTATTTGAATTATTATTAATATTAATTCATTTAAATCATTTAAATATGTGGAAAATATATAACTTGACCTAAAAAAATCTTTTCATGCATGTTTGCCATCAAGATTTCGTGCATAGGCTAATTAGGAAAGAATTGGACTGATTGGCATGATTTGAACAAAGAACACATGAAAAAAAGATATGAAAAGATCTTTAAAATCAAATTTTCAAAAACCATCAATGCCATGGATTTTATTGAATTTTGTTAACCTAATACACTCCATACAAATACATGATCATAACCCTAATGCCCATGGACGGAATGCTGCGCAAAAAAGCTCATTGAAAACTTGGAATTTTCACTAAAAACTCAAAACTGTAAACCACTTTTTAGGTCGATTCAGGCCTCCATTCTTGTCTCAATAGCTTCCTGAAGCTTCACTGATCACACTCCAATCTGAAACATCAACCCAAACTTCAAGAATTGGTAAAACAAATTCAAACTGTACAAAGAAAAATTGATTATCGTGTTTCATGTTTTAAGCATTTTTATAACATTTTGTTCATGGATTCTTATTCCTCATGAGATTCTAAAGCTAACCATCATGTTTAATTGCATTATTACGCTGTATATAAGATTTCACCATGCGTGGCTTTTAGGGTTTTCAGCATTTTGAATTGGGGTTTTTGAGATAAGGAAAAATTGAGGTTCCAGGCCACCACCATTGCAATCAGCAGACCTGGACGAAGAGATTACCATAGTCGCGATTAATTTATTAGTTGCATAGGCCTAATCGCTATTTCTTGGTAGCATGCCTAATAGAACGCCCAAAAACCGTTGCGTTTGTTCTTTGTTTTACAGGGATGGTGAAGAAGATGAGGTGTTGTCAACACATGATTCGTTGATTTGAATTTCGCGCGTTTCTCTCCACTAACGCGTTGTTTCTTTTTATATTATTTGTTTGTTTGTATATTAATTGAATATGCGCTTAGCTCAGCTGGCAACGAGGATTGGTGGTGAAGGTACATGACCTGGGTTCGAGCCCCAGGTCTTACATATTTCAATATTATTTTTCCCTAATAAATCATGTGCAGCACTTGCGTTGAAGATCTTCATGCACACTCAAAAATCATCGCCCACGCGTCCAAGAGATCCAAATCAAAGGCTCAAGATTGATGAGCACGTTACACCCCCAGTCAACGCCCTGCATGTGATTCAAAAAAGGTCAACGAATCTGAATGCTATTGGGCCAGATTGCTAAGGCCATACCTCACAATTAGGGCCTGAACCCCCCCTGGTTTGCCTTCTCCATATTTTTTATATTTTATCTTTATTATTTTATTTACTTTATTATCTTAATTTAATTAATTATTGTTTTCACAAAAATACAAAAATACATAAAAATTCAGAAAAGACAAAAAATGCAATAAATATTTTAGTTTAATATTTTCTTGTAAATAAATGCTTGGAATTTAATTAGTTTAAAATAGGTTTTAATATTAATTCTTTTCACAATAAATATCCAAAAATATAGACTTAGGTTTAATAAATTTTATTCCTTTTAACTTTTCCTTTTTCTTTCTAATAATATTATTTATTTATTTTTATAATTAATTATACATAAAAAAATTAGGTTTAATTTAGGTTTCAATTTAATATTTTCACAATAAATTTAAAAGCTATTAGAATTAGGGTTTGCCTTTTAGTTCAATTTTAATTAATTCTTTTTTCATCAAATTCCTAAAAAACACAAAATACCAAAAACACTCTTCTTTTAATTCCTTATTAATTTTAATTTTTGCAAAAGGGTCCAACGCCCACGTTCGTAATTTATTTAATTCGCGCATTTATTCTATTTCGGTTAATTAATTATGTATCTCTCCCAAAGCTTTGTAACGTTTACTTTTCAATTTCTTTATTTATTTGCTTTATTTTATTTTTCTATCAAATCGGGTCCGGTTTAATTTTGGCGATGTGGACCCGCGCCATTTGTAATAGTTTTAGATTTACTTTCCCGCAAATATTTCTTAACTGTTAAACAAAGCATGCAAGAATGAATGGCCATAATAAAATCAAGCGTAGATCACTTTAACATGACAAGACAAATACAAATGAAAACGACACACAAATCGCACACACCACCCCTAGGGTACGCCTCACTGTTGCCTTGCCTCGAAAGGTGATCGTCGAGTAGAGGATGTCTTAGTAAGTCCTCATGATCCGGGAACCTGGCATGAGGGTAGCTTCTAAGGTGTCTTCCTATTGCTCCGGTGATCACCATGTCCCGAACCCTCGAATTGACCCGAACACCTCCAACGGTGGTGCTACCTACCTCTCAATGGTGGGATGGCACTACTTTAAAGGACATTTACACAGACGAATTCCTTAGGGTAGGTAGGTTCTCGTAGATACTTGCTCTAATTTCAAAACAAATCAAAAATACTTTTCACACCAACACATTTTCAAAAAGCTTTCGAAAGCAATTTTTCAAACACTCTTGAGGACCGATACAAGAGTCGATCTGAAACTTTCAAAGAAACGTTTTTAAACCCACAATTGAAAAGCAAACACTTTTGAAAACACAAATGAGCAAGTATCTAAGAGCCCATGGATAACCATGGATAGAAAGGGTGCTAACACCTTCCCTTTCTATAACCTACCTCCCGAACCGAGAGCAATCTCTTTAAGGAATTTTTCTGTGCTTTTGTCCTTTCCATTTGGAGAAAATAAAAGACGGTGGCGACTCTTGCTTCCGCGACATTTCGCGAACCAGCTTTAAACAGTCAGTTCCAGATCCACCGATCACAGGATACCTTAGCAGTTCGAAGGGACTATCATCATATATTTATAGGCAACATTGAGGGACAAGATCATTTCTCGTAGGCAACTCGAAGGACATTGAGGGACTATGATCTTTATGATAACTTTAACCGAGGGTCTTTGCTAATGGTATCCCTACGTTCGAGAGACATGACCATTGTTTTTCCGAAGGCAACAAGTGAGGTTACCCTAGAGGTGAAAGTGTGCAAATGATTCACTTTGGTTATTTATCTTGAAATTAGGGTTTTCTATCGTTTATTTTTATCTTTCCATACAATCCTATTAATTTAAGCATTGCATAAAATATAGTAGCTGAAGGTAAAAGCGAAAATGTAAACCTAGGCTATTACAGAGCTTTAGGGCAGTTACATAATAGAGAAGAGTGTGGAAAAGAAATCCTAAACCTATTACATCCCGGAAGTAATTACATGATAATGATAAAAAAATGCGGGAAAAATAAAGCTATGATATTACAATTGAACGCGCCTTATACACTTTATCTAAGAAAATAAAAATAAGATGAAAATAGCAAATAAAATATTTTGGTGATTTTTTATGAAAAAAATGATTTATGATAATTAATTAAATAAACCTAAAAAACCTAATTAATTTTAATTAATAAAAAAATATTAATTTTGGAAAAAGTTAATTAAAATACCTAAAACCTAATTAATTTTAATTAATAATAAAAAAAAAGGTTAATTTTGAAAAAAAAGTTAAATAAAAAAACCTAAAACCTAATTAATTTTAATTTTAAAAAAAAAAGGTTTTTAAAAAAAAAGCTTATGTTTAATGATTAACAAAAAAGAATTAAGTTTGCCAAAAAATAGATAGGGGAAGAAGCACCAATGGAAAATAGGGTTAGAAAATACAAATAATGCAAATGTTAGGAGTGAGTGTTGAACCAAAAATTAATTTAAAACCTAAAATTAAATTAAAAAACCTAAAATTAATTATTCGAGTTTTTTATGAAAAATTAAAGGTTTGTGAAAAATGTTAGGTTTTATGAAAAAGGTTTTAAACATAAAGAAGGAAAATAGGTAAAAGGATAAATAGAATGGAAGAAAACCAAAACCAATAGGGGTGGGTGTTGAACCCACGCCCTTAACCTCCTCAGGATGTCTGCCTTGCCATGCATTGGTGGTTGTTATGATCTGGCCTCAGTATTTGTTTTGTAATAACTCTGCATGGGACCATTAGATGGTCTAAATCTGCAGCGTTGAATCTCATGAACACATTAAATAAATTACTATATCATGAACTACATAGAAAGCAAATATATGAAATTTTGTAATGTTAAAACCGATATGACATGTATGAATGCTTCTACATCCTTTTGATCATGGAGATCAAACCAGCCTTACCCTACTGGAGAATGAGATGGCTTGTTTATAGTGAGATGGGGATTTGTAACAAGGATGGCTTGTTTGTAGTGAGATGGGGGTTTGTAACAAGGATTTCAAGATTTCTAGGATTCTTGAAAGAATTTGATATTTTGACAAGGTTGTAGCAAAGGTTTTTTTTTCGTCTCCTAATTGTGTGAAAAGAATGAGATTATATAATGGAAATTAGAGAAAAAATATGGGCTTGGAATGTGCAATTGGGCCTCCAATAACCACAAGCAATAGTGCAGATTTTTATTCACTTGAGTCTGACACGTTCCAGACTAAATTGCAGAGACTTAATTGCAACTTTTGAAGTTGAAATATGATAATAAAATATAGCCAACATCGAGAACAAACTCCTGCCCGAAAATGGGCTCAATCGGATAAACGGTGAATTAGTTATGAATTTTTGAAGTTTCGCCTCAGACAAACTTATTTTGGGCTCCAGTGTCAATTCTGATACGTTCTTCAATAAAAAACTAGTATTGATCGGAGCAGAATCCGTTCTTGACTTTGGAAGAAAAGTTTTAGATCTCTGAGCCAGTGACCTTTTGTAAAAAGATGGGCCTGATCCGATAAAAATTGACCGAGTTATGAATTTTCGACCCAGATGAAATAATATTCAGCATTCAGGATTTTCGGCGCGTCACACGCGCTCTGGGCATAAAACAAAGGACTTTTGGATACCGTTCAAACTCGATACCTCCTTTGAAAATGTAGCCAACTCAACTTTTAAATTTTGGCGCCAGAACCAGCTCAATATGATAAAAATTGATCAAGTTATGATTTTCTGAACATGACGCAAATAAACTTCTGTCACAATTTTCTGTATGAAAATACTTGATAAATCAACATTTTTGAAGACTTTCTGGTCGAAATTGGCTTACAGCCATGAGAGATGATAATGTAGATGACGTCAAGACGGAATTTTAGACACCGGAACGGGTTCAAAACGAGCCACGGTCTTTAAGTTATGAATTTTTTAGTGCGTAAAAACTGTACTTTCAACACACTTTTTCACCATATTTCTTCGAGAAAACTCACACATCCAGAGACCTTCTTTAAAGAATTGTCTCTCGAGCCAAACCTGAATTTAAAAATATGTTATCAGGGATATCTTGGAGAAAGAACACCTGAATATGACGGGCCGGGTTGGACTTGTGAATCTTTGAACCCTGAATCATTGTGAAAAGGCGAATCGATCTTCAGCACGAAAAATAATCTGAGAACATTCATTGGCGAAATAAACGTCACTTGTAACCTGACGAAGCTTGCTAAATATACCTTGATTCCATAACCATAAATCCAATGATATGTGTGTATGTAATAATGAAAATAAAGAGGGTAAATTTTGGGGTACAACAACAACCTTATGTTCGTCGACCACACCATTATTCATCACATAGTAGCATAGAGGCTTTTCATCAAACGCTTCGTCGGAGGTAAAATCTTCTTCATTTTCTGATACCTCTGACACCTGTCATATTCTGCAGGCAGAATCGACACAATTCCATAATTAATGATGAAATCCTCACCATAATAGTCATCCAACATCTTGAGAAAATGAGGATCCTAGAAGAATGTATTGGAGAAAAATGGGAGGGAAAATTTTAGGGTACAACACTACTTCCTTCTTGCAACAATTAATGGATACTTTTGAGGCTAGGGAAGTCACTCGACCTTCTATCAACCTCATTTCAGAGGTTCTACCTACTGACCAACGGCAAAATCTATTGTCAAAGCTCAAACTACTAAGGTACCTTTGTTTTCTCCCAACTTTTTATTATCTCAATAAGACCTTTGTGATTTTATTATATTTCTTACAGGGGTGGAAACGTTCTTCGACTGCAAAAAATGTTATCGTCGCACCCCCAAAGAAAGCTAAAGTTTTGACTACTCAGGTTCAGACATGCATGCATTCTTCTTTCATATGTTCTTTTCATACCGTTGTAGATTAGCACCTGCAATATTTCATGCTCCACTAGGTTTCCGAAAGGAAGCCCCAACCTTCTATTGGTCTAGACAGTTCCGACCATAGTGATGGTTCCCACATTTTTTCTTCATTCAAAGCATCGACTCCCACCAAGCCCAAAGGGCCTAAGAAACTCAAGAGAATTGTCATCAAAGCCAACATCTCAAAAACTAAAATTGTTGGTGCTAATGCTCCGCCTTTTCCTACTCATGATCAAGAGGAAACTTCACCTCCTCGACAACCAACTCCAACAATTCCAATTCAGGAAAAAAAAACGTCCAACCCACTGAAGAGGTATTTATTTCTTACACCACTTTCTTTTATGAAAATAAAATCTTATTTTAATTCTTGTACTGTTTTCAGGCATAATTTCATGAGAAAGTGGTTGGAACTACTACATCCATTGAGACAACTTTAGCCAGAGATGCTGACACCTTAGAAACTAGGAACGATCCCTCGGTCGATATCACCTCCCACTCAAATCCGCCTGATGGTCTTACTCATTGTTCGACTGCACACATCAGTGAAGAAAATAGTGAAGCCAATTGAGAGCCCGCTACTGATATTGCTTCTCCTCAGGAAAACCCTACTCAACAAGATCCTATTGGCGATTATTTGGTACACTATACTGCTGTTAATCCCTAGTTTCATAACATCTTGCAATACACTATCTCCAACAGTTCTTTAAACCAAGCAAAATTTCTGGCAATGAAACAAAAGCATTCGGCTGAGACTCTGTGGCAACTTCAAAAGCTCCGACAAGAACATGTCGTCCCTGTTTCTACAACTTTTTATATTGCTGGTGTTTACTCTGATGTGACTCTTAAATTGCAGTATTTAAAAGCGTACATGCTCAATGGTGTTTTCCTCTTTGTTGCTGACGACGAGATATCTCAGGATTACCATCCCTGAGGCTTAGGTTCAATACTTTATCGACCTCGAGGAATTCTTCTGCCAAGCTATCAATGATCTCTCTTTGAGCAAACAAATTGACATCCTACTCCAAGCTAGCAATGCCAATATGGAAGCTAAATGGAATCTTAGTAAAGCTTGTGAAGAGAAATTGAGTACCTTTGAGTCTGAAAACCAAGCGCGTATTGAAAAACACTTCGCCTTTGATCAACAGATTGTTTCCTACAAAACCGAAATATATGATCTCTAGAAGAAATAGTTGATGTTTATAGCAAGATTGTGGGATTCGACTAGAGCGCTCCCAAGCCAAAGCAAATTTGATGAAGAAATTCAGAAAGGCATTGCACATGGCGAAAAGGCTTTAAAGATTAAATGCAGGATTAGCAAGTTGATGACGAAGAAAACACGCCTCGACAATAAGATTGTTTTCAAAAAGGCCAACTTTGAAGACTTTAAGTCCCGTTTTCCTGCTTAAAAATCTTTATGGTTGCACATTATATTTTGTTGAGATTGACTCCCCTTCTTTTGGATCTTTAACCCCTTTGGGGATGTAATGGTTACCATTTTGGCGTTTCCTTCTATTTTGGCTACCACTAATTCAGCATTGCACTTATTCTTATTCTCTGTCAGTATGATCGACTAGATTTTTTACATTTAGCATTCGCCAATCTGCGCCTGACAAAATAGGCATTGGCAAAAAAATTTCAAGAGTTTTAAGAAAATTTGAATTAATTCAAATTTCTACCATGTTATTAGAAAACTTCAAAAATTTCAAAATCTCAATTTATGAATTTTCTTCCTTTGCATGCATATGCCATCTGCCACCCCACCTCCCCCCCCCCCCCCCCCCCCCACCCATTTTTTGGGGTTGAACATTTTAGTGAAGCCACCAACACTAAAATAAACACAAAACATTAACTGGTTTAAAATACAAACTTTTGGACAAATCGCCAACATTAAGATAAACCACAAACATTAATTGGTTTAAAATACATATCTTTTAGTGATTTTGAGATATGATAACTCAAGGATAACTTTATTCTAGGTTTGAGAGGCATTTGATATCTTTTGATCATTTTCTTGCCTCATCATAGAATTGATCTTTTACTTATACTATTTGCTTGATGTGACATATATTGAAATGCGTGCAACATTTAAGGAAACAAGCCTTATCATTTATACACTATTTTCAATACTTATTAATGTCTTAAGTTCAATTTCATTGATCCATTTAAGCTCCCTAATTTTTGATTATATGTGTATTTGAGTTCACTAAATATGGTCAAGGTTGGAAGTAGTTTTGGTGCACTATTTTTACCAAATACCTTTGATACATCATGAGTAGTGAATTATGAATTTACTTCTGAATTTGAGGATCTTCATACCTTCTTTACTTTTCTCCTACATTCATTGGTTGATATCCCATTATCAACTCATCTTGATGACAGAATAGAAGTTATATACTATTTCTTTGACCTAGTTTGTGTTCGTTTGCTTGGGAGGACTTTAGGTCCCACATTTCTTGACATTTAAACTTTGATTTTACTTCTCTTCTCATTTCCATTCTCTATGCTCCTATGATCCACTTGGTTAGTATTAACTTGCTAATTCATCATGGTGACACAATGGGAGCTATATTTACCTCTTGCTTATGGTTTTGAATGTTAGTTATTGATATTTGTTTCTTATGATTTTAAACCTTGTCCCAAAATTGTTCCTTGATTTTAGTCATTGCCCATAAAATATAAGGACATTGGGTTTGATTTACCTAGATCACTTTGTTTATATGCATTAAGGGACTATATTTTCTTCAATGCATCATGACACTTGAGTGTGTTACCTTGTTAACATTTCTTAAGGTTTTAGATTTATGATTAGTATCTTATGATGGTTTTTATCATCACCCAAGAACAAATGATATGATTTATTATTTTCATTTTATCTTTATCAACTTCATTTGATCTAAGATAAAATGCATTTACTTCCTTTTAGATGATCTTGCTCATCAATTAGGTGATTTTGATTATGTATGAAATCTCAACTTCTACGTGGTTACTCTTGAGTCTCATCTTGAGATAATCTATCATATAATTTACACATTCCATGATTCTCAAATCATGAACTCTTTGTTTAAATCCATACTTGCTCAATGTAAACTTGTTTGTTTGCCTCTTTTCAACACTTCCCTTTTGTATGATAATTGTGTGACTTTTTTTGCATGGTTTATGATAGTTGAATATAACTTCTAGATATTAGTATGCTACTGAATTACATGATAAGATACTTCCCCAATCATGTTCATCCTTCATCTACCCTTTCCTTGCACTTCATTCACTCTTAGAGGGGTAGTTTAGGTTTACATTTTCGACCTAGTTTCATGCTTGTGCTTACGATTACTCTAGTAGGTTATTTTTGTAGTTTCCTTAGGTTTTAGGATACACTAACCTTATGTGTTTACTTCTTATCTCATATTCACTTGACGTGTTTCTCTATGATCCCTTGACCACACACTTGTGCACACTTCACTACACCATTTTTGTCGGATATTAGTTCAATTGCTATGGAGTTTGTACCACGTTCTAAAACAACTAATTGATTTTTTTATTAGCCATGATAAATGTATGCCATGTTTATGTTAACATTTTATCTTACCTTGTTAATACTAACCATTTTGTTGAGTTGTGCAAGGTACTTCATGGGCCTTCTTTACTTTGTGTTCCACTTTATTTGTGGGATACAACTTTGCTTTTGAGACGATCTATTTTGTTTCTCATATCTATGGGATATATATATATATATATATATATATATATATATATATATATATATATATATATATATATATATATATATATATATATATATATATATATATATATATATATATATATATATATATATATATATATGTGTGCACTTTTGTGTGCTTTTTCTGTTTGTATTACCTTGTAGAAATTTTGTATGGTTGTGCCAGCTACACACCACTTGTGATTTATTTTCACATGGAGGCCTTGATGCTTATGTCTAACGACACGACTTCTTACTTGTTTCTTTGTTGATGCTAGCTTGTTCAAAGATATATGGGTTTCATTACTGTTTATTTGCTTATTTGCGGATTATATTTGTTCGGTACTTTCTCATTTGATTTACTCTTTCCCGCATTTTACTACTTAGGATTGGGAGTCCGTGCCACTTGGTAGGCAATTCTGGAAGTCCTCACTAGGAGGCCATGTTTTTTTTTGTTTAAAAGTTTTGTGCTTGCATAGTGGGATGGTGGTTTTTAGGTCCTTTTATGGCAACCATTCTTAAGTCCTCATAAGTAGGCAAGCGGAGAGGGTTAGTAACCAACCCCCGCAGTCCTTCGTCTGTGTCATTCCTATGCTCACTTTCTACAAGTAGATGCTCTGAACATGTGCCCAAGATCTGAATAAATCTAAGCCCTTTAAAGGCAAGTGAAAAGTGATCTTACTAGCTCAACCGGTAAGATCAAAAAGGGTTCCTGCAATCAGGTCCCCGCACTTTTTTTAGCTCGTGTTGACCAACACTGATGCTTAGTGTACGCATACACTATGTCTTTCCCCCCCTCCCCAAGATCTTTCTTTCCCTAGTAATTGATACCACGGTTAAGGACATTTTATATTCCCCAACTTTATGGCTTGACTCAGGTGATACACTCTCGTAGGATATAGCTTAACCCTTGGTCTGATGCTTGGTTGCTTGTCTATGGCAGGACCTATCCTTTTACTACCTGGCATGTGTCTTGTAGGTGTTTGATATTCAAGTGATGCTCAAGCTTTTGTTTGTTCAGGTGTTTTGCCATCTGTTTATTTGTTTCTTTGTCACAGGATCTGTGACATTTTTTCCATCTCCTGTTGTATGATTTCCCTCGTGTCTCTTTTACCAGATATTTGCCATGCTCCCTTAAGACCGCTCGTTTAGGATAGTCCTCGAGCTATACATTAAGATAGGAATCCATGTATGTTTACTTAAGTAGATATTCCCCTTTCATCCTCGACATAGGGCCATCTTTGTATGATTACACTAGGGCTAGAGATTAGGATAGTCTCCCTTAGTTGTTTCCTTTTCTTTGCATATTGCATCTTAAAATAAAAACTTTCTTTTTCTCGGCAAAACATAAAACTTCTCTAATGAACTTAAATCCTTTTTCAAGGTAAAAAATACAAACCAATTTTAATTGTTTGTGTGCCTTTTGGCCCTGTTTTAAATCTTGTTAAGTTGATGGGTTGTCATCTTTGCCATGATATTTTACTATCCTTTTGACGATGTTTCGCCATCTCATATGTTTGTTATCCTACTCTGATTTTTAATATCATTGTTAGGTATGATGTTTTATCATCTAAATTGTAATGTTTTGCAATCCTGGCCATGATATTTTGCTATTTTTGTGTCGATGTTTCTCCATCGTGTATGTTTGTTATCCTACATTGATCTCCAATATCATTGTTAGGTGTTATGTTTTATCATCCAAGTTTTTGACATTTTTCCATCAATGTTGATGTTTTGCAATCATTGTTATTATTTTGCAATCATTGTTGATGTCTTGCCATTGTTGTTGATGATTTGTCGTTGTATCTGATGTTTTGCCTTTTTGATTATTTCTTTTGTCTTTTTAACTAAAAAACACAAACAAACTAAAACATGTGAGTCAAACTACGGCGCTCTGATTCTTTAAAAGGGATACGTAGGCATCTGGTCACAAGGCTCAACCGAGCTAACTTTGTAATCTTTCCTTCTTTTCCCTGTGTTTTCTCTTTTGCATGCATTCCCTCTTTGCATCTTTCTTTTTAGATTTTAAGCTTTAGACATAGATTTTATACACCCTTAGATTAGAATAAACATGAGTGGATACCGTGGAGTACTACGGACGTGAGGGGTGTTAATACCTACCCCTCGCGTACCTGACTCCCTTACCCGATCTCTCG
Source organism: Vicia faba (assembly GCA_948472305.1). Taxonomy (NCBI): domain Eukaryota; kingdom Viridiplantae; phylum Streptophyta; class Magnoliopsida; order Fabales; family Fabaceae; genus Vicia; species Vicia faba. Next base: position 82,659 of record CATIWC010001563.1, on the reverse strand, counting down.
GTCATTTGATCGTGATTTCACCCTTCTCAGATTTACTCGATGTTCACCTTTCCCTTTTGCCAGGATAAAAGAAGTTCGATGGTGGCTTCATTGATTTTATATCCAATGACTGTTTGGCCGGTTGTTTTAGTTGCAAACAAGAAGATCATAATTAGTTGAGACATGGTGGTGGATGAACTGAAGTTGTTTGACAGAAAAAATTTCGTCATGACAGGTGCTGAAATCGTTTCCAAAATGGTGAAATCGATTTCAGGCGTGATCTTATATTCCCTGAAGCTTATGGAACTGATTCTGTTGAAGCTGAAATCGATTTCCAGAATCATGAAATCAATTTCGGCCACGAAAATCAGAATTTTCATAATTCTACAGATCCAACTCAGCACCCAGTCAAAATCGAAGTCGGAGAAAACAATAGGTGATCAACTAGGAGAAAAGTTTTGCCTCAGAGACTCCAAGATTGTGAAGTATTCTATGATAACAAAATCAATGATGATGGTGATTTCATTCACTTTGCGCTTATGGCCGAATTTAAGCTCGTTAGCATGGAGGAGGCATTAAGTGATCTAAAGTGGGTGTGTGTGATGAAAGAGGAGTTGGAATCGATTGAGAAAAACAGTACTTGGGAGTTGGTTGATCTACCAGAACAAAATAAGTCAATTGGAGTGAGACGAGTCTATAAAGTGAAGGCAAATCCAAAAGGTGAAATAGTCAAGCATAAGGCTCGACTAGTTGCAAAGGGATTTTTGCAAAGAGAAGGCATAGACTTTGATGGGATGTTTGCACCTGTATCTAGAATAGAAATCATACAGTTGGTTGTTGGCATTGCAAATAACAACAATTGGCTAATTTATCAAATGGATGTGAAATCCGCATTTTTGAATGGTTCACTTGAGGAGGAATTTTATGTAGAATAACCCCCTGGTTTTGTTGTGATAAATCAAGACAAAATGGTCTGCAAATTGAAAAAAAACGCTTTATGGTTTGAAACAAACTCCTAGAGCTTGGAACAAATGCATTGATGGTTTCCTAGTTAATGTTGGCTTCAAGAAATGTGTTTCTGAACATGGTGTCTATGTGAAGACGTATGAAAACAAAGATGTGATCATACTTTGCTTATATGTGAATGACCTATTTATCACGGGCAACAATGAGTTGATTATTTCTAAGTTCAAGAGTGAACTTATGGAAGAGTTTGAAATAAGTGAACTTGGAATCATAACTTACTTTCTTGGCATAAAGTTCCACAAGTCAAAATTGGGACTACTCACACATCAAATAAAATATGCTCTCACTACGCTAAAAAGGCCTTTAGACAGCGCACCTTAGACAACGCTTTTATACAAAAGTGCTGCTATAAGTAAATTAAAAAATAAAACACGGAAACTGTATACGAAAATGAGTAAAAGTGCTGCTAAAAGGCCGACCTTAGACAGCGCTTCTAAAAAGCGCTGCTAAAAGGGTTGCTTTAGAAAGCGCTTAAAAAAAGCGCTAGTAAAGGACCACATTAGCCAGCGCTTCTCCTAAGCGCTGTCTAAAGTCATATAAATTTTTAAAAAAAAATCTTAAAAGCGCTGCTAAAAGGGTTACTTTAGGAAGCGCTTGAAAAAGCGCTGGTAAAGGACCACATTAGCCAGCGCTTCTCCGAAGCGCTATCTAAAGTCATATAAATTCTTTAAAAAAAATCTTAAAAGCGTTGCTGAAAGGGTTGCTTTAGAAAGTGCTTAAAAAATTGCTGGTAAAGGACCACATTAGCCAGCGATTCTCAAAAGTGCTGTCTAAAGTCATATAATTAGAATTAAAAAATTGAATCCCTCCAAAACTCGTTTCTATTCACATAAATCATTTCTATTGAAACTTTTCTCTTTGTCCTTCCGTCTCTGATACTGCCCTCCTTTCTTCGTCCCTCTGACCGCCCTCCTTCTGCCATTCCTCCGACAACCCCTCTTTTGCCGTCCCTTAGTTGTCGTCCTCCACCATATCTCAAGGTAAGTTTCCCTTGTTCCTATCTCTACTGTTGCTATGGTTCTTTGGGTATTTGGTTTTTTGGACTCTCTTATAGGACTCCTATCAACCATTTCACCAACATTTGGTTTTGTTAAGCTTGGTTCAGCATTTCCTTCTACATTTCTACAAAACCTGTGACTTGTTTATAAGTTTGATTAGCTATTAATATAAACTTTGTTAGGATGTTCGATTTTATTTAGTTTCGATGAAGTTTGGATGTTGATGTCGCGTTTATTCGTGTATAAACTAACCGAGAAACTATTGGGGCTACCCGTTTTGTTTTATTTGTTAGAGTTTCGGGTTTGAATTCAATGTTGTGTCACTTTGTGTGATAAAATTTGAAAGAGATTTTGATGCATGTTGTTATGAATTAAAGGCTTAATTCGGTTACAGTGCCACTTTGTTGCGATAGTTTGATTCCATTTCGGTTTCGATGACGGCTTAATGTTTATGTCGCGTTATTCGCATAAGATATAGTCGAGAACCATTCATGGGGAAGAAATTCATCTTTTACTATTTCTTTGAGATTTAGATAACTTTATTGTGTAATTTGATTTAAATTTGAAAGTTCGCATGGTTGTGACATCAGGTGCTTTCCCATTTTGTTTTGAATCTTCTTGAGTTGAAACTATCGATCATTCATACCTTGTTATAGTTGCTTCCCGGTTTTTGTTTAATCGAATAAATCATGTGTTGAAATCAATTTTCCATGTTTCGATTCTTAAATTGTGTAATAAAATGAGTTCTTTGATTTTATTTTCATTTGAGGATTGGTATCATAATTTTATTCTCAACTCTATGAATTTTCAATGCTAGTGTGCTTACTAAAAAATTGGTTAATACTTTTTTGTATTGGTGTAGTTAGTCAAAGACCATCACCAATTCGAAGAACAACAAAGCAGCACCATCCACCGTCGGCACCAATAACCCCTCTTCTTTCTTTGGTAAGTCAAGTTCAAATTCAATATTACTGACTCGTTTATTTATTTACTATCTGCTTCCTAAATTATAAAACATTCTATCTATATCAATTAAAAAGCACAATTAATTTTATATAGAAATAATTAATTTTAGTCTATATCGATCTAGAACTAATCTGATTAAATCTTACGAAATATTTCTAAAAGTTTGTATTAATATTCTTTTTGTGTCGCGAAAGTGTTTTTCTTTATGTTCTTTTGAAATAGTTGCGTGAATAGTTATAGTGTTTTTTTTTACCTTAATTTGTAGTAATTCCATGGATAAAAAATGGATGACTGTCGATCGATTGTGAAAAGAGTAAGAGAATGGGGTATTGGAATTTGTTAAGTTTGATATTGAACACGTCAAAGACTCCAGACGAATGAAATGTCCTTGCTTGGGTTGTTGTTATGTGGGTCAGGTTGACGCAGATGGATTGAAATCGCATTTACTGACGCATTGGATTGATCGAAGTTATAAGTGTTGGATATATCATGGTGATAAAATTAATGAGAATGTTGAACCGGGGAAGAAAAGTAATACGATGACCTATGCTCCAGACGATAATGACGTAGATACATACGATTGTGATCGAGTCGAAGAGATTACAGAAGCACTTGAAGAAGATCTTAAGGATTGTCCCAAACTGTTTGAGAGGTTGGTAAGTGATGCAGAGAAACCTTTGTATATAGGTTGCACTAAATTAACAATCCTTTCTATGGTATTAAAGATGTACAACTTAAAGTAGATCAATGGATGGTCGGGTAAAAGCCTGACTTGGGATGTTTTTTGCGTTTTATTGCAAATGTTGCGGTTAGCAAGAGTCGCCACCGACTTTTCTTTTATCCAAAAGGAAAGGCTGAAAAGAATAGGAAAGACCTTTGAGATTATTTCTTAAGTTTGGGGGGTAGATTATGAAAAGGGAAGGCGTTAGCACCCTTTTCATCCATAGTCATCTATGGGCTCTTAATTGCTTGCTAGATCACCTGCTTTTGTTTGAAAATGTGCTTTGTGTGGTTTTTGAAAGTATTTTGAAAAGGCGCCATCGTTTAGGCGAACTTTGTAATAGTCCTTGTTCGTAAGAACGTATACAAAGTGTTGAGCTTTTGAAAATGTTTCAAGTTTGGAAATGTTTTTAAAGTGATTTTGAAAGTGTTTTTGAAAGTGTTGGTGTTTGTTTTGAAAATAAGCAAGAATGTTTGATTCGAAATTGAGCAAGCAACTAGGAATAATCTACCTACTCAAAAGTCTTAGTTCATTTCTTCCTTTCCTTTGATATTGTTATCTTACCATTGATTTGGTAAGAAACCCTATCTTTGGATGTAAAGGGACGGGCATGGGTCATCGTATAGCCATGATAACAATGTTGTGACATATCTTAGCAATTCTCTTTGAGGGACTAAGATCATTTTGAAAGGCAGCATTTTATAGCGTCATCGAGGGACTATGATCTTGTATTTTTTGATTGCTTTTTGCTAAGATATTCCACATGCATAACATGGCCATTTTTCATAAGGCAACAAAGTGGATTTACCCTAAGGGTGTAGGTGTGCAAGTGTGTTGATTTACATGCATTGTTTGGTCTTGATTTAGGATTTGATAACTTGTTGGTTTTAATATTTCCATACAAACCCTTATTTACTAGCATTTATATATAAAGCATTAAATTACAGAAAAATAAAAATACTAAGATATTCCATTATTAGGGGAGGGGGTATACAAATTTACAAATGGGGATTTTTGCAAGAAAATTAAATCTAATTAACTATTACAACCATATTGAATAAATATACAAAATTGAAGATAAAATGCAAGAATGCAAAATGGAAAAAGAAATGATTTTTATTTGATTTTTATGAAAGGATTTTAACCTAACCCTAATTAAGAAAATGATTAATTAAAATTAGCTAAAACTAAAACCTAAATTAATTAACAAAGAATAATAAATTAAAAATTATTTTTTAGGTTTTTTCATGAAAAGGTTTTAAATTAAAAAAATAATAGGAAAATTAATTAATTAAAATAAACCTAAATTCCATATTAATTTTAATTAAGAAAAGAAAATAATGTAATAATTAATCCTAAGTCTAAATATTATTTCATAAAAAGAAATTAATTTGTTAAATGAAAATGTTTTTTTGGTCTTTTTTGTATTTATAGAGAAAATAAAATAAGTAAGTCTAAATAATAAGTAAAAATATTTTTTTATATTTTTATTAACAAAAATGATAATAATAATAATAATAATAATAATAATAATAATAATAATAATAATAATAATAATAATAATAATAATAATAATAATAATAATAATAATAATAATAAAATAATAAATGTAATATGGAAAATAAAAAAAAATAAAAAAATAAAAAGAAATAGAAATAAGAAAGTCAGGGGTGCAAAAAATGAGATTGGGGTATGAAGAAGCAAACAAAATGCCAGGCCCATGCTGGAGGCCCAGCGCTGCAAAAAATCAAATAGAGGTGAGAAAATATGAAGAAAAAAAAAGGCAAAAGGGCACCACTGGCGCTCGAACCCAAGTCCCTTAGGTTATAGGCGCGCGCTTTAACCACTGAGGTGGTGATACATCCGTTAACTTAAACAAAACGATAAATATATAATACATGACTTGCCCTAACTGTACTTCATCTTCAACCTCCAGCCAAAGGATCTGTAACTTGTTCATTTCTCAACCTTTTTCAAAAGTGTAAACATGAAACTTGTGCATTTTTTCACCATGAATCCAACCATGTAACTAACTTAAGCTAACATTCAAAGATAAGGATGAATTTATGAAAGTACCAAATTCTGACCAAAATGTTTCAGCAAATTAAAAATCAAAATTCTCCATTCTCAAGCAACATAAATGAAAGCTATGGACATGTATAGTTTCAGGGAAATGATATCTACATTCTATCTTCATAAATGTAAGCCTAATAATTCCTAAATAATGAGATAGAAGTTCAAGAAAAATACCTTAAAACTGGAAATCGTGAAATGAGTTTGAGCTTGTTTCAAGTGATGGTGATGATCAGGTTAGCTTCCTTGAACCTCTAGGAAGCTAATGCAATGGCTGGCTTAAACTGAAAATGGCTGGAATGGTCTGGAGAAGTCCAACTTCAATGCTCTGTTTTTGAACTTGGAAGTTGATGAAGATGATGTTACAGTCGCGTAACAGGGACAGGGATGGCTTATGTATGATGTTTGGAAGCTTTTGGAAGCAAAAGGCCAAGAAACGCACGAGTGGTTTTTTATTTTGGGATTTTTAACCAGAATATCCAACAATAGAGGTCTGTTATGAAAATCTGACTTTGTGGGTGTTTTTGAGCTTGTGTATTCATATCTTAGATTAAAATAACTTGTGCATATGTATGGAAAAGGTTCTAGCACTTGAGAGGGTCAGGAGCACAAGATATAGACTTATGGCTATGTTACTTGATTTTGAAGAAAAATGGAAATATAGTTTCAAGGAAAAGTACAAGCATACTCTGAGCTGTTAGAGGCTTTATACAAGTTTCTTATGGCTTTTAGATTGTGTATGATCAGAAGAAAACAAGTGCAAAGCTCAAGAATTGACTTTGTGCATAAAAGCCACTTTTCAAAAATGGCAATGTTGCCTTTCTTCCTAAAATGGTATTAAGCATGGGCAATGCATTGAATGCATGGATTAAAGCTTCCAACAATTGTGCAAATATTTAATTATGGAGTGCCAAACAAGTTTGAGGCCTGCAAAGCAAATATTATGCAGCCTAGGCTTGGATTTGAATTCTTGTTCATCATGGAAATGACCTATAATTCAAGAATGAATGTCCAACTTCTTGTCTTCGATTCTCTTTGCTCAAGCATGATCTCTGAGTTCTGTGACATTTTGGAAAGCTTGTAACATCTTCTACAACCTCTACGTTTATCATTTTTGAAAATTCCCCATGGAACTATGTGAAAAATTGCCATGAAGTTAGGTCAAAATCCTGCCTAAACTAGGGCAAAATTTCACTAAGTTTCCAAGTTTCATGAACATGTATTCACAAAATCATAACTTGAAATCCATGCATTTATAGGAGAAGTTGTGTTCTACAATGTTTTAGATATCATTGAGATCTAAAACTTTTATGTTGAAAGTTTCCTTTGAATCATCTTGCATCATGGTGAACAATTTGCTCAAAGTTGTGAGAAAATATGAAATTTTCAACACTTAGAAAAATTTCTAAGTTTAGAAATTTTGACTTTTCAAAATGAAATCTTGAATTTTTGATTTCTTGATGAACAAGTTTAATATTTTGACATGTTTTGATGAATTGTAATCTTTAACACTTGATTTTGACTAAAAAGTCAAAGTTTGACTTTTCAGTGTACAATTGTTTTTTGATGTGTTGACTGAAACTTCATCTGTCAACCAATTGACCTTGAGCAAAGTTTTGAGTCATTCCATTAGGTAAAAATGATGTATTTTAGTCCTTGATATCATAACTTAAACCAATCAATCATTTTCTAGGTCAAAAATCAGAAAATGCCCTTTCTTAGTCAAAACCCTAATTTTGACCATTTTGCCTTTTTGATGGTCTGATCAAATTTCTTGAGGAATTATGGTCCAAACTTGATCACGTGACATATATGAGTTCATAATGTTGACATGGATAAAAAATTATGAAGTTTGACTGTAAATTGACCACAGCTGACTTTTTCCCCAATACAGTTGATTTTTAGGTCAACTAATCAATTGACTGAGCAAAAATGTGATCCAAGACTTGAAATTTGACATGAACAATCTTGACGGTCCAAAATGATCCGTGAAAGTCATATGAGGCATTAAAAGTTCAATTATCCTTGTTCAATCTCAAACCATAATTTTCAGTCACCAGTGCTTGAGGAGGTGTGTTGAGCTGATCAACCCTAGTACAGTCTTGAACCAAAGGAGATCTTGTGAGAAATTACTTGATAAATGAGAGGGAAAATTTTAGGCTACAACAACTTCCCCTGTTCAATCTTCTTAAACCTGAAGAGTTAGATTGGCGGATCCGTCATTCGTGACTTGAATGTGAAATATGATTGAACACTAGAGTGCCCAGAAATTTGCACTCGAAGATGGATCGTGGATGGGCTTATAGATGCCATTTGGAGGAATGTTGGTAAACACTGGGAGAAGTATCAACACAAATCTCTTGGTGATTTATACTAAAACTTGATGTTTTACCTGTGAGAAAAATAGTTAGTAAAAATGCATATGGATGCATAATGTTCTCAAGATGAATGAGATCATGTTAAATGCATTTTATATGTACATATTATGATGTATGAATGTGAGATGTATGTTTTTGTCCGGGAGAATAAATCCCTGACTGCTGCTGAGAAGTTTTGGGGAGTTGACTCCCGGATTACCGTTGGGGATGAAGAATATACATATCTTCAAACTTTTTTGAAAGGATGCTTCCGCTGGGGAATATCTCTTGAACGTCAGTTGTTATCTGGTCGGATCCAGGCTTCACAACTTGCTGAGAATGAGGAAGTCAATTTGCTATCTGGTCGAATCCAGGCTTCACGTCAACTTACTGGGGAAGAGACAATTTTACTGTTATCTGGTCGGATTCCAGGCTTTGCAGAAAACTTTTTGGAATTGAACTGTTATCTGGTCGGGTCCAGGCTTCACAAAAACTTGTTGGGGATAAGGAAGTTAATTGTTATCTGGTTGGATCCAGGCTTTGCAGTAACTTTGAAGTGGTAACTACTATCTGGTCGGGTCCAGGTTTCATGGTTTTTGGAAAGTTGCACTATTATCTGGTCAGTTCCAAGCTTCACATTGTCTCTCTGGGGATCATAATTAATTGTTATCTGGTCGGGCTCCAGGTTTCATAATAACTTGCTTGAAAATTGACATCTGGTCGGGTCCAGGCTTTGCAGATTTTTGAGGTGGATAAGAATAATTGTTATTTGGTCGGGTCCAGGTTTCATAATAGACTGTTTGGGAATTTAGTTGTTATCTGGTTAGGTTTCAGGTTTCACAACGAATTTCTGAAGGTAATTATTATTTGGTCGGATCCAAGCTTCACAATAACTTATTTGGGTAGAGGAAAACTCTACTAGGGAAAAGAAGTTTTGCTAGTGATTTTGTAGGAATTAAACTACTATCTAGTCGGGTCCAGGCTTCAACAGTTTTGAAATTGAGGTTAACTGGTATCTGGTCGGGTCCAGGTTTCAGAAACTCAAACTATTTTCTGGTCGGGTCCATTTTTCAATTGATGAAGCCAAACTATTATCTGGTCAGGTCCAGGTTCTATAGTGATTTGAGAAGTTCACTATTATCTGGTCGGGTCCAGGCTTTATAGTAACTTTGTGGGGATAGTAAAGGTTTTGTTGATGACTTTACTGGGGATTAGGGGTTGTGGCCCTATGATTTGTAATAGTCTGAAAGACAAACTCAAGTTGGAGAGCGTAGACTCAGTCGGGGAGGACAGACTCAGCTTGGTGAGGTATATTCAGCTGGGGGTATCAGGCTCAGCTGGGGAACTTTGCACTCAGCTGGAGAGTTATGATACTCATTGTTTGTTGGGGAAATAAACCATGTTCATAAATTGCTGAAGAGGTAAGTTCTTTTTGGGAAGAGATCTACAAGGCCTCTACTTATAAGATTCAACTTAGCTGGAGAAAGAGCTGCCAAGAGATTGAGGCTCTGGTTGGAGATTATTCTATGCAAATAGACTTTGTGAGTAACTTTGTTGAGGAGGATGTTAATGAAATAAATCTATGGGGGTATTCCATATTCATTAAAGAGGTACTTGTTACTTCTTAGGTCATATGTGTCAAACAGTTTTAATTATGTTCATATGCATATGTTCATATGCATATGTTCATTCAATTTTAGTTGTTGGACAAGTTTGCATTCAAAAAAGAGACAGGAAGTTTGCACTTCAAAATATATTTGTATTGATATTTTTCCCATGAATAGGCATTTTTGTACAAAGAGACGGAGATCCTAGTAAGAGGAAATCGTCGAAAGGAAAACAAAATTGAAAACAAAAACAAATAGCCATGTGAAATGATCTCATTGCCTTCCAACTCTACTATTGCCCCAATGTCTTCAAATTCCTCTTGCCGTTGACAGAAGTTGATTACATTAATCTTGGACCGTTTGAACTTGGACCTTGGTGATAAAATTGACTGTGGTGATTCCACGAGACATAGTCATATGCTTTCAATCCTTAACTTTTGCCTGGACTGCCCTTTCGGGTTTTCAGCCCACCAGGATACCCATTTTTGCCCAAGTTGCCCTTTCAGGTTTTCATTCTTTCGGGTTTATAATATTTTGCATATATCCCTAATTTTTGCCCAAACCTTTTGGTTTTCCGGGATGCTCTTATTTTGCCTAAGTGTGTCAACCTAGCGGGTCTCTTATGCGTAGTATTTTTTAACTATGTCTGTGTTTATGGGATGTGGGAAGTATTCACCATCCATGGTAGTCAGCATCATGGCACCCCAGAGAACACTCTCTTGACAACAAATGGCCCTTCGTAGGTGGGAGTCCATTTGCCTCTGGGGTCGCCTTGTGGCAGAATGATGTGCTTTATCACCAAGTCACCAGCTTGATATGCTCGAGACTTGATCTTCTTATTGAAATCCTTGATCATACGTTTTTGGTACGTCTGACAATGACAAGCATCCAATCATTTTTCGTCAATCAAGTTCAGCTAATCCAATCTCGTTTGAATCCACTCGTCTTTGTCTAGGCCTGCCTCATTCATAATCCTCAGTGAGCGAATCTGAACTTCCACTAGCAAAATAGCTTCCATGCCATATACTAGAGAAAAGGGAGTTGCCCCAGTTGATGTTCTAGCTAAAGTGTGGTAGCCATGTAGAACAAACGGCAACATCTCATGCCAATCCTTATAGGTTACCACCATTTTCTGCACAATCTTCTTGATATTTTTATTGGCCACTTCGACTGCGCCATTCATTTTCGGTCTATATGGAGAAGAGTTGTGATGCTTGATCTTAAATTGAGTGCAAAGCTCAGTAATCATAGCATTGTTGAGGTTAGTCTCATTGTCGGTGATAATCCTTTCGGGGATACCATAGCGGCAGATGAGGTTGTGTCTGATGAATCTGGATACCACATTCTTGGTGACTGAGGAAAAAGAGGCGGCTTCGACCCACTTGGTGAAATAATCAATAGCGACCAAAATGAAATGATATCCATTGGAAGCGGTTAGCTTGATCTCTCCAATCATATCAATGCCCCACATTGCAAATGGCCATGGGGCTGTCATGACATTCAGGGGGATAGGAAGCACATGGATCTTGTCAGCATAGATTTGACATTTGTGACAAGTCCTTGAGTGTTGATGGCAATCAGTCTCCATTGTTGACCAATAGTAGCCAGCCCTCAAGATCTCATTGGCCATTGTATGTCCACTTGAGTGAGTACCAAAGAGGCCATCGTGCATTTCTTCCATGATTTCCTCTGCCTCCTTCTTGTCCACACATTGGAGTAGAGTAGAGTCATGGTTGTGCTTGTACAATATTTTGTTGCTTAAGAAGAATTTGGCTGCAAATCTTCGTAAGAACTTTCTGTCATTGATGGATGCTCCCTCTGGATACTCTTGTGCTTCAAGATATCTCATCACCTCATGGTACCATGGCTTTTCCGCATTAGTGTCAACCTCACAACAATGTCAAGTTCGTCGAATCTTTAGATCGTAATCATAGAGGCCCTGTTATCCCAACTGACCTTGAACATTGAAGACATGGTCGCCAAAGCATCAGCCAACTGATTTTCTTCCATAGGGAAGTGCTCGAAAGTGATCTCTTCGAAGTAAGGAATCAGAGATAGCACAAATTCCTTATAAGGGATAAGATTAGGGTGTTTAGTGTCCCAATATCCTTTTACTTGGCTGATCACTAGAGTGGAATCCCTAAACACATTCAAATGCTTGATCCTTAAGTCAATAGCAGCTTCCAGACCCAAGATGCATGCTTCATACTCGGCCATATTATCCGTGCAATCGAAGCATAATTTGGAAGTGAATGGAGTGTTGCAACCTTCAGGAGAGATGATCACAGCACCAATTCTGTTACCTAAGGCGTTGGAAGCCTCATCGAAGACCATAGTCCATCGGGATCCTTGTTTAGGTCCGTCATATGGTCCAGGTTTCGTACAGTCGGTTACCAGCATGATGTTCTCATCAGGGAAGTCGAAGTTTATTGACTGATAATCATCCACAGCTTGATGGGTCAAATGATCAGCTAGTACGCTTCCTTTGATGCCCTTTTGCATTGTGTATTGAATGTCTTACTCAGTCAAGATCATTTTCCATCTGGCTATCCATCCGGAAAGGGCAGGTTTCTCGAAGATGTACTTGATTGGATCCATCTTAGAAATCAACAGACTGGTATGAGTCAACATATACTGTCTTAGCCGGAGAGCAGCCCATGCCAGAGCGCAACAAGTTTTCTCGAGCAGTGAATAGCTGGTTTCACAGTCGGTAAACTTTTTGTTCAGGTGATAAATAGCATGCTCTTTTCGGCCAGACTCGTCATGTTGGCCCAAAACACAGCCCATAGAGTTCTCTAGTACCGTCAAGTACATGATCAAAGGTATTCCTTCAACTGGAGGCATGAGGATTGGAGGTTCTTGTAGGTATTCTTTGATTTTGTCAAAGGCAAATTGGCACTCATCATTCCATCTGACTACCTGATCTTTCTTCAAGAGTTTGAAGATTGGCTCACAAGTAGCAGTCGAGTGTGATATGAAGTGGGAAATGTAATTGAGACGACCCAAGAATCCACTGACTTCTTTTTCAGAATGAGGGACTGGAATTTCTTGGATGGCCTTTACCTTGGCAGGATCAACTTCAATGCCTTTATTGCTCACAACAAAACCTAGAAGCTTTCAAGATCGTACTCCAAACATGCACTTGTTAGGGTTTAACCTCAGCTTGTACTTTTTCAGCCTTTCGAATAGTTTGTATATGTGGTCGAGATGTTCTTCTTCAGTTTGTGATCTGGCAATCATATCGTCCATATATACCTCTATTTCATGATGTATCATGTCATGAAATAAAGCTACCATAGCTCTTTGATACATTGCCCCTGCATTCTTCAATCTGAACAACATGACCTTGTAGAAAAAGGTGCCCCATTGTGTAACGAAAGTAGTCTTATCCATATCCTCGGGAGCCATCCTTATCTGATTATAGCTGGAGAAACCTTCCATAAAAGAAAAGACTTTATGTTGAGCAGTATTATCAACCAAAACACCAATGTATGGTAGAGGGAAGTCATCCTTGGGGCTTGCCCTATTCAGATCCCTATAGTCTATGTACATGTGAACTTTTTCGTCTTTCTTCGGCACTGGTACCACATTAGCAACCCATTAGGGATAAGATGTCACAACTAGGAACCCTGCATCAAACTGTTTCATTATTTTAGCTTTGATCTTCTCAGACATATCAGGCCTCATGTGACGAACCTTTTGTTTAACAGGAGGGCAGTCTTCTTTTGTTGGCAGACGATAAACTACTATATTGGTATCCAACCCAGGCATATCTTTATAAGACCAAGCAAATACTTCCATATAATCATGCATCATCTGAACCAACCTGCTCTTGACACTTCTTTCCAAATTAGCGCCGATCTTGATTTCCCTCTTATCTTCCTCAGTACCCAGATTGATGACTTTAACTGACTCTCCGTGCGGCTGAATAGCTTTTTCCTCTTATAATATAAGTATGTCTAGTTCTCCCGGTATTTTGCAATCTTCCTCTCCTTCGTCTTCGGCTTTGTTGATTGGACATTTGAAGTCATTGTCGGCAATAAGATCCAGAGTGGATGAGGACCTGCAAGAGTGTGCGTGTGTGTGTGTGTGCATGTAAGATACATGACTATTTTTTGAAAATGTATTTGAAAGAAAGGAAAGACAATAAACACAAATATTTGAATGCAAAAGAGTCCAATGTACTGAATGATCATATGCTTAGATGAACATAAATAAAACCCTTGACAAATGGACCAAAGTGCCCCGGGTCAGGCACGTGGCTTAAAAGTCATTGTTAAAATATTACAGACAACATGTTCCTGAATTGAAAGAAAAGAAATAACAAGTAGATTACTCCTCAATGAAGGAGATGGTCACAAAGTCCTTTGTATTCCAATTCTTCATCTCCGTTGTAGTTGGATACACCCAATCTTCAAATGTAGCTTCTTCATCAGAATCACCCACGGCGTTGACTTCAGGGCTTCTAATGCAGAGAGGTGGCTTTCCAGCACAAGCACGCCTCACTTCCTTCTGAGCTTTGACGGTGAAGCCCAAACCAAACTTGTCTTCTTTAAATGGGATATCGAGGAGTTTCCCCCCAAGCATCATAGTTTCCTTCTTCAATTGCTGCACGGGCATCCTTGACTGAAACCATCTTCGGTACGGCTTTAACAGTTTTAAACTCATCAGAGGAACATTTAGTAACAAAAATCATTGGTGGCATAACCTCGAAGGCTTAACATGGGGTTTCAATGAATGCTCCATCCATCTCTACGTATTTGAATGAGTTAAGGTGACTTACCATAAACTATTCTTCTCCACAGATGGTGACTATTCTTCCCTTGAATGGATATTTATGTTTCTGATGGAGAGTTGAGGTTACTGCCCCAGCTTTATAGATCCACGGGCGACCTAACAGACAAGAATAGGAAGGTCGAATATCCATAATATAGAAGATGGAGTTGAATATTTGAGAGCCCACTTTGATTGGAAGATCTACTTCCCCATGAACAGTCCTCTTTGATTCGTCAAATGCCCTTACAATGATATTGCTTGGCTTTAATACTAAACCTTCACAGTCTAGACGGTCTAACGCTCCCTTGGGTAATACATTCAGGGAAGAACCAGTGTCGACTAGAACATGTTCTAAGGTGGTCCCTTTGCACTCGATAGAAACATGTAAAGCTTTATTGTGGTTCTTCCCTAACGGTGTTAAGTCAGCATCCGAAAATCCCAAGCCATTATCAGCCGTCAGGCTAGCCACGCAATTCTCAAATTGGTCCGTTGTTGTCTCATGGGGGACATGAGCTTTTTTCAGGAATTTGATTAATGTCCGAGCATGGGCGTCGGAAAAAAGCAACAATGACAACATTGAAATCTTAAAAGGGATTTGCCCCAACTGTTCCACAATCTTGAAGTCACTTATTTTTATCATCTTCAAGATCTCATCCATCTCACGAGCGGAGGGTTCTTCATCATCTATGTACTTGGAGGGTACTTCAATCACATCAGGCTCAACAACCTTCTCCTTCCCTCTTGTACCGGTACTTGGCTTGGCAACAGTAATGCGGATTGGCACCTTTGTAACAACTGGTGGTGAGATATTGGGTAAAAATATTCTCCCAGTTCTAGTTACTTTGCTTGAGCCAGATATGTTACCGACATTGTCATCTTTTTCTTCTTTGATCTAGTCGTCTTGTTTAATCCCATGATATAACACCTCAGCACCATAAATCCATGGTACCGCTTTGTTTGAAGAGTAGGGAATTGGTCCGGGATTGGTTATTATTAAGGGAGAAACAGTGGGTTCATTTGAAATCCTAATAGGACCTTTGGAGGTGATCCTAAGAGGCTTGTTTGAGATGGTAATAATGGAGAGGTCTTCACATTTGTTAATCAAACTTTTGGAAAGTGGAGTTTTCTCGAATAGAATTTCGTGGCTATCCATTAGGTGTTGTATGCCTTTCTTTAGCACTTCACATCCATTGAGTTCTCTTGTACAGCACACACAGTCTTTTACACAGCCAGGGAGGATCCCATCTTTCAACAGGTTGTTTTTTATTATATTCAGCGGAGTAGTCAATTCTTCAACAGAGGCAACAAAAATTGTATCTTCAACAACATTAACAATGTTGTCATGCTTCGGCATCGGAGCGGTAATTACATTTGACATTGGAGGAGGATCAAACTCAATAGTCTTATTATCAATAAAATCCAGGATTTTGTTCTTCAAGGCCCAGCACTGGTCAGTCTCATGCTCGGGGCTGCTCGAGTGGTAAGCATATTTAGCGTTCGGATTATATTTTGGTGAGGAGGTATCAGGGTTGGCGGGAGGAACGCACAATGTCACTAAATTAGCCTTGAGAAAATGTTGTAAGGCTTGAGACAATGACATTCCTAACCTCATAAATTGTCTTCTTGGAGTTTCAAAACATTGATGATTTGCAGATGGTCTTGGAGTAGGAGTTGGATTGGAGATTCAGACAGCATTGAAAGACGGGTGATAATTCTTCTTGGTACGGGCCCTTGCCCCGTACACATCATTGACTTCCTTTTTTGCAGCAAAAGGTTTCTTGATAGGATTGGAAGTGGAGGTAGATGCCACATAGATCTTCCGACTTTTTATGCCACTTTCAACTCTTTCATCGGTTAAGATCAATTCGGTGAAACCAGAAGAAGAACAACCAACCAATAGATTAAAGAAGGGACCAGATAAAGTGTTCGTGAACATGTTGATGTGCTCCCTATCAATCAAGGGTGGTTGAACCCTACTAGCAAGGTCTCTCCACTTTTGCACATATTCCTTAAATCCTTCATTCTTTCCCATGGTCATATCTTGTAATTGAACCCTCGTTGGCGCCAAGTCGGTGTTGTACTGATACTGATGGTAGAAGGAGGTAGCTAAATCCTCCTAAGTATTGATATGGGATCCATCCAACTGATAAAACCATTCAAGTTGCATTCCAGCCAAACTCTCTTGGAAAAAGTGAACCCAAAGCTTCTTATCAATAGTGTGCAGTTATATCTTGAACACATAAGATTTCAAATGGAGTTTTGGACAAGAAACTCCATCGTACTTTGAAAAGATTGGTATTTTGAATTTGTGGGGGATGACTACCCCATAGATGAAACCCAAATCATCAAAATCTAAACTGGGGACGGCCTGGATTTCAACAGCTTTCAATATGTCTTCTAACTACTTATATTTGATATCGGCGGGTGGATACTGCTCATCGAAATAATCATCATCAGATACTTGATCATTAACATAGTCAGCCTGAGTACTCTTGACCTCACCAATCTGACTCTCGTCCTCTTCAGATGAATCTCCTCCTACTAGGATTTGACGGACTGTCTCCTTGAACCTTCTACCCATGTTGAGTAGAGCTTTCTTCTTGGGCTTTTTCTTAACGGCCAACAAAGCCATCATATCTTGCTGCCCCTTGGCTAGGGCCAATAGAGTTTCCTGGAATTGAGAATTTTGGGCTTGGAGATCCTTCACAGTTTTCTCTAGATCCATCTTACTGAAATAAACAGCAGAAAGATAAGGAAACCTGTTATGCGAACACCTGGCATGTTATGATGCATAGAATATGTACATGCAAATGATTTCAATGATTAATGAGATTTAAATTTGTATAGACAAAAGAATGAACAAACGTCAATTTTCATTAAGAAAAATAAGAAAGATTACATCATGCCTCTTGGGCTTACAAAATAACTTTCTAAGATAAAAAGACTGAATGCATCCTCTTTGGTGCGAGATAGGCGTTCACACTTTGCTCTTCTTGTAGCTGCTTCGTAAGCTCCAAGACCCTCTTCTCACTAGCATAGAATTAAGCTTAGAAAGTATCTCGTTCTTCCTTAAGCTGAATCCAACCCTTTTGCAAGTCTTCGAGTGAGGTAGGCATGTCGGGATGGAATATGGTGTACAGGACATCTCCTTCAACCACAGGCTCCATGATGACTGGTAAGATGGAAGGATAAGGCATCACAAGTTTCTGAGCATGAGCTCGCACCCATTTAAGGTAAGGCTCGAGGGGAATGGAATTCTTGTGTCCCAGCGTCTTGCTATCCACCTTGTTCAACATCCTCCAAGCTCAGATAAACCTATGACGGTAACCTTGATCGTCATTCTCGTAGTCGAATACCACTTTGTGATCGGTGGATCTGGAACTGACTGTTTAACGCTGGTTCGCGAAATGTCGCGGAAGCAAGAGTCGCCACCGTCTTTTATTTTCTCCAAATGGAAAGGACAAAAGCACAGAAAAATTCCTTATAGAGATTGCTCTCGGTTCGGGAGGTAGATTATAGAAAGGGAAGGTGTTAGCACCCTTTCTATCCATGGTTATCCATGGGCTCTTAGATACTTGCTCATTTGTGTTTTCAAAAATGGTTTGTTTGCTTTTCAACTGTGGGTTTTAAAAAGTTTCTTTGAAAATTCCAGTTCGACTCTTGTATCGGTCCTCAAGAGTGTTTGAAAAATTGTTTTGAAAGCTTTTTGAAAGTGCCGGTGTGAAAAGTATTTTTGATTTGTTTTGAAATTTAGAGCAAGTATCTAGAGTCGTCTACCTACCCTAAGGAATTCGTCTGTGTAAATGTCCTTTAGATAGTGCCATCCCACCATTGAGAGGTAGGTAGCACCACCGTTGGAGGTGTTCGGGTCAATTCGAGTTTGTAGGGACATGGTGATCACCAGAGCAATGGGAAGACACCTTAGAAGCTACCCTCATGCCAGGTTCCCGGATCATGAGGACTTACTAAGATATCCTCTACTCGACGATCACCTTTCGAGGCAAGGCAACAGTGAGGCGTACCCTAGGGGTGGTGTGTGCGATTTGTGTGTCATGTTCATTTGCACTTATCTTGTCATGTTATTGGTGTTCTACGCTTGTTTTTATTTTTTGTCCATACATTCTTTCATGCCATTTGTTAACAGTTAAAAATATTGCGGGAAAGTAAAACTTCTAAGCTATTACAAAAGGCGCGGGTCCACATTGCCAAAATTAAACCAGGACCCGATTTGACAGAAAATAAAGAAAGTAAAAGAAAAGTAAGAATTAAAAGTGCGAGCAATTAGTTACATGGCTTCGGGAGAGATACATAAATATTTAAACGAAATAAAATAATATGCGAATTAATAAGAATTAAAACGAGGGCGTTGGACCCTTTTTGCAAAATTAAATTAATGAGGAATTAATTAAAATTAAAAGAAAGAAAGAAATTGTTTTTTTTTGGTATTTTTTAGTATTTTAGGATTTAATATGAAAAAAGAATTAATTGAAATTAAATGCTAACCCTAATTCTATTTGTTTTTTTTTAATTTATTAAGAAAAGAAGATTAAATCCTAATATTAACCCTAATTAATTTACATGCAAATTTGATTATAAAAATAAATATTTAATTATTTAATTATTATGGAATAAAAATAAAAAAAGGATGAAAATTAATTAAACCCTAATTCTATGTTTTTTAAGATTTTTGTTAAAAGAATTAAAATTAAAACCTAATTTAAAACTAAATTTAATTATATGCAATTTAATTACAAAAAATATTAAAATAAAATATTTATTATATTTTTCTCTTTTCTGATTTTTGATGTGTTTTTTATATTATGAAAAAGTGAAATTAATTAATAAAACAATAATTAAAAGGAAGTATAAATAATAAAATAAAAATAAAGAAAATAAAAAAATATGCAAACCTAGGGGGTTCAGACCCCAAATAGGAGGTTAGTCTTTTAGAAACCTGGCCCAATTAAATTGCTGGCCTCTTTGACTTTTCAGGACGCGTGTACACGCGTTGACTAGGGTGCATTGTGTTCCTCACATCTGTGCCTTTGAATTCATGAAACTGAACGTGTGGCATGCTTGATGGTGGAGCGTATGGTGTGCCCCTTAGGCTGAAACTGCATACAATTATGAATTGAAAAATAATGTGAAAGGAAGTGAGGACCTGGGGCTCGAACCCAGGTCCTTTGGTTTACCAATCACTATGCCTGCCAATCGTTCCAGATGCGCGCTTTGTATATTAAAGAACAAACAAATATTATAAGAATAAAAACGTGCGTTAGTGCTTTTTAGCGCGAAAATTCAAAAGAGCCAATGGTTGCTGGCCACCACATCATCTTCTTCGTTGGTTTTCTTTTTCCTGAAATACACAAACAATGAGCAACGGTTTTCAAACGTTGCTATAGGTGCCATATGAAAAAATAGCGAATAGGCCATAAGGCCTCATAAATTGAGCGCGAGGGTAGGTTCCTCTTCGTCCAAGCGTGCTGATTATAACTATGGCATCGTGGTAGGCTAATTTTACATTATCTGAAAACCCCCAATTTCAAGCTTGCAAAACCCTAGAAAACAATAATGGTGAAATCGTATATAGCATGCAAAAACTCAATCAAGATAGATGGTTAGCTTCAGAATCACGCAAGGAATATGAATCCACAATTAAAATGCCATGAATATGCGTGAATTGTAAAGCACGATTATGAAAAAAAGTGAGAAAGTTTGGACTTCTGTACAGTGATTCAAAGGGTTATGTTTGATGTTTTTGATCCAGGAAGATTGCTTGAGGTCCTAGGAGTGCAATGGGATGAAAATTTCGCTTTGAATCGTCCGACAAAGGTGTTTTCAGAATTGGAATTTTTGACAAATTTCAAGTTTTGCTTTCCAGGTTTTTTGAGCAGCTGTGTGGTCCATGGCATTAGGGTTGTGTTTCTTGTATATGTAGGAATGAATTAGGTCAAAGAAAACCATCTAAATCTTTTGCATTCATGGTTTTTGAAATTTGATTTTCAAAGATCTTTTTCAATCTTTTTTCATGTGTTTTTTGTACAAATCATGATCAATTCTCTCCAAACCTTTCCCTATTTAATCATACACGAATTATTGAGTAGATTTCATGCACAAAAAGATTGTAAAACTTAGGTTAAATATTTTTCATGCATTTAATTTGATTTAAATCAATTATTATTAATAAAAATTCAAATAAATAAATAAATAATGAAGAAATACTTCCCTTTGGGCCAAGTGGTCGTGCACATGCCTTGGATAGTGAATTGTGGAAGAAAAATAAGCCCATTAGCAATTTTAGGTCATTTGAAGCAATGTTGACTTTTCAAAATATCCAAAAATTTCCCAACTTCCACAAGGCATATCTTGCTCAATTTTTAAGCTTTGCTCATGTTCTTGGACATTTTGGAAAGCTCTTTGAGGCCTCTAACCAATGCCTTTGGTCCCATGTCATTTTGATTTACCAATCTCAAGTTATGGCCTTTGACTTGAAGTCCCTTTTTGTTGACTTTTGAAAATGACCTATAATGTTGAAATTGATAACTTTTTGTGAGAGCATCTCTTGGACTTGAAGTATGAAGATGCGTTGTAGGAAATGTCTTTCTCTTCAAAATGAGCTTTGGATGGGATTTTTCTGATAATCCATGTGAAAGTTATGCCCTGGTCAATTTACAGTTGACTTTTTCAACTGTCCAAATAAGGAAACTTTTGCATCTTGATGATTTTTGAGCCAAGCTTTGAGAATCATGATCAAGCATTGATCAAATGATGTTTGTGGCTTCAAAATGAGATGTTGACCAAAAATTTGGACTTTTGACTGCCAAATGACCATTTTGCCCCTACAGTTGACTGTAGTGCAATTAGGGTTTTTGACTGTGCAATTTTGTGCTGAAAGTATTGAAACTTGATATGAGGATGCTTGACCATATTTGTAGGCATGTGAGACTTGATTGGACCTTTGGAAACTTCATTTTCTTGATCAGAATAGAAACCCTAATTTTGACTGTTTAGGAGACTCTTGACTGTGCAACCCTTGGGGAATTTTGAAGCTTGACTTGGCAAATCTTTGAAGAATATGGGAGGGCAAATTTTGGGGTACAACACACTTCTTGGATAAGCATCTCATGTGGACCATCCCTTCGGGCGTAACCAAACTGTCGTAAGGATAAGAAGAGGTTATAAGTGATACCTACCCTAATTCTAAGTAAGGGGAAATTAGGGAATTCTCCACAACGGTCGACGATAGTAACATTATCCAAAGATCGGGAACACCAATGAATATCTGAATGTCTGAGCGTCATCAACCTATGGGACCACCTTGAACCTTGCTCACTCTTTAATACAAATTGGGGAAGATGAGAAATAAACCATCTTTCCAAGAGAGGAGTATAACACATAAGGATACCTCTCTTCCTCATAGTGCGAGAGTGAAAAGAATGTAAGATGTCTCCTAATAAAGTAGGCACCGGGTTACGAGACATGAAGATTTTGACGACGTTTACATCTATGAGTTGGTCAGGGTTTAGAAACAAAACCATCCCATAGATGAGAAGGGCCATAATTTCCTCAAAAGCTTGTAAGTCCAAGGAGTTCCAACAATCTTGAGCTTTCTCAAACAAGAACTTGGCTAAGAAACCTTTGACACCGCTCTTTGTTTCCCAATTAGTTGTGATATCAGATTGTTGCAAGTGTAGGGCTTAAGCAATCTCTTCAGGTTTTAGATATCTTTCCGTACTATTGAAGGGTAGTTGATTAAGAATGGGAATGCTCAAGAGTTGGGAGAATTCTTCCAAAGTTGGCACAAGTTGATAATCGGGAAAAGTGAAGCAATGGCGTAGAGGATCAAAGAATTGGAAGATTACCTCCATCATATCTTCATCAGTGTTGGAGGTAACTAACTTTAGGAGGCGACCATGTCTTTGGTGAATGAAGAGTTCTCAGGTACCCTTGATGCTAACTCTTTGAGTTGAGGAGGAATCCTTACGAGATTGACTTGAATGGTTTTCCTGCGAATAGAAGCGATGTCCTACAAAATAGAACAAAGATAAATCCTAATAATCCTTGAAATGGTTAGTAAGAATGAGTATGATGTTATGATGTTTATGATGTTATGTACAAGTAAATATATACAAACAAGACAAACAAGTCCTTAGGTTTAGGCTTGCATGGAGTCTTATAGGTAAGTACCCTCTTGAAGTTTAGTTGGCACAAACTTGTCCTAGAAATAGTAACCGGGTTCTAAGGGAGCTCAATATCGCTGGTTTGTCTTCTCGGGCATTATTTCAGCGCAAGCCTCTTTAATAGCGACCGAAATATCCCAAAAAGCCAAACCTCAATGAGTGTGGTATCGAGTATCTACCAACTTCGGACTGCACTAAAGTCGGTCATCTCACTACGTCCTAATGGCCAAGTTGGTCAAGTAAAGGTTCTAAAGTCGGTTAGTGCTTCATGACATCACTCATCGGCCCCGTATTCTCCTTAACTACTCAAGGGCTACCGGTACCCACAAATATGTCACACTAACGTAGATATTGCTTAGACCATATCGGTATACCCCGCACAGTTTCCACAATGTATTGCTACTTACCTATAAGGTATCCCAAATTCGGGTAGAGGATTTAAACCCAAACAAAGAACCAAAATATAAAGCATACAAGTCAAACAATGAAAGAAAGTAGAGGTGATCTATCCCTAAGGTAACCCCACTTTTAAGTAGTTCCCGAGCAGAGTCGCCAGTTCTGTGATACGGTGGGAGAACTGGCTTTGGATGTTTTTTGTGTTTTATCGCAAATGTTGCGGTTAGAAAGAGTCGCCATTGACTTTTCTTTTATCTAAAAGGAAAGGCTGAAAAGAACAGGAAAGACCTTTGAGATTATTTCTTGAGTTCGGGGGGTAGATTATGAAAAGGGAAGGTGTTAGCACCCTTTTCATCCATAGTTATCTATGGGCTCTTAGTTGCTTGCTAGATCACTTACTTTTTTTTGAAAATGTGCTTTGTGTGGTTGTTGAAAGTATTTTGAAAAGGCTCCATCGTTTAGGAGAACTTTGTAATAGTTCTCGTTCGTAAGAACGTATACAAAGTGTTGAGCTTTTAAAAATGTTTCAAGTTTGGAAAATGTTTTGAAAGTGTTTTTGAAAGTGTTTTTGAAAGTGTTGGTGTTTGTTTTGAAAATAAGCAAGAATGTTTGATTCGAAATTGAGCAAGCAACTAGGAATAATCTACCTACTCAAAAGTCTTAATTCATTTCTTCCTTTCCTTTGATATTGTTATCTTACCATTGATTTGGTAAGAAACCCTATCTTTGGATGTAAAGGGACGGACATGGGTCATCTTATAGCCATGATAACAATGTTGTGACATATCTTAGCAATTCTCTTTGAGGGACTAAGATCATTTTGAAAGGCAACATTTGATAGCGTCATCGAGGGACTATGATCTTGTATTTTTTGATTGATTTTTGCTAAGATATTCCACATGCATAACATGACCATTTTTCATAAGGCAACAAAGTGGATTTACCCTAAGGGTGTAAGTGTGCAAGTGTGTTGATTTACATGCATTGTTTGGTCTTGATTTAGGATTTGCTAACTTGTTGGTTTTAATCTTTTCATACAAATCCTTATTTACTAGCATTTATATATAAAGCATTAAATTACGGAAAAATAAAAATACTAAGATATTACATCATTAGGGAAGGGGGTATACAAATTTACAAATGGGGATTTTTGCAAGAAAATTATATCTAATTAACTATTACAACCATATTGAATAAATATACAAAATTGAAGATAAAATGCAAGAATGCAAAATGGAAAAAGAAATTACTTTTATTTGATTTTTATGAAAGGGTTTTAACCTAACCCTAATTAAGAAAATGATTAATTAAAATTAGCTAAAACTAAAACCTAAATTAATTAACAAAGAATAATAAATGAAAAATGATTTTTTAGGGTTTTTCATGAAAAGGTTTTAAATTAAAAAAAAATAATAGGAAAATTAATTAATTAAAATAAACCTAAATTCTAAATTAATTTTAATTAAGAAAAGAAAATAATGTAATAATTAATCCTAAGTCTAAATATTAATTCATAAAAAGAAATTAATTTGTTAAAAGAAAATGTTTTTTGGTCTTTTTTGTATTTATAGAGAAAATAAAATAAGTAAGTCTAAATAATAAGTACAAATATTTTTTATATTTTTATTAATAATAATAATAATAATAATAATAATAATAATAATAATAATAATAATAATAATAATAATAATAATAATAATAATAATAATAATAAAATAATAAAAGTAATATGAAAAATAAAAATAAAATAAAGAAAAAGAAATAGAAATAAGAAAGTCAGGGGAGCAAAAAATGAGATTGGGGTATGAAGAAGCAAACAAAATGCCAGGCCCATGTTGGAGGCCCAGCGCTGCAAAAAATCAAATGGAAGTGAGAAAATATGAAAGAAAAAAAAAGCAAAAGGGTACCACTGGGGCTCGAACCCAGGTCCCTCAGGTTACAGACGCGCATTTTAACCATTGAGGTTGTGATACATCTGTTAACTTAAACAAAACAATAAATATATGATACATGGCTTGCCCTGACTGTACTTCATCTTCAAACTCCAGCCAAAGGATCTATAACTTGTTCATTTCTCAACCTTTTTCAAAAGTGTAAACATGAAACTTGTGCATTTTTTCACCACGAATTCAACCATGTAACTAACTTAAGCTAACATTCAAAGATAAGGATGAATTTATGAAAGTACCAAATTTTGACCTAAATGTTTCAGCAAATTCAAACTCAAAATTCTCCATGCTCAAGCAACATAAATGAAATCTATGGACATGTATAGTTTCAAGACAATGATATCTACATTCTATCTTCACAAATGTAAGCCTAATGATGCCTAAATAACGAGATAGAAGTTCAAGAAAAATACCTTAAAACTAGAAATCTTGAAATGAGTTTGAGCTTGTTTCAAGTGATGGTGATGATCAGGTTAGCTTCCTTGAACCTCTAGGAAGCTAATGCAATGGCTGGCTTAAACTGAAAGTGGCTGGAATGGTCTGGAGAAGTCCAACTGCAATGCTCTGTTTTTGAACTTAGAAGTTGATGAAGATGATGTTACAGTCGTGTAACAGGGACAAGGATGGCTTATGTATGATGTTTGGAAGCTTTTGGAAGCAAAAGGTCAAGAAACGCACGAGTGGTTTTTGATTTTGGGATTTCTGGCCAGAATATGCAACAATGGAGGTCTGTTATGCAAATCTGACTTTTGGGGTGTTTTTGAGCTTGTGTATTTGTCTCTTAGCTTACAAATAACTTATGCATATGTATGGAAAAGGTTCTAGCACTTGAGAGGGTCATAAGCACAAGATATAGACTTATGGCTATGTTACTTGATTTTGAAGAAAAGTGGAAATATAGTTTCAAGGAAAAGTACAAGCATGGTTTGAGTTGTTAGAGGCTTTAGACAAGTTTATTATGGCTTTTAGATTGTGTGTGATCAGAAGAAAACAAGTGCAAAGCTCAAGAATTGACTTTGTGCATAAAAGCCACTTTTCCAAAATGGCAATGTTGTCTTTCTTCCTAAAATGGTATTAAGCATGGGCAATGCATTGAATGCTTGGATTAAAGATTACAACAGCTGTGCAAACATTTAATTATGGAATACCAAACAAGTCTGAGGCCTGCAAAGCAAAGATTATGCAGCCTAGTCTTGGATTTGAATTCTTGTTCATCATGGAAATGACCTATAATTCAAGAATGAATGTCCAACTTCTTGTCTTCGATTATCTTTTCACAAGCATGATATCAATTAGTTCTTGGACATTTTGGAAAGCTTGTAACATCCTCTATAACCTCTATGTTGATCACTTTTGAAAATTCCCCTTGGAACTATGTGAAAAATGACCATAAAGTTAGGTCAAAATCCTGTCTAAACTAGGGTAAAATTTCACTAAGTTTCCAAGTTTCATGAAGATGTATTCACAAACTCATAACTTGAAATCCATGAATTTCTAGGAGAAGTTGTGGTATACAATGTTTTAGATCTCATTAGTATCTACAACTTTTATGTTGAAAGTTTCCTTTGAATCATCTTGCATCATGGTGAAAATTTTGCTCAAAGTTGTGAGAAAATATGAAATTTTCAACCCTTAGAAAAATTTCTAAGTTTAGAAATTTTGACTTTTCAAAATGAAATCTTGACTTTTTTATTTCTTGATGAACAAGTTTCATATTTCGATATGTTTTGATGAATTGTAATCTTTGACACTTGATTTTGACTAAAAAAGTCAAAGTTTGACTTTTTAGTGTACAGTTGATTTTTGATCAGTTAACTGAAAATTCATCTGTCAACCAATGACCTTGAGCAAAGTTTTGAGTCATGCCATTAGGTAAAAATGATGTATTTGAGTCCTTGAGATCATAACTTAAACCAATCAATCATTTGCTAGGTTAAAAATCAGAAAATGCCCTTTCTCAGTCAAAACCCTAATTTTGACCATTTTGCCCTTTTGATGATCTGATCAAATTTCTTGAGGAATTGTGGTCCAAACTTGATCAAATGACATATATGAGTTCATAATGTTGACATGGATAAAAAATTATGAAGTTTGATTGTAAATTGACCATATTTGACTTTTTCCCCAATACAGCTGATTTTTAGGTCAACTGATCAATTGACTGGGCAAAAATGTGATCCAAGACTTGAAATTTGACATGAACAATCTTGAGGGTCCAAAATTATCCATGAAACTAATATGAGGCATTAAAAGTTCAATTATCCTTGTGCAATCTCAACCCTTAATTTTCAGTCATCAGTGCTTAAGGAGGTGTCTTGAGCTGATCAACCCTAGTACAGTCTTGAACCAAAGGAGATCTTGTGAGAAATTACTTGATAAATGAGACGGCAAATTTTGGGGTACAACAATTATCCTGATTTTGAAGAAGAAGCAAGAAACCTTCGCTTGACATTATCTACCGATGGAATGAACTCACATGGTCTTCAAAGTATCTCACATACCATATGGCTTGTGATTCTTATGATTTATAACCTACCTCCATGGCTATGTATGAAGCGTAAGTACATGATGTTATCTATGTTAATTTTTGGGCCTAAACAAACAGGGATTGATATAGACATATACTTGACACCTTTGATCAAGGATTTAAAGATTTTGTGGGAGAACGGTGTGGAGGTTTATGATGGATATAGGAAAGAAAGTTTCAATTTGAGGGCGATGTTGTTTGGCACAATTAATGATTTTCCAACATATGGGAATCTATCTGGGTATAGAATTAAATGTCAACGTGTGTGTTCTGTTTGTGAAGATGGAACCGATACGATGCGATTGGAACTTTGTCAGAAGAATGTGTTTCTCCGTCATCCTAGATTCTTACATTCTAAACATCACTATCGTGGATGGAGAAAAGCATTCAATGGAGACATTGAATAACATAAAGCTCCACCTACATTTCCAGGTGACCAAATTTTTGAAAAGGTGAAAGATGTGTGTACTCAGTTTGGCAATTCTTTTGCACATAAGGTTGTCAAAGGTGGGTGGAAGAAGAGGTCAATTTTTTTTTGAACCATATTGGAAGTCTTTGTATGTGAGACATTTTCTCGATGTTATCACTACTAAAAAAAAGACATTTGAGAAAAGGTTTTTACATCGGGTATCAAAATAGGTGATGTAAAAAATACAGTTAACAAACTTTTTACATCAGGTATTTATTTCCAATGATATAAAAAATAAGGGAAAAAATTTTTTTCGTCACCTATTACATCGGGTAATCTCATCCACCGATGTAAAAGATTTCCAGAAAAAAAACACGGTGGCATTTTTGTAAATAAGAAACAAGGTGACAAAAAAGTTAAAAAAAATATAAGAAAGCTATTACATCGGTCTAAAGACAAACCGATGTAAAAAATGATTCTTTGAATTAATATATAAATTATATTGAAAATTAATAAAAACGTGGAAAAAAAAAAAAAAAACATATTAAATCGGTGAAATATTCCACCGATGTAAAAGCCTAAGAATAATTTTTAAAAAAAAAAAAACCTATTAAATCGGTGGAAGTTCCCACCGATGTAAAAGCCTAAGAATTATTTTTAAAAAAAAAAAAAAACATATTAAATCGGTGAAATACTCCACCGATGTAAAAGCCTAAGAATAATTTAAAAAAAAAAAAAAACCTATTAAATCGGTGGAAGTTCCCACCGATGTAAAGGCCTAAGAATTATTTTTAAAAAAAAAAAAAAAAACATATTAAATCGGTGGAAGTTTCCACCGATGTAAAAGCCTAGTCATTATTTAAAAAAAAAAAGACCTATTATTTCGGTGGAAGTTTCCACCGATGTAAAAGACGTCCCCTTATATCGGTCAAATATTCCACCGATGTAAAAACTTATAAACAGAATTTTCTTTTATTCCAAAAAACTGTTCATTAGCCATTTTCAGACCCATTTTCGCCGACCGCCGCTTCATCCCTCCCATTTTCGCCGACCCATTTCCGACTGTCACGACCCATTTTCGACGATTTTCCTCCGCCTACTGTCACGACCCGCTTCCGCCGACTGTCACGACCCGTTCTTCGCCGACGATTCGCCGCTACTGCCTCCGGCCGCCCCTTCACACCGCGCCGCCCTTATACCCCCACGCACGCGGCAGCCTTCACACCGTCCTCCGTGCTACGCTGCTCCGCTGACAACCACCTTACGACTCCTGCACTTCACCCCCACTATCACTTCATTCCAGCCACATCCTTCATCTTTCCCATCCTCTGTTCAACAAACTTCACTGGTAGAGTTTTGTCAAACCTTGAATTTCCAATTTTTTTTACATAGCTATAGTTACATTAAACCGATTTTGCAGCCTTCAACATCAATCAAACAATCATTTAGGTAATCAATTTGAAAATTTGATTTTAGGGTTTTGTGAATTTTTTTCCCCTTCTTCAAATTTACTTTCCCTTTTATGAAACATGTGAGTATTTGTGAAAAGTTTGATCTCTTTTATTTTCCCATTCTTTTCTCTGTAATGACTATTTATGGATTAAATATGCGGGAGAGCGATGGAGAGGTTTTAAGACACAACTCACAGATAGATATATTCATCATCCCATAGAAAATGATCCTCCTCCATATGTCAAGTATAACTTTATTACAGAAGACGCCTGGAAAGAGTTTCTCAAGATTCGAGATACCCCTGAATTTAAGGTTAGTAGGAGTTATATATTTTTGTGTGCATAACATTTTTATTATATTTAGTGATTAATTATTTGTTTGAGTTTATAATAGGAAAAAAGTCAGAAGGGTAAGGATAATGTGGCCAAGAATTTATACCCACATGTATTGTCTCGTGGAGGGTATCGCTTACTTGAGGAGAAAATTATGAAAGAAAAGTCATCATCGAGAGATAATTCCACATTAGATGATAATGATAGTCAATCTCCACCATCACGCCATGAGTTATGGAAGAGAGCACGACAAAAGAAAGGAGGAGAATACACATCAAAATCTACACAAGAGGTTGCCCAAAAAATTGTAAGTAAACAACGAAAAATTATTACAAAGTATAATTATATTTGTGATTGATTAATTGATGTTTTTGCATTTTGTAGGATTCTCTTGTTCAAGAAGCTGAAAAAGGTGCAATTGTTCCAGATGGACGTAACGATATCTTATCATTAGCCATTGGAACATCTGAGCATGGAGGTCGTGTCCGTGGTGTTGGAAAACACCATAAACAAAGCACTTACTTTGGAAGAAAAAGTCAACATATCGACGTAAATGAACAACTTGCAATATTGGAAACAAAACTTAGAGCTGAACTTGAAGAAAAGTTGGTTGAAGAGCGTAAGATGTTTCAGCAATCATTAATGGAGACACTTAAGTCTATGGGTTTATCACAAAGCACAGGTGATATTAAATGCATTCAAAAATTGGAAATTATTGATGGAAGCGGAAAAGGAAGTTGTTCAGCTGCAAAGGGAAGCACAAAAGAGAGCACAAAAGACGTGGAAGTTGATGATGTTCAGAGATTGTTACTCATGGTTTTGAAATTGGATGATAACCATTTGGCAATACAATTAAGTCATTGTGCGAGTGTCTCTAATTTTTATGTTTCAGCTAAATGTATCAGAGAGTTATTGGTGGGTTTAGGTCATTGGCTTGACGTGTCTATTCTTCAAATTTGGTGCACGTAAGTAAATTTTATTGTTTTATTAAAGTCAATCTCTATTAATATGTTATATCTCTCATCACTTTGATTCTAATGTTAATTTTAAAACTATTCAGGTATATTCATCGTGTTTGTCTTGAGAATTCCGTTTCAGAATTATATGGATTTATGGACCCTGCTAGGTGTATTTATAATGATAATGTAGCGAAATCTCAAGAAGATGTTAAAAATTACGTGCTAGAAAAGTTACGTGATGAAAACAGAGCGTGCCACTTACTACCATTAATTCATGGGTAAGAATTTTTATGAAATTGTGTTTTATGTTATTTAATTTTGATTTTGATAACATATATATTTTATGCGACTTTTCTGTTTCCACACACACGTACAGGAGACATTGGCAATTAATAGTCATGTGTCCAAGAGACAATTTAGTTGTCGTATTTTGTTCACTTCATCGGGAAATTGACCAGAACACGAAGAAAATTATTACAAAGTAAGTTTATCTTTCATATGACTTTCATTGACAACTAATAGTTATGTGATTTTTCATTGGCGAGTATATTTAGTTATGTGATGTTTATATCTTTCTGTATTAGTTCTTTTGGGATTCATCAAATGGCAAATGGAAATAGAAAAAAGGCTACATGGCTTCATCCCAATGTAAGTGATGTAAATTATAATTCTATAGTTAAATATATACGATAAATATTCACTAATTATGTCATTCAATTGTAGACAAGGCAACAACATAACTCTAATGATTGTGGATACTATGTGATGAAAAATATGTTGGATATTGTCTCTGCTAATATAACCGAGAATTGGATGCAGGTACTAAAAATAACTTTACTTTGTTCTTTACTTTTTGTTTTTCGACTTAATATGAATTTTTAAAAAAAACTCTATATTGTTATATTTATGTATTATAGGTATTTGATGACCCAACAGAATTAACACCAGATGATTTGTATGATTTGCGACTTCGTTGGGCAAAATGTTTCTTTGACTTACATGGAACTTAAGTTTAGCTGGTGAGTTTTATAGAATTGTATAAGTTGTGGTTTTTGCACAATATACATGTGGTTTTTGCTCATGTGTTGAGTTTCTTGATTTTTTTGCTGATGTTAATTGTTATTATTTATTGTCAGGCAATATGATTTTGGTGTTGTCTACCGAAGATTTTATATTGGTAATTCAAGTTTGGAAACTTAGAAATAGTTGAATATTTTAGTATATGTATATTTTGTGAATATTATGTAATTGTAAGTTTTGAAAAAGACTTATAAATAGTTGAATATTGTTTTATATTTTGTTAAGAATTTGTAATTGTAAGTTCGTATTTTGTAATACAATACAAGTTTGCAATACAAGTTTGTAATTGTAAGTTTGTTCAATTTGTAAGTTTGTTGTGAAAAATATGAAAACATCGTCCTAAATGTGATGTTGGAAAGCTATGAAATCTATATAGCGACATAAATATAGTCTGTTTGATATTGGAAAAATATGAAAAAATGGGTACAAATTATATTTGTATAGGGAAACCCAGAAAATAAATAATCTATTCCAAAAAAATTTCATACATTTTACATCGGTTATTAGTAAAACTGATGTAAAAACTTTCAATAAGGGACTTTTTACATCGGTTGGAAGTAATACCCGATGTAAAAAGTCGCGTCACTGGGGACTTTTTACATCGGGTATTACTTCCAACCGATGTAAAAAACTGGATCAATTTTTTAAAAAAATGTGCATAATAATTGTTTTTTACATCGGTTCATATATTATAACCGATGTAAAAAGGGTACTTTTTACATCGGGTATTACTTCCAACCAATGTAAAAAACTGGATCAATTTTTTAAAAAATGTGCATAATAACAGGTTATTACATCGGTTCTGATATTATAACCGATGTAAAAAAGGGACTTTTTACATCGGTCCCAGAACCGATGTAAAAAGTCCCTGATTTACTATATCACCTGACTTTACATCGGATCCAAAACCGATGTAAAAAGTCAATTTTACCCGATGTAAAAAGTCATTTCTGCACTAGTGTATGCATATTAAAAAAAATGTATTCGAAAGTGTTATTGGTATGTTACTCAATATAAAAGGAAAGTCTAAGGATGGCCTTAAAGCAATGGAGGACATGTTAAAGATGGGAATAAGAACTGAATTAGGACCCGTGAAGAAAGGAAGACGAACATATCTACCACCTGCTGCTTTAACTCTATCTAGAAAGGAGAAAAAATATTGTGCAAGTTTCTAAGTGAAGTTAAAGTTCCAGAAGGATACTCTTCAGATATTAGAAGACTCGTGTCTATGAAAGACCTCAAGTTGAAGATTTTAAAGAAACATGATTGTCATGTTATAATGGAGCATTTTCTACCAATAGGTATACGTTCTATTTTTCCAGGAAAAGTAAGAAGCGCCATAACTAAATTGTGTTTTTTCTTTAGGTCAATTTGTAGTAAGTTGATCGATCATGAGGTCTTACCAACACTGTAAAAAGAAATAGTTATTACCTTATGTGAGCTTGAGATGTATTTTCCTCCCTCTTTTTTTGACATAATGGTACATCTAGTTGTTCATCTTGTGAAAGAGACACGGTTGTGTGGACCAGCTTATATGAGATGGATGTATCCTGCTGGACGTTGTATGAAAATATTAAAAGGGTGTGTGAAAAACCAAAGTCGCCCATAGGGTTGTATTGTTGAACGATACATTGTTGAAGAAGCGGTTGAGTTTTGTACTGGATATTTGTCCAATGTTCAATCTGTTGGGCTCCCCAAAACTCATATTTTTGAAAAAAGGAAGGTAAAAAATTAATTGGAAATAAAATTGAGACAGTATCAAGGGATGAACGGGAGCAAGTGCATTTGTATGTTCTGCACAATGACAGTGAGGTTGAGCCACATGTTGAAATGCATAAGGTTGTACTCCGAGGGTTAAATCAGAATAGAAATGAAAATTGGATAGTACGAGAGCACAATCAAAGTTTTATACAATGGTTTAAGGATCATATTTATTTAAAGCGCTCTTTAGATCCCGCTTCAATAACATAAAGGTTGAGATGTTTGGCATATGGTCCAAGTTTGCATGTGTTTTCTCATAGCGCATACGCAATAAATGGATACACATTTTATACCAAAGAAAAATATGATAAAAATAATATGCAAAATAGTGGTGTTATCGTGCTAGCTGGAGCAATGCACATATCAAGTATGAAGGACTTAAACCCTAAATATGCAAATTTGTCATATTTTGGGGTTATTGAGCACATTTGGGTGTTTGATTATGAGAAGTTTCAGATTCCTATCTTTGGTTGCAAGTGGGTAAATAGTAGTGGCATACGAATGGATAAGCCAGGATTTCTGCAATTTGATCTTAATAGGGTGGGGTACAAAGACGAGCCTTTTATTCTAGCATCTCAAGTTAAACAAGTGTTCTATGTCACTGACGAGTACAAAATGGTCTATAGTGATTTTATCTAACAAAGTGATTGATAATAGCAGTGTAGATCAAGGTGATATTGATGTTGAGTATCAGACATGTATTAGACGGAATAATCAAGATGAGAATATTATAGCCAATGAATCATATATTAGAAACGATCATAATGAGGGAAATTGGATCAATTCTGACGTCCGCATTGCTAAGAAACAAGTAATTCATATTCTAACCAAGAAAAGAAAGAGATGTTAGTGAAAGAGGTAATATAGTAAAATGTTATATATTATGTCATTTTCAATAAATTTATATGCTCTTCTTTATTTTTCATTCGTTATATATTCAATTTATTATGGATTTTTATATTGGGTTTATCTTTTCTTTATTACAGGTTAGATGGCTAGTAACGAGGATCACCCACATGATGATGTTATTGATGATGGAGATCATGAGACCGTTATTGATTAGGAAGCGGAAAGCAGACGGGAAATAACAGTTATGAAGAAAGTCATTTGTGATAGAGACTGCGACATAAAATTAGATGCGCATTGGAGCCAAAGTGGAAAACTAATTGAGCCTAACGGTTCAACGGTGACAAATTTTATTGGTGCACTTGTAAGGAATGAAGTTCTAATCACTTGTGATGATTGGAGAAAACGAGAGTTGAAAGAAGCTAAAGAAAAAATTTGGAGTGAGATACAGGTACCATATTTAATGAAGTTCCAATTTGTTTTTAATAACGATTATGTCTTTAAATTACTTGTACTAACGCACTCTGTGTATGTTTTTCGTAGAGGTCTTTCAACAACATTGATGATACTAGAAGAACTTTTTGTCTCCGAATGGTCGGAAAATTACTAAGAGGGTTTAGGAATTTTTTAAATATCAAGTTTCTTAGGGATGCGGATACAAATTTTGTTAATGCAGAGATTCCATCTAAATATGCAAGTTTGGTTTCACCTAAAGAATTGGAAACGTTTAAAGCCAAACGAAAAACCCAAGAATTTCAGAGTGTAAGTGAAACAAATCGACAAAGAGCATTAAATCTCGCGTATCCATACAGAAAAGGGCGTATTGGATATAGACGCTTAGAACAGTCTATCGTAAGTATCTATAAATTGCAATGATATACTTGTGCATCATGAATTATATTTGATCATACTATTTGGCTTAATGTGTAGTTAACAAAGGAGAATAGTTCTGAAACATCTCTTCTGGCACGTGTTTTGTGGAAGGAAGCCCGTGTGGGTAAGGATGGAGTTGTTAAAGAATATGTTCAAATTTTTTTTGAGAAATGCATAAGTATAGAATTATTTCTTTAATTAAATCAAAAGTTTAGTAACATATAATTAAGACAGATTTTTAATATTCATATGAATTTTAGGAGACTTTATCTCAGTCTATATGTCCAGAAGAAGATAATGATTGCATGAGCATATTTAGTCGAGCATTAGATGTTCGTGAGTATTATGGTTGGGTGAGGGTTAAGGGATTTGTAATCACTCCAAAATCCTTGAAGATGAAAATACAAAAGACTCCTAGCAATAAATAACTGCAGGAAACCTTGGAGCACTACAAGTTGAAGTCCTTGAATTGAGAAGGGAAAAAGAATTAAGAGAGCAAGCTTCAGGTTTTAAAGCTACTAGTGATAAAGGTAGTACCAGTTGTAATTTTCAACCGAATCTTCCAGAGGTAATTATATATATCATTATGAAATTAAAGTAGCTTAATTTATTTAATTGAAATATATACATAATAACAATTTGAAATTTATTATTGGTTTTAGGGCATTTCACCTTGTCAACTCTACCTATCATCACCAACTTATCGGATGGTTGGAAAGGGAAAAGTGCATAAAACTTTTGGATGATTAATTCACACTAAACCTCTCCCTACTGGCTATTTGAAAGTATCGGTTGACATTGCTTTGGAGAAGGATGCGTTATTACCAAATCCTGACGATGTTTCGGATGCCACACTGGTGAGAGATGCAATAGGTTTGTTTGTTGCATGGCCGTCAAGCCTCATTAGTGTAGATGATGAGGTATGCTTAAAACCATATATATGAACCTTTGTGTATTCAAAGTTTTTACGCGCATTTTACGTACATTTGTTTTTACATGGTTATGTTAATTAGACTCCAACAAAATCCAAAGCAAAAGACAAGGGGATTATGCGGCAAACTGAGTCAGTTGCATCAATAAAAGAGGTACATCATAATTATATGATATTTATGCATGAAAAATGTTAAGTCGTGATATTATACTTTACATAACTAATTATATGATTTTTAGATTCATGTTAAAGAGAATGAAGATGTCGGTAGGGGTAAGAATCCTGAAATTAGCAACATTTCCACACAAAAAAAGGTTGTTGCTAAGAAGACCGCGGCTAAAAAAAACCTACTTCCAAGTTTAGGTCGTGCCTTGGGACATTTTTAGAAATGTCTTGTATTACGGAAGGAAATACTCGTCTTCTACCTATGGAGTTTGGTATTTTTGGTTTTGAATATTCCGAAACAATTGGTATAGAGGATTTTGGTCAAGTTTTACCACATACACAATTAGGCCTTGGTGTTGTTAATACATACATAAGGTATATCCGATCTACTTTGTCTAATTAATTGATCAATTCACTTACTCATTTCAAATGTTAATGAGGTCTTTTATTTAAGGTTTTTTATGAAAAATTGATGCACCAGAGTGGATTGGAGCAAAGATTCACTTTCTTATCTCCTTTCAATACCAACTTAGGGTTAATCATGCATAAACCAGATGAAGTCATGGCGTATGTACTCGAGCATTTTATGGATGACAAAGATACTGAAAAGTTGTTCTTTTTACCGCTTAATACCAGCAACGGGTTAGATTTTCATTCTAAATTCTTCTATTATAATTTTTCATATTTTGACGTTATGTAGAAAGTTTTCATCTCACATTGGTTTAATCTTATAGTGGACATTGGTTGTTGGTCGCGATTAATCCTATCAAAGAAGTTGTATATTATCTGGATTCTTTACGCAATGATCCAAGTACATACTAAGATATGAAGAGTATGGTTGATACGTAAGTGAGATTATTCTAAATATTCGTGTGTATATTTATTTATTTATTTATGTGAATTGTTCTAAATATGCGTTTATGTTTTATTAGCATTATACAAGTTTTTCGAGCACAAAGAGATGTTCAAGTACCAAAGAGTAAAGCCAACAACATTATATGGATTATAGTGGAGGTATATTAATTAATTATCACAATTTTGATTATATTAATAGTGATGATACTTGATAAAACTTAGGCCTTATCCATATTTTTCTTTTCATGTGTAGTGTCCTCGGCAGCGTAATGAAGTAGATTGTGGTTTTTACATGTTGTGGTTTATAAGAGAAAAACATCTTTTGGATCGAATAGAGATTCCATCTAAAGTATGGATTTCTAAATTAGGAGTTATTTTAATATTTAACACATATTTCTCATATAATTAAATAGTTTTAACTTAAACATACTATGTTATATTATTATGTAGTACTTTGATGAATTCAAGTGTGCTTATTACTCAAGTTCTCAGTTGGACGAGCTTAAGGAGGATTGGTGTCAATACATTATTGAGACGAAAGTTATATAAGGTATATTGTAATCTTACTTTAATTGATGAGAAATTTGACTATATTTAAGTGTTACAATTTTTTTGTTGTTTGTCATGTGGTAAATTATATATATTTTGTTTGTATCATGGTATGAATTACGATATTTTGGTGTTGTTTCAGGTTATATGTGCATATGTAGAAGATAAAGATGAATATATTTTGTAATGGTATATAATGGTGTTGTTTTTTTTGTAAAAGTATATATGTACAAGAGTAATAGTATATATAAGTATATTGGTGCAAATGTATAGTATCTTTTGGTATTATTTTTTATCGGATTGAAGCACCAATACTAGTGAAAATTTGGTGAAATTTTTAATGGTATATACAGGTGCAAAATATGGTGAAAACTTGGTGCAAATGTGGTTAAAATCTGTGGATATAAAATTGTATATATTAAACAACGCTTTTTTTTCAAAAGGTTATATAAAAAATTTCGTGGACATTAGACAGCGCTTTAAAAAACATTTTCTAAAGCCCCATTTAGACAGCGCTTTTATTGTAAAGTCCAAAGTTCGTATGGTTTGTCCTTTAAATATTCTTCCCATGATCACAACACCGGTTGATTTCTTCATTTTATTCTTCTTCTCTTTGGCCAGCAGAGTCTTCAACTCCTCTTGTCCTTTTGTTAGAGCCAAGAGCATTTGTTGGAACTGGGCGTTTTGCGCCTGAAGATCTTTCACAGTATGTTCAACATTCATCTCACTGAAATAAACAGTAGAAGGATAAGGCGACCTGTCATGAGAAACCTGTATGATGTTATGATGAATGAAGATGCAATATGCAAATGATTTCAAGGAAAATTAGAGATCTAAATTTGTTCAAACCAAAAAGAACACACGTTATATTAAATAAAACTAAGTTTGAATATATCATGCCTCCTCGGGCTTACAAAGAAAGAAACAAAATACAGCAAAGCTCCTAAGACAAAAAGACCGAACGCATCCTCTTTGGAGCAATGTAGGCATTCAGGTTTTTCTCTTCATGAAGCAGTTTGGTGAGCTCCAGAACCTTCTTCTCACTGTCGTAGTACTGGGCTTCAAAGGTGTCTCGCTCTTCCTTCAACTGAACCCAAGCTTTCTGCAGGTCTTCGAGAGAGGTTGGCATGTCAGGATGAAGAACGGTGTATGGGACGTCTCCTTCGATAACTGGCTCAATAATGACAGGAAGGATGGAAGGGTAAGGCATTAAGAGACTCTGAGCACGAGCCCGTACCCACCTAATGTAAGGCTCGAGAGGGATAGAGTTTTTATGTCCCAACGTCCTACTGTCCACCTTGTTCACCATTCCCCAAGCACGTGTAAACCTCTGGCGGTAACCTTGGTCTTCTTTGTCGTAGTCAAACACCAGACCTTGGATGAGCATCTCGTGAGGTCCGTCTCTTCGGGCATACCCAAATTGTCGAAGAGCCAAGCATGGGTTGTAGGTGATACCTCCCCTAATACCAAGCAAAGGTACATTAGGGAACTCCCCACAGCGGTCAATGATAGAGATATCTTCCAAGGATCTCGAGCACCAACGGATATCAGAGTGGGTGAGAGACATCATCCTTTGAGACCAAGTAGTCTTTGCTCGTTTTTCAATGCTGACTGAGGCAGGTGTCAAGTGAACCACTTAGCGAGTAGGGGGATACAACACAAAAGGGTACCTCTTTTGTTCATGGTGCGGGTATGAAGGCAATGCAAGATGTCTGCTAGTAAGGTAGGTATAGGATTGCGAGAGAGAAAGACTTTGATGGCATTAACGTCTATGAATTGGTCCGAATTGGGAAGCAGAACCAAACCATAAATGAGGAGAGCTAGTACGTCTTTGAAAGCTTGGAAATCCATGTCATCCCAGAATGAACGAGCTTTTTCCAATAGAAACTTAGCTAGAAAGCCTTTAACCCCACTTCTTGTCTCCCAATTGGCTATGACGTCGGCCCTCTTCACATGTAATGCTTCAGAGATGACTTCAGGTTTTGGAATCCCTTCTAGACCGGTGAACGGTATCTGATTAAGCACGGACACCCCTAAGATTAGAGAGAACTCTTCCAATGTAGGTACCAACTGATAGTCCGGGAAAGTGAAACAATGATGTACGGGATCAAATAATTGGAATAGTACACACATCATCTCTTCTTGGAAGTTGGATGTAGCCAAACTGAGGAGTCGACCATATTTCTTGGTAATAGGAGAATCCCCGGGCACTCTTGAGGCTAGCTCTTGAAGTTGAGGATGTTCTTTTACAAAGCTGATTCGGATGGTGTTTCTTCGGAGAGAATTCATGTCCTACAAAAAAACAAAAAAAAATTCTAAATCCTTGAAATGGTTAGTGAGCATGCATATGATGTTGATGATGTTTATGATGTTTATGTACAAGCTGATATATACACACATAACAAACAAGTCCTTATGTTTTAGGCTTGCATGAGTTTTGTAGGTAAGTACCCTCTTGAAGTCTAGTTGGCTCAACATGTCCTAGTAATAGCGATCGGGTTCTAAAGGATCTCAATATCACCAACCTTTCTCTTAGGCATTGTCTCAGCACAACAATCTTTTCTTGCGGCCGAGATGTCCTAAAAGTCTAGCCTCAATGAGTGTAGTATCGAGTATCAACCAATTTTCAGCTCTACACTGAAACCGGCTATCTCACTACGTCCTAATGGCCAAGTTTGTTCAATTAGGGTTCTAAGGTCAGTTGATGCTTCATGGTACCACGCGGCAGACCCGTATTCTCCTTGATTCACCACAAGGGATACTGGTACCAACCAAAGTGCCACACCAACATAGCTACTGCTTCAACCGTATCGGTTTACGCTGTACAGTTCCCTCACAGTTTATTGCTACTTACCTAAAAGGTATTTCCCAAATCCGAGTTAGGATCTAAAGCAAGCCCAAACAAGAGAACCAAATGTAAATCATACAAATCAAACAAAGAAGGCAAGTAAATGTGATATAACCCTAAGGTAACCCCACTTTAAAATATTATCCCCAATAGAGTCGCTAGTTCTGTGATAGGTGGGAGAACTGACTTGGTGTTTTGTGTTTTTATCGCATTTGTGCGGATAGCAAGAGTCACCACCGACTTTTCTTTTATCTAAAAGGAAAGGTAAAAAAGCACAGGAAAGACCTTTCAAGATGTTTTCTTAAGTTTGGGGGGTAGATTGTGAAAAGGGAAGGTATTAGCACCTTTTTCATCCATGGTTTTCCATGGGCTCTTAGTTACTCATTTAGATCACTTGCTTTTATTTGACAGTATGCTTCTGGTGTGAGCTTTGAAAGTGTTTTGAAAAATCTCTTTGTAATGGTTCTCGTTTCTATAAGAACGCGTACAAAGTTTTGTTTCGAAAAGTGGTTCAAACATGTGTTTGTGGATTGTGTTTCGGAAAGTGTTTTGAAAAGATGTTTTGCAACGGTTCTCGTCTCTATAAGAACATATACAAAATGTTTTGTCTTTTGAAAACGTTTTGAGATGAAAGTGTAGGTGTAAGAATGTTTTTGTCATGAGCAAACGAGTAACTAGGAGAGAATCTATCTACTCGAAAGGTTTTCAATTGTTCTTTTCTTCCTCCTTTTAATGTTGCTTTCTTACCATTAATTTGGTAAGAATCCCCATTGTTGGATGTGATGGGACAGGCGCGGGTCAATTTTACAGTCATCGAAAGCAACTTATGAGACGCTTTAACAATTTTCGTAAGGGACGAGATCGTTTTATCAAAGGCAACGTCGAGGGTCATCGAGGGACTACGATCTTTTTTATCGAAGGGTCATTGCTAAAACGTCTCATGTTCGAGGGACATGACTGTGTTTCCGAGGCGACGAGCAAGGTTACCCTAGAGGTGCGTGTGTGAAAAGTGTGTTCGTTTCAAGTCATTTTGTTGAAATTAGGTTATCTAGCGATTGATTTTATGTCTTGCCATGCACGCCTAATTACTACACAGTATAAGGAAAACAGTAAATTGCGGAAATTGAAATTCTACGCTATTACAAAGCTTTTGGGAATGGGGGTACAAAGTAACGAATATGGATGAATTAATGCGATTAAAAGTCAACCAATACAACCAAATCGAACAAATTAATTAAGACTACAACAATTTACGAAGTAAAAAAATAACAAAGTATGGAAATAAAGCTCTTGGTATTTTGTGAGGAAAGAATGAAAATAACAAAAAAAATAACTATTCTATTATTATTATTCGAATTTTATTATGCATAAACTAAATATTTTAAAAAAAGTTTATTAAACTGTATATAAAAATGTTAACAAAATTAATCACGAAATACTAACCTAATTAACTAATTACATATTTTTTTTAAATTAATTGAATTCTAAAATTAAGATCTAAACTAATTTTGTCATCAAATATCTAAAAGAAACAAGAAAAACAGAAAGAAAAAAAAAAGGCCCCGGCACTGTTTGAACTCGGGTCCTCTCAATTGCAACAAACAAGCTTTACCAATTGAACCACACTGCTTACTTGCCATATCTATATTTCAAATATAATAAAAAGGAAAAATATAACGGATTGGGCCAACAGGCCCAAAGGGGGCCGACCCGGTTCAATAGGAAAAGAAAAGGGTTAGAAAACCCTAAAACAACAAGGAGAAAGGGGCGGCGTTGTTATCTTGGGAAGAGAAATATTGATTAAACTTAAAATTGCTAATTCCAACAACAAAAATGATTTAAAAAAATGAAGTAAGAAAACCACAATTCTCTCTCACTTTCATATGTTATCACCATTATCAATTATGTACCCCTCTCTATTTCGTGTCTATTTCCTCTCCTTCGGTTTCACTCTCATCCCATCATTCCCGCCGGCGCACCTAGCTGCGGCGCCGCTACCTTCGATAACTGTTGCTACCCCGTCATCAGGTTGACTGATTTTGAGGCCACCGGAGATGGCCGAAGTGACGTGAATCGAGAGCGATTGGAAGATGTGAGGGAAGGAGGTGGGTTTTCAACGTTTTTTTTAACTCTTTTTTTTATTGATTATAACACAAAAGAAACATAATGCATGCAGATATCAGATTCAACATTTTATGATGAATGCAGAGGAGTAAAGGAATCCTACCGATCTGGATTTGTTTCTGAAAATGTTGTGCCTGATTTTTGTTGCTGGTGACTTCACAGTTCTTCACTTAATAGGGGAGTTAATTTATGTCTCCTTTTTGTATTTCTTCTCCTTAAACTCTGAAGGAAAGTGTTTTGGAAAATGATGATGATGAGAGTGTTTTGAGTGATGTTGCTATGGTTTCTGTTTTCGTTTTTTTTGATGATGTTGGTTCTGTTTTCATTTTTCTTGATGATGTTGGTTATGTTTTCGTTTTTCTTTTTTTGATGATATTTTTTGTTGTTCTCCTCTGCTTGCTTTTGATACTGATGTCCCTTTTATCATAGTGTGATAAATTTGGGGGGGAAAGTTTGGCCAATTTTTTGAACACTTAGGGCGTGCTGTTGTTACATCTTTATTGCTGCAAATTCTTTTTTTGCTGAAATGGTGCAACCTGCTGGCTGTCTTGATACAGTTTTTTATGTTGCCTAATTTATGAAATTGCTAGGCTATTTTTGCTAACAGGTTTGGGCAGCAATGCAGGGCTGCAATGCAGCCTGCACTTGACAGTATTTGGCTTCTTGTATTTCTCTTCCTTTTCCTTTTTCTTGAGACGCAAACTATTTTCCTCCTTGTTTCTTTTAACAGCATTTTCTTTGTGAACCAAAAGAACATACATATTTTTTTGTGATTTGCAATGAAAATGATGCTTTGGGCCAATGATCAAAAACTAGTTGGCAAAGATAAATGAGGCCTTTGTTGGGCTTAAATGTTGATTTGTGATGCTGTTAAATCTGAATTTTGTATTTGCCTATTCATTATACCTCCTCTTTTCTTTTGTGAACCAAAGTTTACCTTTGCGATTTGCAATCAAAAAAGAAAGCCCATGATTGAAATTGATTTATATGAGGCTTTGAATTTCAACACATGATTAAATGACCTCTTATCTTTTCTGATTCCAAACATAACCCTCATGATGAGAAAAACTTGTTCTAAACAAAAGTCTTCTTGAATTTTCATATGCTCACTAATTTTTGTTTTTTTTTGTTTCATGTATGAGCAGTTTGGGCAAGGGGAGAATTGGTGAGGAATGACTTGAAGATGAAGAAGTGCCCTTGTAGCTTAGTGAATTGTTAGGAATGTCACGAACCTTGTAATTTGAATTACATGATTTAGAAACTTGTAAAGCGCATTCCAATTCTCTTGTAAATTTAAGCGATGAATTCCACTTTATTTTGTAAAATTCAAACAATGCATTCTTGTTGTAATCCTTCATTCTTAATTCAATTTGAAATTAATTCTAATACTTGCAAAATCTTGAATATTTTTTGACATAGCACGAATTGAATTCTTCTCAGTGGCCCATGAACTTAAAAAAAATGCCTCTTGAGAAAAGAATGAGACCTGAATCTTGATGAAATATGAAACCTCTAATTGTATGATTTGAACATATGTCTTGCTCGATAACTTGAACCTCAAGAAAATCCAATGCTTTTGTAATTTGTATTTCAAGTAAAACCAAAGCGCCTTATCTTTCAAACTTTGAATCAAATTCATTCAAAATGACATCGTCTGCCATGCTTTATTAGAATGGAACTTCATTGCCAAACAAACATGTTTTGGAGAATATTTGTCAATCTTGTAGAATTAACCAATTTTAACAAACTGCGGTTAAGAACACTTAGAAATCAACTAAAGTCTTGCGTCGATTCAAAAAGTATTCAAACACAATAAACTCATGTGTGACATCATTTATGACCATAAACAAGAATAATCATCTCAAGGTCTTATAATTTGAAGAAATTACAATTCTTAGAAATCAGACGACTACTACTTGAAATTAGGTCAAACTTCACGATGCGACTTCTAACGCACTCGAATTTTGATGATCTTCTACGCGTAATTAATTCTTAATTTGTGAAGAGAAATTGGAGATGTCATCAATGAGAATCGTACGCAAGAAAAACCACTCAAAAATTTTGAATAACGAAGAAGTTTACAAGCACTTGAACTTGTTCTCGCAAAAGGGTTGATTTTGGGGTTGCTGTAGTTGTTTTCAGTTCTCTGGACCATTGGTT
Source organism: Vicia faba (assembly GCA_948472305.1). Lineage (NCBI taxonomy): Eukaryota > Viridiplantae > Streptophyta > Magnoliopsida > Fabales > Fabaceae > Vicia > Vicia faba. The sequence goes on along the minus strand of CATIWC010001563.1, from coordinate 37,760 downwards.
GAGCAAACTTGTACTGCAAGGTCTGAAAACTGGTTTAAACAACTCTGAGGAGATATGAAGACTTATGAAAATCAATTGAAACCTTGAGGGCTCAATTTTCTTTGAGAAACACCAAACCCTAATTGCTGATTGTTTGCCTAGGAAGAGAATCTGCATGATCAACTTGTGAGCCAAATTGAGTGTTTGAGGAACCCTGGGATATCATCCTGAGTGGAAAATGGGAGGGAAATTTTTGGGGTACAACAGCTGCCCCTGTTCAATCTTCTTAAACTTGAAAAGCGAGATCGGTGCGTTTTTCGTTCACGGCTTGAAAGTAGAAGATGATTGAACACTAGAGTGCCCAGAAATTTGCGCTTGATGATGTGCTGGTCGATTGCGTAAGGAAATGGGCTTAAAGATTCCATTTGGAGAAGCAATGGAGAATTATTGGAGATGGGATTATAGATGCCATCCAAATATGATTGTTGACAGAAAGTTTGAACTCGATCTTAATAGAGGACGAATCAGAATAAACCGTTGAGAGATTTATCTGAACCAGTAAAAATCTGGAAATGAATCAGAATAAACCGTTGAGAGATTTATCTGAAACAGTAAATATCTAGAAAAGAATCAGAATAAATCATTGAAAGATTTATCTGAACTAGTAAGAACCTGGAGAAGAATCAGAATAAATCGTTGAAAGATTTATCTGAACCAGTAAGAACCTGGAGAAGAATCAGAATAAATTGTTGAGAGATTCATCTGAACCAGTAGAATCTGGAAATGAATTAGAATAAACCGTTGAGATATTTATCTGAAACAGTAAACATCTGGAAAAGAATCAGAATAAATCGTTGAAAGATTTATCTGAACCAGTAAGAACCTGGAGAAGAATCAGAATAAATCATTGAAATATTTATCTGAACCAGTAAGAACCTGGAGAAGAATCGGAATAAATCATTGAGAGATTTATCTGAACCAGTGAAAATCTAGAAACGAATCAGAATAAACCGTTGAGAGATTTATCTGAACCAGTAAGGATCTGGAAATGAATCAGAATAAACCGTTGAGAGATTTATCTGAACCAGTAAGGATCTGAAAATGAATCAGAATAAACCGTTGAGAGAATTATTTGAACCAGTAAGGATCTGGAAACTAATAAGAATAAACCGTTGAGAGATTTATCTGAACCAGTAAGGATCTGGAAATGAATCAGAATAAACCATTGAGAGATTTATCTGAACCAGTAAAAATATGGAAACGAATCAGAATAAACTGTTGAAAGATTTATTTGAACCAGTAAAAATATGGAAACGAATCAAAATAAACCATTGAGATTTATCTGAACCAGTAAAAATATGGAAACGAATCAGAATAGACCGTTGAAAGATTTATCTGAACCAGTAAAAATCTGGAAACGAATCAGAATAAACTGTTGAGAGATTTATCTGAACAAGTAAAAATATGGAAACGAATCAGAATAAACTGTTGAGAGATTTATCTGAACCAGTAAAAATCTGGAAACGAATCAGAATAAACTGTTGAGAGATTTATCTGAACCAGTGAAAATCTGGAAACGAATCAGAATAAACCATTGAGAGATTTATCTAAACCAGTAAGAATCTGGAAGAAATATTTTGTTATGTAGATAGTCGACCAGTCTTTTCTTGTTGAAAATCTTTGTCTGTTGGAAATCTGTTGATGATAATTTCGTGTCGAATGACTCTTTCCTGCAAAAGGTGAAAAGTTAATTGTATGCAATGCTATGATGTATGGATGCAAATGTATGGAATTAAAGATTGTTTGTGCCGTAGCGTTGCTGGAAGCGGGGAAAATAAATCCCTTTTGAAGCACTGATGGGTGAGTTTCCAAATATAAACTTTGTTGTAGAAGGGAAAAGCCAGACATTACTTGTAGTCTTCGTGAAATCCTGCTGGGGAAATCTGAGAAGTTGGGCAACTTATTGGGGATACTCTGGAGCGGTGGTTGGAGGTTTTACTCTGTCAGGAATAGAGAACGCTTGATACACACAGGCTGCATATGTTAGTGATTCTGTAGTAGGATGTATTTGCTTCCGCTCCTGCTGGAAAAGGTGTCTGCGGGGATCTTATGGAATGGCCTATAGATATTATCCTATTTCTTAAAGTCATTAGTAATTCTCTTTCTGTTTCCTGTTTATTTGTAACAGTAATCACATTCAAATGCATATGTTCAAAAATAAATCATTGGACATTTTTGTAAACAAAACACAGAAATAAAGAAAAAAAAGAAAATAAATGGTTTTGCACTTCCAAAAGGGACATCTTTGTATTAACTTGAATAAGTATTTTTGTACAATGAGACGAGCATTCTAGCGAGAGAATGTCGTCGTAAAAAATGAAAATTAATACAAATAAAAGATAGCTATGTGAAATAATCCCATGGGGTTCCCGTTCTGCTATAATCTTCATGTCTCTGAATGTCTTATCCACTTGTCGCCTCGGCGAAGTCGATTGGATTGATTTAGAGTCGTTTGAGTTGATTGGTCGATGCTGAAGATTTTCTGCAAGATGATCCATTGGAACATAGTCATACGCTTCAATCCCTAACTTTTGCATGGACCTCCCTCTCGGGTTTTCAGTCCACCGGGATACCCTTTTTTGCCCAAGCCGCCCTTTCGGGTTTTTGACTTGCCGGGTGTACATATTTTTTTATATAATTTTCATCCCTTATTTTTGCCCGAACCCTTTTGGTTCTCCGGGAAGCCCTTATTTTTTCCTAGGCCAATCAACCTAGCGGGTCTTTAATCATGCGTAGTATCTTTTAACTATGTCCGTATTTACAGGGTGCGGGAGGTCGTCGCGATCCATAGTGGTCAAGATCATTGCTCCACCAGAGAATATGCTTTTGATTACAAACGACCCTTCATATGTAGGAGTCCATTTTCCCTTGGGATCGCCTTGTGGAAAAATGATACGCTTGATTACCAAGTCACCGACTCGATATACCTGGCGTTTGACCTTTTTATTAAAAGCTTTGATCATGCGTTTTTGGTACATCTGACCATGACAGATAGCTGTAATCCTCTTCTTATCAATCAAGTTTAGTTGGTCAAACCGAGTCTGGATCCAATCTTATTCATTCAAACCATCATCCTTCATGTTCCTCAGAGAGGGGATCTGGACCTCAATAGGCAAGACAACATCCATGCCGTATACGAGAGAATAGGGTGTTTCCCCAGTTGATGTGCGAGCTGTGGTACGATACCCGTGGAGAGCAAACGGTAACATCTCATGTCAGTCTTTGTATGTGACTGTCATTTTCTGTATGATCTTCTTAATGTTTTTGTTAGCAGCTTCTACAACAGCATTCATCTTTGGCCGGTAAGGGGAAGAATTATGATGCTGAATCTTGAATTGCTCACACAAGGCGGTGATCATAGTGTTGTTTAGATTCGTACCATTATCAGTGAGGATTCTCTCTAGGATACCGTACCGACAAATGAGATTTTGTTTGATGAACTGGGCGACCATATTCTTAGTAACGGAAGCGAAGGAAGCTACCTCAACCCACTTTGTAAAATAGTCGATGGCCACTAAGATGAAGCGGTGTCCATTGGAGGTTGTTGGCTTGATTTCCCCAATCATATCAATTCCCCACATAGCAAATGGCCAAGGAGTCGTCAAGACGTTTAGAGGAACCAGAGGTACATGCACTTTATTGGCATAAATCTGACACTTATGGCAAGTCCGAGAGTATTGATACCAATCTGCCTCCATGGTAGACCAATAATAGCCTGCCTGTAGGATTTTCTTTGCCATCGTATGCCCGCTGGAATGGGTACAAAAAGTGCCTTCGTCCAATTCAACCATGATCCTTTCAGCTTCAACCTTGTCTACGCACCGAAGTAAAATAGAGTCATGACTGCATTTGTACAAAATGTCGTTACTAAGGAAGAACTTAGTCGAGAATCGTCTTAAGAACTTCTTGTTATTGATTAAAGCCCCTTCTGGATATTCTTGATCCTCGAGATACCTCTTGACTTCGTGAAACCAAGGCCGGTCCACTACTTCTTCAGTATTAATCTCATGACAGTAGGCTAGTTCATCCATCCGCTCAATGGAGATTTGAGGAGCCTCGTTATCCCAATTAAGTTTAAACATAGATGACAGTGTAGCTAATGCGTCCGCTAGCTGATTTTCTTCTCGCGGGAAATGCTCGAAGGTAATCTTCTCAAAATGCGGCAACAATGTCAACACATGTTCTTTATAAGGGATAATGTTGGGGTGTTTGGTGTCCCATTCCCCTTTGACCTGACTGATGACCAAAGTTGAATCTCCATATACATCCAAGTATTTGATCCCCAAGTCTATAGCAGCTTTGAGACCGAAGATGAATGCTTCGTATTCTGCCATGTTGTTTGTACAGTTGAAGCAAAGTCTGGCAGTAAAGGGAGTATGACATCCTTCCGGAGATATGAGTACAACACCGATACCGTTGCCAAGTGCATTGTGTTGTACCCCAAAATTTGCCCTCCCATATTCCTCAAGATTTCTCAAAGGTTGCACAGTCAAATCACCTCTTAAGGCAGTCAAGTCAAAATTAGGGTTTTGTGTTGCATCAAGGTCCTTACATCCAAATGACCTCAAGTGCTCCTTAATGTCCTAACTTATGCTCAAATTCAGGTTCGGCTCAAGAGTCAATTATTTAAAGAAGGTATCCGACTGTGTGAGTTTTCTCGAAGAAATATGGTGAAAAAGTGTGCTGAAAGTGCAGTTTTTACGCGCTAAAAAATTCATAACTTGAAGATCGTGACTCGTTTTGAACCCGTTCCGGTAGCCTAAATTCCGTCTTGACATTATCTACGTTTTCATCTGTCACGGCTGGAAGCCAATTTCGATCAGAAGGTCTTCAAAAATGTGGATTTATCAAGTATTTTCATACAGAAAATTTGTGACAGAAGTTTATTTGCGTCATGTTCAGAAAATCATAACTTGGTCGATTTTCATCGTATCGAGCTGGTTCTGGTGCCAAAATTTCACAAATTGAGTTGGCTACATTTTCACAGAAGGTATTGAGTTCAAACGGTATTAAAAAGGCATTCGTTTTTTGCTCAGAGTGCATGACACGCTGAAAATCCTGAATGCTGAATATTATTTCATCTGGGCCGAAACTTCGAAAATTCATAACTCGGTCAATTTTTATCGGATTTGGCTCATATTTTTACACAAGGTCCCTGACTCATAGATCTACAACTTTGCTTCAAAAGTAGAGACCGGATTATGCTCCGATCAATACCAGTTTTTTATTGAAGAACGTGTCAGAGTCGACACTGCAGCCCAAAATAAGTTTATCTGAGCTGAAACTTCAAAAATTCATAATTAATTCACCGTTTATCCGATTGAGCCGATTTTCGGACAGGAGTTAGTTCTCGATATCGGCTACATTTTGTTTTCACATTTCAACTTCAAAAATTGCACTTAAGTCCCTGCGATTTAGCCTGGAAAGTGACGAACTCAAGTGAACATTGGAGGCCCAATTGCACATTCAAAGCTCATTTTCTTTACCCTAATTTCCATTATATAATCACCTTCTTTTCACACCAACGAAGAGGAGAAAAAAGAGAAGAAGAAAACTTTGCCACAACACTGTCAGAATATCAAATTCTTTCAAGAACCCTAAAACCTTGAAATCCTTATTACAAATCCCTCTCTCACTACAAACAAGCCATCACAGTTACAAACCAGCATCTCACTACTTCTTCAGTAAGGGTAAGGCTGGCTTGATCTCCATGATCAAAAGGGCATAAAAGCATTCATGTCACTACTTTTCCAGTAAGGGTAAGATTGATTTGATCTCCATGATCAAAAGGGTATAATCATTCATACATGCCATATTGTGCCTAAACATTAAATTTTTTCATATATTGGCTTTATTTGCATTTTATGATTTTATTTAATGTGTTCATGAGATTCAACACTGCAGATTTAGACAGGATCCCATGCAGGTTCATTAAGGAACGTTGAGGCCAAAAGCCAAATGGTCAAAAGCCAAAAGCCAAAAGCCAAATGGCCAAAAGAACAACTTATGCATGACACTAATACATGGCGAGACAGACATCCTGAGAAGATTAAGGAACGTTGAGGTCAGAACACAAATGGCCAACAGCCAGAACACAAATGGCCATGAAACCCAATCCAATGGCCAAAGAATGCAGACCGTTCAAAAAAACCTCCCATTGGGCTTGAAACCCCCCTTGGTTTGCATCCTTTTTAATTTTATTTTCTTTTCTTTTCTAATTCTTTTTTAATTGTTTTAATTTTTTTTTCACCATAAAATAATTTTCTATAATAAAAACAGAAAAATCAAAAATACAAATATCTTTAATTATTATTAATTTCATCACTAACCTATTTTTTTTTTGTAAATAAACTCTAACAATTAACTTAGTTTAATTTAGGTTTTTAAACTTTAATCTTTTTCTTAATAAGTAAAAAGTATCTAGAATTAGGTTTTTTTGACATTTTCATCTTTTTCTTAAATAAATTATTAATCATCATTATTTATCATTATTATTAATTATCATTAATTTTGTAAATAAACATGTAAATAAATTAATTAACTAGTAAATTAGGTTAACTTTAATATTTTCATTAATAATTAAAATAATCTAGATTTAGGGTTTCCTTTTAATTCTTTTTCTTTATTTTTCATAAATACAAAAAACACTAAAACACTTTCTTTTCTTTAATTAAATAATTAATTAGACTTTAATTTAATTTAATTTCATGCAAAGGGTCAAAACCCTCGGACGTCCTAATTTTAATTCTTTTCACGCATTATTTCTTTCGATCATTATGTAACTGTTTCTCAGATGTAATAGTAATTAGGTTTATCTTTCCGTCTTTACTTTCCGCATCTTTATCAAAAACGGGTCTTTGTATTTTGGCGATGTATAGACCCGCGCCATGTAATAGCGTAGGATTTTACTTTCCGCATTTGAATTTCCGCACTTTTAAATTATAATTGCATGAAAGAATGTATGGCCTAAATTAAAAACAAGCGTAGATCACCATGATACATGTACAAGATAAAACCTAACATGAAAACAACACACAAATTCACACACCACTCTTAGGGTACGCCTCACTGTTGCCTTGCCCTCGAAACGTGGTCGTCGAGTATAGGACGTTTTAGTAAGTCCTTATGTCCATGACATGATCCAGTTGCCTCGAAACGGTTGCCTCGGAATTAAAAAGGATCAATGGCATAAGGGTAGCTTCTAAGGTGTCCTACTGTTGCTCTGGTGACCACACTGTCCCTATAAACGAATTGACCCGAACACCTCCAACGGTGGTGCTACCTACCTCTCAATGATGGGATGGCACTACCTAAAGGACATTTACACAGCCTAATTCCTTAGGGTAGGTAGATGACTCATAGATACTTGCTCTATTTAAAAACAAATAAAAACTCTTTTCACACCGACACTTTCAAAAAAGCTTTCAAAACAATTTTTCAAACACTCTTGAGGACAGATACAAGAGTCATTCAGAAATCTTTCAATGAAACTTTTTCAAACCCACGCACATTTTGAAAAGCAAACACTTTGAAAACAAGTGAGCAAGTATCTAAGAGCCCATGGATAACCATGGATAGAAAGGGTGCTAACACCTTCCCTTTCTATAATCTACCTCCCGAACCGAGAGCAATCTCTTTAAGGAATTTTTCTGTGCTTTTGTCCTTTCCATTTGGAGAAAATAAAAGACGGTGGCGACTCTTGCTTCCGCGACATTTCGCGAACCAGCGTTAAACAGTCAGTTCCAGATCCACCGATCACAGAACTGGCGACTCTGCTAGGGATTTATAAAGTGAGGTGTACCTTAGGATTAGATCATACTTATGTTTTCAATTGCCTGTTTTGATTGCTTTAATATTGTGGGCCTGTTTTGGTAGTTCTATAGATCCTAACCCGGATCTGGGGATACCCTATTAGGTAGCATAAGCTGTGAGGGACCTGTCCGGCGTAGACCGACACGGGTGAAGCAGTGGCTACGTTGGTGTGGCACCTTGGTCTGTACCGATATCCCTTGTGTCGCAACGAGGAGAATATGGATCTTCTGAGGAGTCATTAAGCACCAACCAACCTTAGAACCTTAAATGACCCAACTTGGCCAATAGAACGGTAGCAGTATGCTACGCCCATTGAGGCTAAACTCTCGTGATGGTTCTGGCTGCAAGAAAAGATTGCGATGCTGGAGTTATGACCGACTGAGGGTAGTCAGTGATATTGGGATCCTCTAGAACCCGGTTACTTCTGATAGGACATGTCTTAACCAACGAAACTGAAAGAGGGTAGTACCTAAACTTCATGCTGGCCTAAACTCTAAGGGCTGTCTTGTGTGACTTGTGTGCCTTCAAACTTGACTACTTGTACACTTGTTATCTAACAACACGAGTTTCTTGCAGGTTTTGTTTACAGTCCTTAATCTGGGCTCATAATAGGGTTTACTTACATCACTCCACGCATAGCATAACATCATACCATCATACCATTGCATACATCCTGCATAAGGACTAACCCATTTCAAGGATCTCGAGGGTCTGTGATGCAGGTCATGATAAACCAATGTTCTAGCAAGGGGCAAAGGGGATTTATTTTCCTCTAGCCAAGGGTGTCAGGGGCTATGACCCACTCGATATGGTGAGCCTTGACTCTTGAAGAAGGACTCTCAACAACAGGAAGTTCCTTCAATCATGCTACCGGATCCCAGCTCTAACAAATTTCTTGTTTACCCCGCGAGATCCTTGAAAATATTGCATGCATACATACATATCATTGCATTACAGGTACCCTTTTTACAGGTCACTTACCTTCTCCGCTGTTTATTTCAGCAATGGCTTCCCAACAAGATAACCAGGATCTTCAGGCTCAAGAGATTCAGTTCAGGGAGATCTTCCTAAGCCTATCCAAGGGGAAAGAGGAGTTAAGGACACTCCTCATGGGGAATCTGGCCAAGAAAAGTCCCGAAGATGACAAGGACGAACGACTGAAACGTCTACAAACTGAGGTAGATACAATGAAAACCCAGATGTTGGGGCAAAGGGCTCTCATCCAAGGTTTAGCTCGGGAGCAAGAAGAGTTGAGGACCATGATCAGTCAACTCCACCAAGACAGATCCAATACGAAGCAACCAGTCCGAGTCAGGGACCAGGTCTTTGATCAGCTTCCAAGAGGACAAGAGTCGGGTATGGTGAAGAACAGACCCCTCCAAGTTGCTACCACTTCACAAGCCCAACATCAACCTCGCCCAGAGCAACAGGTGGATCAGAGTAAGCCAAGCAGGTCCAAGAGGCAATTCACCCCGCTCAACATGCCGCTGTTTCAAGATTTACAACACCTGTTGAGTTTGAACCTAATTACACTAAGGGCTCCTCCCTGGAACCCCAACATCTCTGCTCCTAACTATCATCCCAACAAAAGGTGTGCATACCACTCTGATAGTCCTGGACATGACACTGCCGACTGCTGGGCTCTGAAGAACAAGGTCCAGGATCTGATTAATGAAGGAGTAGTGGATTTCACCCAAGTGGGTCAGGCTGAGTGCTTCTACCAGCCCTACAGGATTCACCATTTGAAGTGACAAGCCATGAGACTAGAAGACCTTTGTTCATTCGAATGTTCAAGTTGTAATTTTCTTTGATTGTTCGAACATTTTATTTCATATCAAACTTGGTTATTTCATTTATGCATCGCATATGTCTGTTTCGAAGCAATATATTCGCATTCGCTATATTCAAACTGCTTTCATTTTTTTTGACGTCAACTCTCAATTAATAATTCCAAGCCTCTTGAGGGAGGATGACAAAAACGATACCACGATCCTTACAGTATGCTTTTGAACAGACCCCGCTGATGAGGTACAGGCATTGTTTCAATCCCTAAACACTGGAGTTATAAGGAAGATAATCCCTCGTCAACCCCTCTGAGCCAAAGAAGTAGGAGTTTTTCTTTTCGAAAATTAAAACCCTTTATCATAACCTGGGGCAGGGTAGTTCTCTCAGTTGATCCAAGTGCATAACAAATGGCACCAAAGAGGTCCTTACAAAAAAAAAAGAAGACAGTGATAATTCCGAATAATCATAAGGATAGGCAGTCATTATATCTCAAAAATAAAAACCCAATAAGTCAAAACCTATGAAGGAGACTTACAAAACTGGGGCATCCCGCTGACTGTAATCACAAAAGAAACAGTTCAGGCAAAAAACAGGGATAATGAAATAAAAAAGAAAGAGGTCCTACAAACCCTCAACCAAAAAAAAGGAATGACTGCCTATTCAAAATAAATTGTCAACATCCGAACCATCATTGGAATATCAGGACAAAGACCCAAACAAGGTCAAACGCACGATCAGCTGAGTTTAGGTTTGAAGAACATCACGAAGAACGGGTGGGTACAAATAATTTGAGCCTTTATCCTTTGTTTCTTAAACCGTGAAACAGGTCACGTTATAACCCTCAAAAGTCCTAGCTGAAGCATGGGTTAGTTCGAAAGCATACTGTTACAAAAGGTATCCTGACTCCTTAAGGCTTGCGGTAAAATAACGAGTTGACATCACAGTTTACAAAAAAAAATCTCACTTGTTTTTATGAAAAATGCATTTTCGCAAAAAACTTCAAGACAGACGTAAGCTTTGCATTTCTAATATAACATTGCTTGCATATGATTATTTGTTCGAACAGCAGAGAAATTCGCACGATGAATATCCAGTGAACAAGAATCTTCTCAACAAAAAGGTCGCCTCCAAATGGAAAAACACTTCCAGTCAAGGGGCACGATGTGATCATGGTCCATCACCTGGGGCAGTTAAGTCAAGATTCAGAGGATCCCTCAAAGTGCCAAATAGCCTGGGGCAAGTCTCCGCCTGAGTCACTTGGGGCATTGGACATGAATTCCAGCGACGAATCGTGCATGTTCAAAGATCTTCGGGCGGTATGGCAACACAACAACAGGGGCACCTCCCTACGTTCTGAGAATGTGAACATAGTCGAAAAAATACTACGCTAAATCAAAGACCTGCTAGGTTGACACACCTAGGCAAAAATAAGGGCTTCCCGGCGAACCAAAAGGGTTCGGGCAAAAATAAGGGATGAAATGAAAAAATTTGTACACCCGGCAAGTCGAAAACCTGAAAAGGCGTCTTGGGCAAAAATGGGTATCCCGGTGGACTGAAAACCCGAAAGGGCGGTCCAGGCAAAAATTAGGGATCAAAGCGTACGACTATGTCCCGTCATCTCGTCACTTGCCTACCAGAAGAAGAGTTGTCAATCGGCAGTCATCAAGCACCTCCACAGGTATCTTCTTCCCTCACCTCAGGAACAGGGGCAATAATAAGTTGTCCAGGAGAGTCCAGTCCAAAAGTTTCCCCAGGAAAGTGGAATCAAACTCCCCAGCAGGAAGCTTATCCCCAGTAGATTCGTGAAGCTTGTCACCTGAAGAGCACGAACGCTCCCCCGGCTTTATTCAGAAGGTTATTTCCCTACCAGGATATAACTGGGTTATCCTCATCCAATTGTCACAGAAAGATCGTCCTCGGCGAAGTCTTCCTATCCCCAGCGGAGTTCATCAATTCCTTCAACATAACACATCAATGGTATCCCCAGCAGAGTTATCATCAGCCCCTCAGCAAAGTGCCTCTCTTTCCCCATAGAGTTATCTCCCCACAGAGCAATCCCTTCGCCAAGTTTATTCCCCAACAGAGTCATCTTCTTCTACTGGTTTATTCTTGTAATTATCATCCCCCAACGGAAACGAAGAACCCCACTCTTCAAGATCAACCCAGGATTCAGCGAACTTCCCGGCATTCGTCAAGGACTTATTTTCCTAGACGGAGATACATTCAAAAACATTACATTATCATAAACATAACACATGCATCACGTCACATAATCTCATTTATGCTAAGAATATCACCGCTTGATCCATACCATGCATTGCATATGACTGACCTTTACCTTTCAGGAAGGATACAGTTAAATGATCAGCTATGTCAAAGTAGACAAATCCAGTCAAAAGAAGACAAGTCCGGTTAAAATTACCTCCACTCGTCGTTATAGACACTCATCGTTATAGACACTCGTCGTTATAGACACTCGTCGTTATAGACACTCGTCGTTATAGACACTCTTCGTCATAGACACTCGTCGTCATAGACACTCGTCGTCATAGACACTCGTCGTTATAGACACTCGTCGTCATAGACACTCGTCGTTATAGACACTCGTCGTCATAGACACCCGTCGTCATAGACACCCGTCGTCATAGACACTCGTCGTCATAGACACTCGTCGTCATAGACACTCGTCGTCATAGACACTCGTCGTCATAGACACTCGTCGTCATAGACACTCGTCGTCATAGACACTCGTCGTCATAGACACTCGTCGTCATAGACACTCGTCGTCATAGACACTCGTCCTTATAGACACTCGTCGTCATAGACACTCGTCGTTATAGACACTCGTCGTCATAGACACCCGTCGTCATAGACACTCGTCGTTATAGACACTCGTCGTCATAGACACTCGTCGTTATAGACACTCGTCGTCATAGACACTCGTCGTTATAGACACTCGTCGTTATAGACACTCGTCGTTATAGATACTCGTCGTTATAGACACTCGTCGTTATAGACACCCGTCGTTATAGACACTCGTCGTTAAAGACCACCCGTCCATGGAAGTAACCTGTCAGTAGAGACAACTCACCAACCTTTCTGAATACCAGACTCGATTCCTGTATCCTGCCAGGGCACGTTTGAAGAGTTCGAAGATCCGATTCATGTATCTTGTCAGGGTGTATCTGTTGACGACTAATTCCAGACTCGATTCCTGTATCTTTCCAGGGCACGTCTGAAGAGTTCGAAGATCCGATTCCTGTATCTTGCCAGGGTGTATCTGTTGATGACTAATTCCAAACTCGATTCCTGTACCTTGCCAGGGCACGTCTGAAGAGTTTGTAGACTCGATACCTGTATCCAGCCAGGGCACATCTACATAAAGAGTTTGAAGATCAACTCCTGTAACAGGCCAGGTAATTATTTTTCTTTCTCAGGTACACAAGTTCTCGCTAAGGAATCTCTTACGCGATCGACACCTAGATGGCATCTGTAAGCCCATTCACATACCGACAGTTTCCAAATGGCATCTATAAGCCCATTCCCGACAAGGATCTGTCACATCCCCAGATGGCATCTATAAGCCCATCCACGCAACAACAATCTCCAAATGGCATCTATAAGCCCATCCTCCTATCCAGCATCTCCCCAAATGGCATCTGTAAGCCCATTCCCACCATCATACTGCTGACACACTCTATGTGAGCGCAAATTTCTGGGCACTTTAGTGTTCAATCATCTTCCACCTTCGGATCACGAAAGGCACGCAAGCCAATCTACATCCTCAGGTTTAAGAAGATTGAACAGGGGCAACTGTTGTACCCCAAAATTTGCCCTCCCATATTCCTCAAGATTTCTCAAAGGTTGCACAGTCAAATCACCTCCTAAGGCAGTCAAGTCAAAATTAGGGTTTTATGTTGCATCAAGGTCCTTACATCCAAATGACCTCAAGTGCTCCTTAATGTCCTAACTTATGCTCAAATTCAGGTTCGGCTCAAGAGTCAATTATTTAAAGAAGGTATCCGACTGTGTGAGTTTTCTCGAAGAAATATGGTGAAAAAGTGTGCTGAAAGTGCAGTTTTTACGCGCTAAAAAATTCATAACTTGAAGATCGTGACTCGTTTTGAACCCGTTCCGGTAGCCTAAATTCCGTCTTGACATTATCTACGTTTTCATCTCTCACGGCTGGAAGCCAATTTCGATCAGAAGGTCTTCAAAAATGTGGATTTATCAAGTATTTTCATACAGAAAATTTGTGACAGAAGTTTATTTGCGTCATGTTCAGAAAATCATAACTTGATCGATTTTCATCGTATCGAGCTGGTTCTGGTGCCAAAATTTCGCAAATTGAGTTGGCTACATTTTCACAGAAGGTATTAAGTTCAAACGGTATTAAAAAGGCATTCGTTTTTTGCTCAGAGTGCATGACACGCTGAAAATCCTGAATGCTGAATATTATTTCATCTGGGCCGAAACTTCGAAAATTCATAACTCGGTCAATTTTTATCGGATTGGGCTCATATTTTTACACAAGGTCCCTGACTCATAGATCTACAACTTTGCTTCAAAAGTAGAGACCGAATTATGCTCCGATCAATACCAGTTTTTTATTGAAGAACGTGTCAGAGTCGACACTGCAGCCCAAAATAAGTTTATCTGAGCTGAAACTTCAAAAATTCATAACTAATTCACCGTTTATCCGATTGAGCCGATTTTCGGACAGGAGTTAGTTCTCGATATCAGCTACATTTTGTTTTCACATTTCAACTTCAAAAATTGCACTTAAGTCCCTGCGATTTAGCCTGGAAAGTGACGAACTCAAGTGAACATTGGAGGCCCAATTGCACATTCAAAGCTCATTTTCTTTACCCTAATTTCCATTATATAATCACCTTCTTTTCACACCAACGAAGAGGAGAAAAAAGAGAAGAAGAAAACCTTGCCACAACACTGTCAGAATATCAAATTCTTTCAAGAACCCTAAAACCTTGAAATCCTTATTACAAATCCCTCTCTCACTACAAACAAGCCATCACAGTTACAAACCAGCATCTCACTACTTCTTCAGTAACGGTAAGGCTGGCTTGATCTCCATGATCAAAAGGGCATAAAAGCATTCATGTCACTACTTTTCTAGTAAGGGTAAGATTGATTTGATCTCCATGATCAAAAGGGTATAATCATTCATACATGTCATATTGTGCCTAAACATTAAATTTTTTCATATATTGGCTTTATTTGCATTTTATGATTTTATTTAATGTGTTCATGAGATTCAACACTACAGATTTAGACAGGATCCCATGCAGGTTCATTAAGGAACGTTGAGGCCAAAAGCCAAATGGTCAAAAGCCAAAAGCCAAAAGCCAAAAGCCAAATGGCCAAAAGAACAACTTATGCATGACACTAATACATGGCGAGACAGACATCCTGAGAAGATTAAGGAACGTTGAGGTCAGAACACAAATGGCCAACAGCCAGAACACAAATGGCCATGAAACCCAATCCAATGGCCAAAGAATGCAGACCGTTCAAAAAAACCTCCCCTTGGGCCTGAAACCCCCCTTGGTTTGCATCCTTTTTAATTTTATTTTCTTTTCTTTTCTAATTCTTTTTTAATTGTTTTAATTTTTTTTTCACAATAAAATAATTTTCTATAATAAAAACAGAAAAATCAAAAATACAAATATCTTTAATTATTATTAATTTTATCACTAACCTATTTTTTTTTGTAAATAAACTCTAACAATTAACTTAGTTTAATTTAGATTTTTAAACTTTAATCTTTTTCTTAATAAGTAAAAAGTATCTAGAATTAGGTTTTTTTGACATTTTCATCTTTTTCTTAAATAAATTATTAATCATCATTATTTATCATTATTATTAATTATCATTAATTTTGTAAATAAACATGTAAATAAATTAATTAACTAGTAAATTAGGTTAACTTTAATATTTTCATTAATAATTAAAATAATCTAGATTTAGGGTTTCCTTTTAATTCTTTTTCTTTATTTTTCATAAATACAAAAAACACTAAAACACTTTCTTTTCTTTAATTAAATAATTAATTAGACTTTAATTTAATTTAATTTCATGCAAAGGGTCAAAACCCTCGGACGTCCTAATTTTAATTCTTTTCACGCATTATTTCTTTCGATCATTATGTAACTGTTTCTCAGATGTAATAGTAATTAGGTTTATCTTTCCGTCTTTACTTTCCGCATCTTTATCAAAAACGGGTCTTTGTATTTTGGCGATGTATAGACCCGCGCCATGTAATAGCGTAGGATTTTACTTTCCGCATTTGAATTTCCGCACTTTTAAATTATAATTGCATGAAAGAATGTATGGCCTAAATTAAAAACAAGCGTAGATCACCATGATACATGTACAAGATAAAACCTAACATGAAAACAACACACAAATTCACACACCACTCTTAGGGTACGCCTCACTGTTGCCTTGCCCTCGAAACGTGGTCGTCGAGTATAGGACGTTTTAGTAAGTCTTTATGTCCATGACATGATCCAGTTGCCTCGAAACGGTTGCCTCGGAATTAAAAAGGATCAATGGCATAAGGGTAGCTTCTAAGGTGTCCTACTGTTGCTCTGGTGACCACACTGTCCCTATAAACGAATTGACCCGAACACCTCCAACGGTGGTGCTACCTACCTCTCAATGATGGGATGGCACTACCTAAAGGACATTTACACAGCCTAATTCCTTAGGGTAGGTAGATGACTCATAGATACTTGCTCTATTTAAAAACAAATCAAAACTCTTTTCACACCGACACTTTCAAAAAAGCTTTCAAAACAATTTTTCAAACACTCTTGAGGACAGATACAAGAGTCATTCAGAAATCTTTCAATGAAACTTTTTCAAACCCACACATATTTTGAAAAGCAAACACTTTGAAAACAAGTGAGCAAGTATCTAAGAGCCCATGGATAACCATGGATAGAAAGGGTGCTAACACCTTCCCTTTCTATAATCTACCTCCCGAACCGAGAGCAATCTCTTTAAGGAATTTTTCTGTGCTTTTGTCCTTTCCATTTGGAGAAAATAAAAGACGGTGGCGACTCTTGCTTCCGCGACATTTCGCGAACCAGCGTTAAACAGTCAGTTCCAGATCCATCGATCACACATTGGATGCCCCATCAAAGAACAGGGTCCATCGGGATCCTTGTTCAGGTCCGTCATATGGCCTGATTTCTTCACAGTTGTCCAATGACATGATGTCTTCATCTGGGAACTCAAACTTCATGGACTAATAGTCTTCCACAGCTTGGTGAGCGAGGTGATCAGCCAATACACTACCCTTTATAGCTTTCTGGGTAGTATAATGTATGTCATATTCTGTCAGGATCATCTTCCATCTCACTATTCTCCCAAAAAGAGCGGACTTCTTGAAGATGTACTTTATCAGATCCATTTTAGATATCAACAGAGTACTATGGGTCAGCATATACTGTCTCATCCGGCGAGCAGCCCATGCCAGAGCGCAGCAAGTTTTCTCGAGCAGTGAATATCTTGTTTCAAAGTCGGTAAACTTTTTGCTCAGGTAATAAATAGCATGCTCTTTTCGGCCATACTCGTCATGCTGCCCCAGCATACACCCCATTGAGTTTTCTAAAACAGTTAGATATAAGATCAATGGCCTTCCCTCGACGGGTGGCAACAACACAGGAGGCTCTTGCAGGTATTCTTTGATTTTGTCAAAAGCAACTTGGCATTCGTCATTCCATTTGACTACTTAATCTTTCTTCAAGAGCTTGAAGATTGGCTCACAAGTAGCTGTCAGGTGAGAAATGAACCTGGCGATGTAATTCAAACGTCCCAAGAACCCTCTGACTTCCTTTTCACTATGAGGAGATGGCATCTCTTGTATCGCTTTAACCTTGGCAAGATCAACCTCGATACCCTTGTTGCTGACGACAAAGCCTAAGAGTTTACCAGACCGTACTCCGAATGTGCACTTGTTTGGATTCAATCTCAACTTGTACTTCTTCAGCCTCTCAAACAGCTTATGTAAGTGATCAAGGTGCTCTTCTTTCGTCTGCGATCTGGCTATCATATCGTCTACGTAGACCTCTATCTCATGATGTATCATGTCATGAAATAAAGCTACCATGGCGCGTTGATAAGTTGCCCCAACATTCTTCAGTCCAAATGGCATGACCTTATAACATAAAGTTCCCCACTGTGTAACAAAGGTTGTTTTCTCCATATCCTCAGGTGCCATTTTAATTTGGTTGTAGCCCGAGAAACCGTCCATGAAGGAAAACACTTTGTGGTGTACCATATTGTCAACTAGAATGTCGATGTGGGGAAGTGGGAAATTATCTTTGGGGCTTGCCCTATTCAAATCTCTGTAATGCTGCCAATACACTTACTGAAGCAAGGTTGTAGGTGTTCAAAAGTGATGATAAGCAGAATGTGGATCCAACGCAATATAGTAAATTTATTGGATTGTTACGTTACTTGTCCAACACACGGCCAGATTTAGCGTTTAGTGTCGGTTATGCGATTAGGTTCATGGAGAGGCCGAAGGTGTCTCACTTGGAAACAATTAAGAGTATCCTAAGATACATAAAAGGAACTCTTGGATTCCGAATTCTCTTTCGCACAATTGATACGGACATAAAAATGTGATTTGATTGGTTACACGAATTCCATTTGGTCGGAGATAAGTATGATCGAAAGTCTACGACTGATTATATCTTTATGTTTGGAGGATCATCAATATCTTGGTGTTCCCAAAAAGAACCTGTGGTGGCACTCTCTTCTTGTGAGGCCGATTATATCACTACGTCGTTATGTGTGTGCCAAGTTGTGTGGCTTACGAATATGTTGGAAGAATTGGACAGCAAGGTTGGAGAAGTTGTTACACTCTTGGTTGATAATATTTCATCCATTAACCTTGCTAAAAATCTCATTGCACATGGGAGGGACAAGCATATTGAGATGAGATTTAATTACTTGAGGGATATGGTGTGTGAAGACAAGGTGAAGTTGGGATATTGTCTAAGCGAAGAACAAGTTGTGGATTTGTTGACGAAAGGGGTCACAAATTATGTGTTCAAGAAGTTGGTGAGAAACTTGGGCGTGAAGAACTTGGAGCATTTGAATTAAGGTGGTGTATTGGATGCATAAAAAAAGCACTTCTCTGGAAACTGGAATAATCCTTTATCGAGGAGGAAATCGTTTTCCTCATATAGTGAAATAGATTTCCACATGTTATTTCAGTTTTCCTGTTTTCTATTTTAGCAGCCGTAATCGATTTTCATGTTTGGTGAAATCGATTACGGATCCTGTTGTACCCCAAAATTTTCTCTCTCATTTTACTCAATATATAGAATTTTTTTTATTAATAACCAAGTATTAAAAAAATATTTCGCAAATAACCGGGTTTCGGAAAAAATTACGCAAATAACCATGTTTGAGATGGCTCCATAAAGGAGGAGCCAAGTCATTTGGCGCATGCACCTAGGGTTTTTCCCTAGGCGCCATCTCACTTGGCGCCTCCATTGGCTTTTAGCCAAGTGAGATGGCGCATGCTCCTTAAAAAGGAGAGGAGGCGCCATCTCACTTGGCGCCTAGGGCAAAACTAGGGTTTTTTGCCGTTTTATAAATAATTCGTCCGTTTCTTTGAAATTTCTCACACTTTCTCGCACTGTATTTTTATTTTGTACTCCCTTATTTACGTAATGACGTCGCCTATGATTTTTAGCAGAGATGGTTACGTTATATTCTCCGCCACGAAACCCGCGATGAAAATGAAATTCTGGCACATTCACTCGATGGAGCGTCTGAAGCGGGAGTTGATGCGGTGGCTAGATGGAGACATCGCCGAGGGGGAAAAAATTCGAAGGATCCAGCGAAAACGAACAACAACCTCGCATGCGACAGGAAGACCTAATGTGTGGTTGGAGGAAGTCAAAACAGACAGTGATGTAATGCTGATGATGCATGGGTCAGATGAAATTGTGTTAACAGTTGTAATTTCCTAGATTGATTATCGTTAATCATTGTTGTACGCGAAAACCCTAATTTAATTTCCTAGATTGATTATCGTTAATCATTGTTGTACGCGAAAACCCTAATGTAATTTCCTATATTGAATTTCTTAAATTGTGTGAACAGTTTTATTAACGGAAAACCCATAATGTTTACAACACAAATATTGAAAAGATTTATTGTATTACAAAATTTATGTGGTCGAGCCAGACGCCCGATTCGGACAGTTTTTGCGATTGTGTCCGACCTGACGGCATAAACCACACTTTCTTTCCAACCTGTCAAGATCGTCCATTTCTGTTGTTATGCGCCTGCTTTTGGGACGACCCTTCTTGTTCCTTCGCATTTGGTCATTGTGCCAAACTATATCACCGCTGTATTCAGGCCAATAGTCCGGTTTTGCCACCAAAGGAAAGTTGTTGTTGTAAACAGTTAGCAACGTCTCAGATTTATAAACGTTTGATAGCAGTTGAAGCGCGTCTTGATGGGTATGCGCACAAGCGGCAATGACATGAGAGCAAGGCATACGAAAAGCTTGAAACCTGCCACAATCGCACCATTGAGAAGGTAAAATGACCCTGTATTCCTGTCTTGCCAGGCCTTCATTGTGGTCAATTGTCTCTTTCACAATGAAGTTGTGGCTATGGCGGTCAAACCGTGTAACCATGTGAGTGTTGGCTTTTGCACTTTCAGCCTTAATGTATTTCATACAGCTTTCACTCCACAGTTGTCCTGATTGCAAGACCGAATACCACATTTCACCTCTTTTGGCAAATAACGCAGCCATCCTAAAATACGTGGATTTCACCAAGGCAGTGATGGGGAGGTTTCGTATGCCCTTGAATACCCCATTCATTGATTCAATGAGATTTGTTGTCATATGCCCCCATCTTTGGCCATTGTCGTATGACCTAGTCCACTTTTCGACCGGTATGTTGTCGATCCACGTACCGGCTTCTGGGTTAGACAAACGGATCTCGTTGCGGTAATATTTGAATGTGGGCTGTGTCAGTGCGTATCCCGCATTCATCACCGCTTTCCGCAATGTTTTGTCCTTGACCTCCCTCGAGAAATTCTGGACGATATGCCTGATGCAATAGACATGCGTAGAAGGAGGGTCATGCCAACCATTTGCCGGATTATTATAGGCACTTTCAATAGAGGCATGTCTGTCCGAGATCAAACATAGATCCGGTTGAGGAGCCACGTGTGTACGAAGATTTTTCAGGAAAAAGCTCCAAGCACCACCGGTCTCCCCCTCGACAAGGGAAAACGCAACGGGGAAAATGTTATTGTTGCCATCTTGTGCAACTGCCATCAAAAGAGTGCCTTTGTACTTGCCATACAACCAAGTCCCGTCTATTTGTAGAATTGGTTTACATGATGCAAACCCTGCGATGCATGGTTGAAATGCCCAAAAGACGCGACTGAATATTCCGTTGCCATGTAGAACACTACCATCTTGGGCGTAAGCGGGCAATGTTTCCAGAACATAAACACTACCTGGAGAATATGTCTTTAGTGCATTGAGGTAGCGGGGAAGTTCTCGGTATGACTCCTCCCAGTTTCCATACACCCTTTCAATCGCCTTAGTCTTTGCTAACCACGCCTTACGGTAAGACGGAGTGTAGTTAAAAACTGTGGTGATGTGGGAGATGATTGTTTTCACCTTCAAAGAAGGGTCGTTGCTCACCAGGGGTAGGATTTCTTGACAGATTAGATCATGGTTGAGTTTTCGGTGGTCTTGTGATTGAGTGGAACTTACACAAGTATGGGTTGTCATGGAACCTATGACCCAGCAGTCACCCCTTAGTCTGTATGAAGCGGTCAGCTTGAACATGCAGTCAGGGTGGACACACTTGATCTTGTACCTTTCCGGGTTTACACGATCCACCTTATAATCAACCGAGTTGAGCATGTGAAATTTTTTGATGGCCCTTATGCATTCCTCTCTATTACGAAACTTGTCCTTCTCTTTTAAATTTTCATCTGATTGCATATACGGTTGGAAAAACAAGTCCGTAGAAGGTTCATCTCCGCCCATGTTGAAGTTTGTCATGTGCGTAGGTGGTGTGTAGATTTTGTCGGTAGGAATACTTGGGATGCCATCATCGTCAGAATCGTCGTTCACCATTTCATCGAACTCTAACTCGTTATCTTCTTCTTCATCATCAACTGCATCCACCTCGGCTTGCTCATTCTCCAAAGGATCAACCTCCTGTAACACCGGAGGCTCTACCTCCTGTGTCACCGGAGGCTCTTGAAACAGAACGTACAACTCAATAGAGTCGTTTCCAGAATAGACATGGCTGGAAATCATGTTCTGGAAATCCTCGTCATCTTGAATTGCAACTTTATAAAATATGACTTGGTTGTTTCCAAAATAGACTGGACTCTGATAAAATATCTGGGATATAGGGCCTCGTTCAAGTTTGGCCTCCAATCTTTTCTTGAAGTAGGAGAAATTTGCTTTCCCGTTTAAGAGAAATCGGACATTGTCGGTGTTTCTAAACAAAAACCCAACTGTGGGACACATGTATGTCTCACCGTTGAAATGTGCTTTGACAACAAATTGTGGTGAAGAGGCCATTGTGTAGAATTGTTTTAGGTATGAAGGTGGGAATGTTTTGGGTTTATTGATTATATGAAGGTATGAATGCTGGAATGTTTGAAGGTTAGATGACTGATTCGAAGGTTGGAAAATTTTACAGTTTATGTGAATGAATGTTATGTTCAACCTAAGGCAAAATATTTCAATTAAGTAAGTGATGCAACCCCCCAAGGCTGCCAATAATATTACATGCATGGGCTTATGCTGCCACCTAGCCTGGCCCTATTCTTCACACATAAAAGTTTTGTCTAAGCCTGCCACCCGTCTACTCCAATGGCCTTGCATGCAACAGAGAAAGGAATCCCAAAGGCTGTCACGTAGCCTGAGACAATGCTGTAAAACGTGACACCTCTTATTCGCCAAATGGGGTGGCGACAACATTCATTTTTGTACTATTTCGCCAAGTGAGATGGCGCCTCCCTTACTGTCCAATAATATTACATGCATGGGCTTATGCTGCCACCTAGCCTGGCCCTATTCTTCACACATAAAAGTTTTGTCTAAGCCTGCCACCCGTCTACTCCAATAGCCTTGCATGCAACAGAGAAAGGAATCCCAAAGGCTGTCACGTAGCCTGAGACAATGCTGTAAAACGTGACACCTCTTATTCGCCAAATGGGGTGGCGACAACATTCATTTTTGTACTATTTCGCCAAGTGAGATGGCTCCTCCCTTACTGTCCAATAATATTACATGCATGGGCTTATGCTGCCACCTAGCCTGGCCCTATTCTTCACACATAAAAGTTTTGTCTAAGCCTGCCACCCGTCTACTCCAATAGCCTTGCATGCAACAGAGAAAGGAATCCCAAAGGCTGCCACCTAGCCTGAGACAATGCTGTAAAACGTGACACCTCTTATTCGCCAAATGGGGTGGCGACAACATTCATTTTTGTACTATTTCGCCAAGTGAGATGGCGCCTCCCTTACTGTCCAATCGTATTACATGCATGGGCTTATGCTGCCACCTAGCCTGGCCCTATAATACACACATAAAAGTTTTGTCTAAGCCTGCCACCCGTCAGCTCCAATAGGCATGCATGCAACAGAGAAAGGCATCCCAAAGGCTGCCACCTAGCCTGAGACAATGCTGTAAAACGTGACACCTCTTATTCGCCAAATGGGGTGGCGACAACATTCATTTTTGTACTATTTCGCCAAGTGAGATGGCGCCTCCCTTACTGTCCAATCGTATTACATGCATGGGCTTATGCTGCCACCTAGCCTGGCCCTATAATACACACATAAAAGTTTTGTCTAAGCCTGCCACCTGTCAGCTCCAATAGGCATGCATGCAACAGAGAAAGGCATCCCAAAGGCTGCCACCTAGCCTGAGACAATGCTGTAAAACGTGACACCTCTTATTCGCCAAATGGGGTGGCGAC
Organism: Vicia faba; assembly: GCA_948472305.1. Classification (NCBI taxonomy): domain Eukaryota; kingdom Viridiplantae; phylum Streptophyta; class Magnoliopsida; order Fabales; family Fabaceae; genus Vicia; species Vicia faba. The sequence continues at coordinate 14,106 of CATIWC010001563.1, read as the reverse complement.
AACATTCATTTTTGTACTATTTCGCCAAGTGAGATGGCGCCTCCCTTACTGTCCAATCGTATTACATGCATGGGCTTATGCTGCCACCTAGCCTGGCCCTATAATACACACATAAAAGTTTTGTCTAAGCCTGCCACCCGTCAGCTCCAATAGCCTTGCATGCAACAGAGAAAGACACCTTACATTATTTGTAAATGCATGCATGCATATGTGTAACTCCCTAAGCATGCAAATGTGACACCTCGCATGCATGCAACCACTACATCAGAATTAGTTGCCTATAAATACATACCTTATGAAACATATCTCACACCCACACAACTCTCACTCTCTCACTCTCTGCTACGAAATATTTCTTAAGTCTATCATACTCCTTATTTCTTCCTAAGTCTTTCATTCACTCAAGCGTTCTGAAGAATGGCCCTTCTAACAATGGGAGATACTCACAGAGGCACAAGGGAAAACATTGCTGCATTTGTAAGTCTCTTCTTTGGTTATACATTTTTCATACTTTAAAAAACGTGTTGTTCATCTTAATTAATATTACTCTTGTTTAATTATGATCTCAGGATACACAAAGATTCAGAATCCGTTCGCACAAATACCTGGCCCCCGACCCTTTTATCGTCCCTTATCTGGAATATGCAGGTTTTGGACACGTGATAAAGATCTCCAACTGCACCATTGACTCCAAATTCATCCTTGCAATGTTGGAGAGGTGGAGACCGGAGACCCATACATTTCACCTACCAATAGGTGAATGTACCATCACTCTCGAAGATGTCTACATGCTACTGGGCCTCCCTATTGACGGTAAAGCGGTGAACGGGTCGGTTCAACAACCCAACTCACAGTGTGAAGAACTGTTGGGTAGGGACATGGTAGAAGGGGGTGGAGCAAGAGGGCAGGGAATACTACTCACTGACCTGAAACGGCATTATGCAAGTATGGAATTAAATGAAAATTCCTCAGAAAATGACCGAGTAGTAAAAGCCCGGACGTATATAATGATACTTTTTGGTACTTTTTTATTTCCCGAAAGTACGGGAAATAGTGTAAATTTCATGTACTTACATTTACTAACCAATTTTGATAAAACTAGAAAATTTAGTTGGGGTTCTGCAGTATTAGCCCACCTGTACAGTTCCTTGTGCAAAAACGCAGTCAAGGAAAAATGTACATTTTATGGGTGCGCATTTTTACTACAAGCCTGGGGTTGGTGGAGGATGGAGTCCTTAAACCCCATCAACAACAACACTTTTGGTTTCCCTTACGCAACAAAGTAAGTCATTAAGTTATAGCATTTATAACTATTCTTCTCTTTCCAAAATATATGCTAAAAATAACATGTTTCTCATTTCCTATAGGTACTGCGTGAGGGGTATGGATTACGGCAAGAATCCCAGATTCAATGTCGCACTCTACCGGAATCTGTTGGATCACCTAGGCCCAGATGACGTAAGTCGTAGCTTTTAACTTTTGTTCATTTTATTTATTTATACATTACTTTTGCGCTTACCTGATTTAAATTTTATCGCAGTTCGTCTGGAGACCATATTTGGGTTTGGACCATTCTCCAAATCCAGAGGATGCAGCAACTTGGACTGCAAAGACTGCACTCATTCGGTTCAACATTGTGGAGATGCACCACAGCGACCGCGTGAAGATGCAGTTCGGAATGATCCAAGAGATACCAAGTGACCCAACAGATTTGTCCCCCTGGCATCTAAAAAGGGTCGACGCCCAGTGGAATCTAACCAACTGGAAAGACTTTGCTCCAGAATGGTGTAAAATGTGGCAAAGGCGTCACCGCTACATCTTGCAATCCCCTGTTTTCCTTACTCAAGGTAACATGCGACACACCGATCAATATATGTCGTGGTACAGGTCGGTTAGTAACCCAGATATGCACGTGTCTCATCCGAGGTACTTGGTTGACCCACGCACACAATGGGCACAACCCTCGATTCCCCACCAACAAACCCAAAATCCTTCAACCTCAAACCCACCCCCAAGAAGAAACAGACCAACAAACACACAACCACATTCCCCACCACAACAAAACTACAACCAAATGCCGTACTACCAACCACAGTCACCGCCAAACTACCAATACCCAGATATGCCTCAAACCCAACCACAATACCAACCCCAATACCAGCAAACCCACATACCCCATACCCAATTTCAGTCTTCCACATATCCCAATATGGGGCCCTCAACATCCAGCCTTAGCCCTGATATGGGAATGTCAGAAGATTACGACCAACCCGACCAAACCTACCATCAACCACCATATCACCAAACAACCCAACATCCACAGTACCAAACACCCCAAGATCCATTTCCTTTCTACCCCCCATACTCAGACGACCAATGCTACCGACCAACCATGGAACCCCACCCACCGCCAACACGACCAAACTTCGAGGGCATGGGTAACCGACTGTACCAGAGCGGATCTTCGAGATACGGAGATCTTACTGATTTTATGGATTCGGATCGCATTGACTTCGCTGGGCCATCGACCTTGCCGCAACAGGAAACGAGACGGCACCCAGCAAGAGAAAGGCGAGGACGGGGATGCGGAACTGGGGGTCATTACCGGGTTCCTGGGGATCATTGATGTATCTTTTTTTTTTCAGTATTTTTTGTATCTATTTTTTTACTGTTATTTAAATGTAAAACAGTTGAATGTAATTATTTTTTTTCAAATAAAAAATCAATTTTGGTTATCTCTGTCTAATACGCAACGCGCAGGAAAGGAAAAAAAAAATTTTTTTTTTGACCTACTTTTCCACATAGGCGCCATCTCATTTGGCTTAGGGCTTGCCATTTGCCCTTAGGCGCCAAATGAGATGGCGCCTCCCTTATAAAAATAGGAGGATGCGCCAAATGAGATGGCTCCTCCTTTATGGAGCCATCTCAAACATGGTTATTTGCGTAATTTTTTCCGAAACCCGGTTATTTGCGAAATATTTTTTTAATACTTGGTTATTAATAAAAAAAATTCCAATATATATTCATTAAGATACTCAATTTGCTCAAGGATGCCAAAGAGTTGACCAGACAAACTCTCTCCTAAAAGCAATGAACCTCCAACTAGGGTTTCAATTTTCACTAAGATTGGAGGGTCCCAAAGGCCTCATATTCTCTCCATAGTCCTAATATGTTCTCAATGCCATTCATGCCAAATTTCATTCCTTGTACAAGAAGTTTGCCTAGTCAACTGCTCAGATGCTTTAAAATCAACTATACCACGTCAAAATTCAACTTTGGCTTATCTACAGTCAAACTTCAATATTTTTGGTCAACATCAACATTTTGAAGTGATATCCATCATTTGATCAAGGTTTGATCATGATTCCTCAAGAAATGCTCCTAACTCATCAAAACTAAAAAGTTGCTAAATTAGGGTTTCTCAGGAAAAGTCAACCAAACTTTGACCAGGCATAACTCTCTCATACTTTATCAGAAATTTCTCATACAAGGCTCATTTTGAATAGAATCCAATTCCCTACAACTCATATTCATCCCTCAAGTTCAAAAAATACACCCATCGAAATATATGAACTCATATATTATAGGTCATTCCAAAAAGTCAACAAAAACACCTTTTGGGTCAAAGCTTCTTACATGAACATGGAGGATCCAATTGAGATGAAACCAAAGAGTTTGCTTAGGGGGCATCCTAAGCTTTCTAAAAAGTCCAATAACATCCTTCTAGGGTCAAAATTAAGAAATATATGCATTGTCAAAGTTTGCCATTTTTTGAGAATTGTCAAAAGTCAACAATGCCCAAAATTGCATTTTTTGCCAAATGGGCCTAACTTTTTATGCTTGCATCTTACTTATAGCAATGCCCACGACCTAAGCACTCTCTCATATATATTTGACTTTATTTATTTAATTTATTTTGATTTTAATCATTTAAAAATCAAATTAAATCAAATAAATGATATAAAATATGGAAGATTTGTTTTTTATTTGATTTTGAATAGAATCTCAATTCATTGGTGTTGTCAAACAGAATAAAATCGTGCCAAGGTTGATTGAAGTGAGAATGGAATGATTTAGCTTGATTTGGAAAGAAATAATGCAAGGTTGGAATGGAATCAAATCTTAATAATTAGAAATGATTTGGAGTTTTTTTGTTAACCTAATTCAAAGAGATACATATACATAACACATCCCAAGCATAAAGAGGCAGAGGAATCGTGGGAAACGGCCATGTAACTTGTGTTTTCATTAAAAAATCTCAATTGGAATTCCAGATTACAGCCACTCTCAAGGAGGTTTAAGGATTGCAATCCATTCTTCGACGTCTCTGGAAGCTTTTCCAATCCTTGCCAGGATCTGAAGCATCAAGAATCACGCTCCATACACATCACGGTTTGACACATTTTTTTATTTCGATTACGTGCATATAGGCTTTATTCATGTAGTTTAATCATGTATTCTGGTTTGCCATAAGGATTCGATGCTTTATGAATACTTTAATTAATTTTTGAGTGCAGGGAAAGAAGATAGCCATTACTAGGGTTTCCAAGCTTCATTTTAGGGCTTCCCTGTATAGGCGAAATTAGATCAAATCATCGGCACCATTGAATCCAAGGCATGATTCCTGACCGTCTTGTACCTTTGGTTTACATTTATCTGGCTTGTGTTGCGTTTTCAGTTATTGCAGGTTTGTAGCCACGCACAAGAACCGTCATTATAGCTTATAGTGACGAATTTGTCCGTAGGTAAAAGCCTAAAATAAAAAATGACACTTCTGGGAAGAAGATGAAAGTGTGGCAGCGTCTCACTGGTCCATTTGAAATTGGCGCGTGTTTCTGGGTAATGCACTTTATTTCAATTATATTTTATTTGCTTTATTATATTTACAAATAGAACAATTAGCACAGATGGTGGAAGGGCGCGCTTAAGAAGCAAACGTCCTGGGTTCGATCCCAGGCGTGTGCTTTTATTATTTTCTTGACATTCTATTGCAGATTCAGTGCATCCCTCTTCTATGTGCCCATCACGCACTCTAAACTTTAGCCATTGGATATATCCAGCCATCAGATCCAGCGTGTATCAAAAGCTGCACATGGTGAACCCCAGACAGGAGCCACACTGGATCACACGCAAAGAGAATTGGGCCAGCTATTCTAGGCCTAACAAGTTCAACTCCACACCCCCTTGATTTGCTTACAACATCAAGCCCATCTCCTCAATTTTTCTATTCTTTCACTTATCTTTTTCTTTTAATTTATTTTAATTAATTTCACAATAAAAATCTTTTTTTAATTAAATCAGAAAATCAGAAAATTACAAAAATATTAGGTTTAGTTAATTATTTTCATAAAATATTTATTTTCATTTAATTAATTAGTTTAATTAGGTTAACTTAAACATTTTTTTTTGTAATTAAAATTTAATAGAAATTAGGATTAATTTGCAAATTGCGACTATTTTTCAATAAAGAAAATACAAACAAAAACATTTTGGAATTAATTAGATTTCTTAGGTCCTAATTTGTCCCCGTTTTAACTTTCGCGCGCGTCTTTTCTTTCTTTATTCTTATTGTAATTGTTCCCAAGTTGTAATAATTAATTAGGTTTACTATTTCACATTTATCACTTTTCCCCGGTTTTTGATTATGTAATCCCCTCTCCAAAGCCTTGTAATAGTTAGGGTTTTTATTTCTCGCTTTTAATTTCCACAACTATTAAACTATTAGATGTATGGACATTAGGATTGCATGCGAAAGATAAATCAAATTAAAATGGTAGACAGCCCTAATTGTGCAAAGATAATTAACTGAAAAAAGGCACACTTGCACATGCTCACTCCTAGGGTTTGTCCCCACTTGGTTGCCTCAGAAATAATGGTTGTGTCCCTCGAATGTAGGGATACCTTAGCAATGACCCGCGATTCAAAATCGTCATAAAGATCATAGTCCCTACTTGTCCCTCGAGTTGCCTACGAATTGATCTTATGACGATAGTCCCTTCGAAACGCTAAGGTATCCTTACTTGTTGCCTTCAGAGACCATTTCGTCCCTTTGAACGTCCCTTTAAAATTCCAACGACGGAGCTACCTACTCCTTAATAGTAGGATAGCGTTGTCTAAAGGAAACGAAAATGAACAGACTTTTTTCGAGTAGGTAGAAAACTCTTAAGTACTTGCTCAAAACAAAAACTTTTCACACAAACACTTTTTCAAAAATATAGTTTTTAAAATAACTTTGTCACACTCTTGAGGACCGATACAAGGGTTATCACGAAGTAAACAAAACTTTTCAAAACAAGCACACACAAGAAATTTAAAAAAGAGCACGTACCTAAGAGCCCGTGGAAAACCACGGATAGAAAGGGTGCTAACACCTTCCCTTTCTATAATCTACCCCCCGTACTCAGAAACTCTCGAAAAAAGGTTTTTTCTGTTCTTTTTCCTTTCCTTTGTTGGATGAAATAAAAGTCGGTGGCGACTCTTGCTTACCGCAACATTTGCAAAAAAAAAAATGCAAACCAGTATAACAGTCGGTTCTGCCACCGTATCACAGAACTGGCGAATCTGCTGGGGAAAATTATAAAGTGGGGTTTACCTTAGGGTATAGATAATTTTAAATTGCTTTCTTCTTTGTTTTGCCTGCTTTATCTTTAAGGGTTTTTGCTTGGGTATTGTTGAACATCCTACACCCGGATCTGGGGACACTTTTTTAGGTAAACAACAATAGATCGTGGAGACTATACGGCGTAGACCGATATGGTTTAAGTGATGGTTGTGTTAGTTTGGAACTTTGGTTGGTACCGATATCCTTCGTGTTGAAACAAGGTGAATACGGGGCCGCCGCATGGTGTCGTGAAGCACTAACGGACCTTAGAACCTTAGTTGAACAAACTTAGCCATTAGAAAGTAGTGAGATAGCCGGCCTCGGTATAAAGCTAAGGATTGGTTGATACTTGATGCTACACTCATTGAGGTCAGACTTTCAGGATATTTCAGCCGCAAGAAAAGATTGCCTGAGCTGAAACAATTCCCGATAAAGGATGATCAGTGATATTGAGAATCTTTAGAACCCGGTTACTTTTCTAAGACAGGTTTGAAACCAACTAAAATTCAAGAGGGTACTTCCCTTTAACCTCATGCAAGCCTTTGAACCTAAGGTCTATTGTGTGTTTTGCTTGTGTGTGATTTATTCTGTTTAAACATAACATCATGCATCATAACATAGTATCCATTCTTATTACACTAATCATTTCAAGGACCAAGGAAATTTATCTTTGTTCTATTTTGTAGATCATGGCTTTCGCTCGTAGAAACACTATCTGAATCAGCTTTATGAGAATACCTCCCCAACTCAAGGAGCTAGTATCAAGGGTTCCTGAAACTTCTGCATTCACTAAGAGACATGGTCGACTTCTCAACCTGGTTACTTCAAACTTTGATGAAAAGATGATGGGTGTACTCTTTTAGTTATTTGATCCCAAGCACTACTGCTTCACCTTCCCAGACTATCAGTTGGTGCCTACCATGGAAGAGTTCTCTCAGTTATTGGATATACCCATTCTTGAACAGTTGCCTTTCACAGGTTTAGAAGAGGTTCCTAAGCCAGAATTCGTTGCCTCAGCCTTGCATCTGAAATGGGTCGACGTGGTATCCAATTGGGGAACAAGAAACGAAGTCAAGGGTTTTCTAGCCAAGTTCTTAATAGATAAAGCCCGACTGTTTTGGGATGATTTAGACTTTCAGGCTTTTGAGGAGGTCTTGGCCCTTCTAATCTATGGGTTAGTACTATTCCCTAATCCAGACTTACTCATAGATGTGAATGCTATCAAGATCTTCCTCTCTCGCAACCCTATTCCTACCTTGCTCGGAGATATCTTGCACGCTCTCCATACTCGTACCATGAAGAGAAGAGGGGTTCTTATGTGTTGCATGCCATTGCTGTCGAGGTGGTTTATTTATCACCTCCCTAAGTCCGTACTGAAGAATGAAGAAGGTTTAAGTTGGTCGCAAAGGATAATGTCACTCGGTCACACGGACATTCTCTAGTATCCCCGAGCTATGGGAGATACTTCTATTATTGACCGTTGTGGGGAGTACCCTAATGTCCCATTACATGGCATTAGAGGAGGCATAACTTACAATCCTTGTTTGGCTATGCGACAATTTGGTTACGCTCGAGGGGATGGTCCTTGTGAGTTACTTATCGAGGGCATTGTATTTAACTATGAGGATGATGTTCAAGGGTATCACCAAAGGTTCATACGAGCTTGGAGCATGGTAAACAGATCTGACGCCAAGGCTTTGGGGCCGAAGGCTTCCATTCTTATGGAACCTTATCTCCAATGGGTACGATCTCGCTCCCAGAAACTTATGATGCCCTATATGACCATTTTACCAGTGATTGTGGAACCCACTATTGAAGGGGGTATTCCTTACACAATTCTCCATCCTGATATGCCCACTGATCTTGAAGAACTACAGAGGTCTTGGATTTAGTTGAAGAAAGAGCGGGATACTTATAGGGATCAGTTCTATGCCCAGGAGAGGAAGGTTTTAGAGCTCACAAAGCAGCTTCATGAGGAAAGAAGCCTTAATGTCTATCTCGGCACGAAGAGGAAGCATCCATGTGAAATTTGATTTTTTTTTCTAGTTTTTTAGAATTGTTTTTAATTGTAACGCCTAAAAGGAAATTGAACTTTGAATTCTACTAATAAAATATTTTTTTCATTATTGTTTCGCAAATTTAAATTTCCCAAGATCCTTGAAATCATTGCATACGCATCCCATCCATAAAAACTGCATATACAGGTACCATTACAAGCTTCTCATCTTTTTCGATATTTATTTCAGCAGAAATGTCTTCTGAACAAAGCATCAAAGATCTTCAGGCACAAAATGCCCAATTTCAACAGATGTTCATAACTCTGGAGAAAGGGCTGGAGGATCTGAAAGCCCTCATCCTGAAGGAGAAGAAGAAAAAGAAGAAGGTCTCTGGTATTCTGAATATGGGCAGAAGGTTCAGGGGGCATTAAAGCAACCAGTCAACCTAACCTCCTCATCCAATGAAGGGGAGAATCAAGAAAGGGAGACAAGGGAAAAGGACCTTAGTCCTGAAGTTTCTGACAATGATACGGACTACAATGAAGAGCAGTATCCTCCCACTAAGGATAGATACAAGCAGTTGGAAGATCGTTTGAGTGCTACGGAAGTCCAGAGGATACATGGGTTGGATTTCGAAGAACTGAGATTGGTGTCGGGAGTGGTCATCCCGCGGAAATTTTTAAGGCTCCAATTTTCGCAAAGTATGATGGGGTGTCTTACCCTAAGCTCCATCTCTGTTCCTATGTAAGGAATATCTAGCCCCACGCCGCTGATAGGAACTTGTGGGTTCACTTCTTTCAAGACAGTCTGTCAGGGACTCAGCTTGAATGGTTCTACCAACTGGAGAGAACCAATGTCTGAAACTGGGAGGACTTGGTCGCTTATTTTTATAAGCAGTATCAATACAAAGCCGACCTTGCCCCCACTCGTACTCAACTCTAGAGTATGTCCATGGGTGTAGACAAAGGCTTTAAGGACTTGCGCAGAAGTGGAGAGACTTGGCCGGAAGAGTCCAACCCCCTTTATCTGACAGGGAGTTGGTTGACATGTTTCTTGGGACGCTGTCTGGTCCTTTCTTTAATCATTTGATTGGTAGCTCATCAGCTAGTTTCACCAAGCTGATATTAACAGGAGAAAGGGTAGAAGCTGGGACTCGGACCGGTAAGATACAGAAAGACACCTCTTCGAGTTCGGTAAAGAAGCCTTTCACTGGTAAGAAGTAAGCCAGTGCCATCTATAGCCCGAGAGGCCAAAGCAGAGCTAAACATTATTTGACGGTAAATGCTGTAATGATACCTAGGCATGTGGCTGCTCCACAACGCCACAATCAACAAAGGGTAGAAAGAACATAAAGGAAATTTACCCGGATTAACATGACATTAACAGAGGTTCTACCCCATCTACTAAGATCCAACTTGGAAACCTTGAAAGAGGCTCCCAAGAATCCAAATACTACATATCCTCAACACAATCCAAACGCTCGATGTGTCTACCATTCGGATAGTCCTGGCCACGATACAAATGATTGTTGGGCTCTGAGAAATAAGGTACAAGACCTGATTGAAGCTAAAGAGATTGAGTTCGATGCTCTGGAGAAGCCCAATGTCATGACTGTTATAATGCAAAAGCACAACCGCGAAGTTAATGTTGTTGATACCGATCTGTTTGTGACCTCAGTTGATGAAGTTTCAACTCCTCTTATGACTATTAAGAAGAATTTATTGTTGGCCGATTTATTTCCGGGTTGTGGTTAAGGTTGCCATGTGTTTTCATCTCGGCCTTCTGGTTGCCATTTGCTGAAAACAGGTGTCCAACGCCTGATGGACAACAGAGAAATTTTGTTCGAGAAAACTTTGATTCTAATTGTTCCATGTGAAGATATTGCAATTATAACCATTTCTGCCAATCCTTCCAAGGTCTCCTCGAGAAGACCTGTTAGGATTACATCTGCTCCAAGAGTCACTCCGTTAATAATCACCCTTCCTGGTCATGTCCCATACGCCTCGGACAAAGCTGTCCCTTGGCATTATGGCGCTGATGTCTACTATCACGGCATTAGACAAAACCTGGAGAATGAAGAGGCTGATCCCGATGTCAATAACATTTTCGGGACCAGTAAGATCACCAGAAGTGGAAGAGTTTTCTCTCCCGAGATTTCCCCAAAGGCTGTCAAAAAGCATGTCGTTATTTCGCCCGCTATTCCTGTTGGTGCTTCAACTACTACTCATGTTCTTACTCTAATTGTTACCCCTACCGTCGAGTCATCTGGTACCCGAGGCAAAGAAGCCATAGGTGATCCTTCCCGGGTGGAGGCACCTAGAAAAATTGTCGTAGAAGCCTCTAAGCAAGAGATAGAGGAAATATTAAAGATAATTAAAAAGAGCGACTAGAATATGGTCGATCAGCTAGGGAAGACCCCCTCAAAGATATCCATGTTGTCTCTGGTGTTGTGTTCTGAGGCCCATGCGAAGGCTTTGATCGCATTCCTAAAGATTACGCACGTGCCGCAGGAGACCTCGGTTGATCAATTCAAAGACTGTATGGCCAGCCTGACTGCTAACAATGGGTTGGGTTTTTAAGATGCCAATTTGACACTGAAAGGGAGGAAGCATAATGATGCTCTGCATGTCTCGATCGAATGCAGGGGCACCAAGATGGCTCATGTGCTGGTAGATACTAGGTCTTCACTGAATGTCCTGCCGAAGAAGGCTCTCGATCGACTAGATTGTGGGGGCTTGACCTTAAAGCCTAGTAACATTATGGTAAGGGCTTTTGACGGGTCAAAGAGAATGGTGCATGGGGAGGTGGACATCCCTGTCAGGGTAGGTTCTCAGACCTTTGAGTCCACTTTTTATGTAATGGACATCCGGCCGTCATACTCTTGTTTGTTGGGTCGTCCTTGGATCCATGAAGCTCGGGCTGTTACTTCTACACTGCGCCAAAGGCTGAAGTATCCAATGAAGGGGAAGATTGTCACTGTACGTGGCGAAGAGGAATATATGGTGAGCCACTTGAACTCCTTCAGGTATGTGGAGATGAACGGGGAATTCATAGAGACTCCTTGTCAGAACTTTGAAGAGGTTCCCCAGATTTTGGCGTCGACTGAGACTACTACCAGCAACAAACTTCCTCTGAAGATGGATTCTCTCAAAGACACCAGAGCAGTGGTTGAAGAAGGTGGGTATACCAACTGGGGACAACTCCCTGATTTTACTCACAAAAATGACAAGTTTGGTTTGGGATTTACTTCAGGAGCTCAAAGGGTTGTTCGACGCGCTCGAGCTGGAGGACCTCCCCTACGCATCAGCAATCGGGGAATTAATGCCATTGAAGACAGTAAGGAAGACTCTGGCATTGACAACTGGATATACCCAACTACCAACGGTGGACCGAGCAATTGGACGGCCATAGATTTTATACCAGTTTCTTTTATTCCACAGTAATTGTCTTACTTGTTTTCTAAAGTTTATAATAAACAATTTAAACTCTACAGCCTTGTGTCTTGCCCGAGGCACATTGGTTTTGTTTGTGAGGGATATTATGTGTCATTTCATATATCATCAATAAAACATTGGACGTTCCTTGCATACAAATTTCGCGCTCTCTGTTTTTCTTTTCTGTTTTCACTTTATCAAAACAGTTATGCTCTTACACACACTCACGTATCATACTATAGATCCATATCCACTCTGGATCCCGCTGATAATAGTTCTGCTACTGCCGATTATGACTTTGAAAATCTGATCAACCAAGCCGAGGACGAATGTGAGGACGATTGTGAGGTGCCTGGAGAACTTGCTAGACTGTTACAGCAGGAAGAAAGGGCTATACAACCTCGTGGAGAGCCAGTTGAGACGATAAACTTGGGCACGGAGGTAGACAGAAAAGAAGTCAAGATTGGCACAAATCTGGAAGCTAAGATCAAACAACATTTAATACATATGTTGCACGACTATGTTGAGATCTTTGCTTAGTAATATGAAGACATGCCTGATTTAGACAATGATATTGTGGTACATCGTCTACCGACCAAGGAAGACTGTCCTCCGATTAAACAGAAGGTCCGTCGTATGTGCCCTGAAATGTCAGAGAAGATCAAGGCAGAGGTCATGAAACAGTTCGATGCAGGGTTCTTAGCTATCACCTCCTATCCACAGTGGGTTTCTAGTGTTGTTCTAGTGCCAAAGAAGGATGGCAAGGTACAAATGTGTGTGGACTATAGAGACCTGAATAGAGCGAGCCCCAAGGATGACTTCTCGCTTCCTCACATTGATGTTTTGGTTGACAATACTGTTCAGCACAAAATATTCTCCTTCATGGATGGTTTCTCTGGCTACAACCAGATCAAGATGGCTCCTGAAGACATGGAGAAGACAACCTTCGTCACACAATGCAGCACCTTCTGTTATAAGGTGATGCCTTTTGGGTTGAAGAATGTTGGGGCAACTTATCAGCGAGCCATGGTCACCTTGTTCCACGATATGATTCACCACGAGATAGAGGTTTATGCTGATGACATGATTGTCATGTCTCAAACCGAGGAACAACACCTTGATCATCTACAAAAGTTGTTTGACAAGTTGAAGACATACAAGCTAAGGTTGAATCCGAACAAGTGCTCCTTCGGGGTGAGGTCTGGTAAGCTTCTGGGTTTCATCGTCAGTGACAAAGGTATTCAGGTAGACCCTACAAAGGTAAAGGCCATACAAGAGATGCCGACTCACCGCACAGAGAAACAAGTTAGAGGTTTCTTGGGACGCTTGAACTATATCGCCAGGTTCATTTCACATTTGACTACTACTTGTGAGCCCATCTTCAAGCTTCTGAAGAAAGATCAAGTGGTAAAGTGGAATGACGAATGCCAGACAGCTTTCGAAAGAATCAAGGAATACCTTCAAGAACCGCCAATTCTGATGCCTCCGGTTGAAGGAAGACCTTTGATATTATACTTAACAGTGCTAGACAATTCAATGGGGTGTGTGATGGGGCAGCATGACAAGTCTGGTCGAAAAGAGCATGCAATATACTATGTTAGCAAAAGGTTTACCAACTGTGAGACACGATACTCACTACTCGAGAAAACTTGTTGCGTTTTGGCATGGGCTGCTCGCCGACTAAAACAGTATATGCTGACCCACACTACTTTGTTGATATCTAAGATGGATCCAATCAAATACATCTTCAAGAAGCCCGCTCTCTCGGGAAGAATATCAAGATGGCAGATGATCTTAACTGAGTATGATATACAATATACAACCCAAAAAGCAATCAAGGGAAGTATATTAGCTGATCATTTGGCTCATCAGGCCTTGGATGACAACCAGTCCATGAATTTTGAGTTCCTGGACGAGAACATTATGCTGGTGACTGACTATGAAGAATCTGGACGGGATGAAGGACCTGAGGAAGGATCCCTATGGACTATGGTTTTTGACGGAGCTTCGAACGCACTTGGTAACAGCGTCGGCACTGTAATCATATCTCCTGAGGGCTGTCATACTCCTTTCA